>BFEA01000819.1:71071-85764 GCA_003427395.1 Chara braunii | reverse complement strand
GTCTTCGCCACCCTTATCGTTCGACGCGGTGAGAGATATTTCCGCACCTCCTCCTTCACAGACTGCTGCGCAGGACCTGGCATCTCACCTATACACCAAACCCCCCCACCCCCAGCACCTCGCAACACCCGTCCCGCCTCTGCGCTACCGTGTCCACTAGAAGGCGCACACTTCCTCCCCTCGTCACCACTGTTGACGAAGCGCCGACGATGCGCACCTACTCGCTGCCATCTGCTCGAGTTGACGTGTCACTTGCCATCATCTCCATCGTCATCCGCCGCGGGCCCGCTGCCGATCCACCCGTGTTTTGCGGCCTCCGCCGCGTTCTTCAGGGCAGCGTTGTGCCCGAACGCCAACCCGCAATCACACCATTCTGGAACGCATTGCGGGTAATCTCCCAGCGTGAGGTGGGCCTTTCCTAGACGATCGAGGACGAGGTTGGCGGAGTCCACCACGTGTCGGCGCCAGTTGAAGATGTACGACCCCGCCGCTATCATCGTCGGTTTCGCGACCATGGACGCGTACGACCGTGCCTCGTAATGCGATCGGTCGTCGTCACCTCCCATGCGCATGATCCACATGACCGCGCACAACAATGCTCGCAGACTGTCCGCCAGCCTGGACAACCTCTCCTGTTTTACGCGCCCGCTATCCGCCCACTGTCCGCACCAGAGCGCATCAGTCCAGCACTCCGCCAGCAAAACAACTGTCGCTTCCTTCCGCGCCGCCATGTCGTCCACTCTCGACCATTCCAAGGCCTGCCAAACTGCTCGTGCGAGGTCCGTGGCGAAGTCGACGGTGATGTAGGACTCTGCACGAGAGAAGCCAGTCGACCTCGACTGCGATTTAAAGATCCAACCGTGGATGGTGCGCAACACTACTCTCTCCACGCTGCGCGCTCTGCGGAAAGCCGGATCACGCTGCGCTGGGTCATCGATCTTGAAGTGCGGCACGTCATTCGGGGGCATGATGAGCATCGAAGGCGGCTCAGCTCTTGCGTCTCCGTTGGCGATGGCGACGAAGTAGTCGGTGCATTCGCCTACCGCCTCCCTCAGAGGTTTCCCAGGACCCTGACCCCAGAGTGCGTCGCAATCAACCCACAACTTGGCCTTCTCTTCCAGCTCGTCCTCCTTCGGCACTCCCTTCCCCCTCGCAGAAGTGGACGGTCGTCGCCGTCATTGCCCTCCCGCTTTCCGTCTCTTCGGCGATCGTCACGGCCAACATCGTCGACCCCCCCCCTTTCCGCACCTTCGACGACTCCGCCTTTAGCTGTGTGATCTGCCGCCGCCATCCGACTGGCGCTAGCCGTCACGTCGCCCTTTTGCGTGGTCGCCGTGTGCCCTCCCCCTGGCGCCAACACGTGTTGTAGGGGGAGTGATTGACGTGGCTGACCTTGGCCAGCCGCTGCCGAAAGTTGTCCCGCGACCCGCGCGCCCGTGACGACAACCCCTGCCGGGTTTGGGGTCCTTGGCACGTCCCGGCAGCACCGCCAACAACGCTGCGTTTTACTGCTAGCAGTTGCTCCCTCGACACTCCATCCCGCCCGAAACCCAACCTCGCGACCCCTGTCGTCCCTTGCGCGTCCACCATAGCCACTTCGTCTGCGACGAAGTCATCAGTTTGTGAGGAGCTGGCGTCATCGATGCGTTGCCTTTTCGACTTCGGTATGTGGCCTCTGCCTTTGTTGGTTTCCCCACCGTCGCCCGCCCCGCCATCTTTCCTGCCCCTCGCCGACGCGCCCCGTGGGGGCATCTGGTCCGCAAACCGGAATCAACGACGACGTAAACGAAGGATGCCTTCGACGAAAGAGCGCGCAGATGAAGGACGCCTGACTGCTTCCCATTGCTTTCACGTGGACGGAGGACGACGTGGATGATGCAGATGACGGGGCAGTGGTCGTGGAGCCGCGACGACGATGGCGACCGAAATGGAGATTGCGGACGACGAAACACGTTTGGCGGAGGAGCACGTCCACGAAGGATGACGTCGACGAAGGAGCACGTGGACGGAGGCGGCGTTCAAGTCCTTGAAGCGCGGCACGTGGGCGAAGAGGACAGTTGTCGCGATGGGGACGCGGGACCACTTGTTTGATGCGCATGAAGGGGCATTGCCCGCGCAGCACGATGCGGGAGCGTGGAGCGGCGAAGCGGAGTTGCAGGCGCGCGACGACGAGCAGGTAGGCAGACGGTGCGAGAAGGAGTTGTGGCCAAGGAACCACTGCAGTACAGAATGGCGGGCGGAATGTCCTATTTCTACGTACTGCGATGTGAAAGTACACCGTGGACATGAGTCCCCGTCCACTACAGCCCGCCCCTTCATCACTCGCCCATGGTCCGTTTTCCTCCGCATGCGCATGTCATCCCGCGCATGGCCAACATCGAAAGTGGGTGCGCAGAAGGACGCTGGCAGAGGTCGAAAAATCCCGCCAAACCAACGACCCCCTCCCGCCCGAAAATCACACCCTTCTCCGAAACCCCTGGAGTTCGCCATCAATGAGTGTCGGCGACGCCTCACTACAACAGTCGTAATATTCTATAATCAGACGACGTAGTGTAACACCGAAGGACGCGCCGCGGGGCATGACAACAATCATACCCATTCCACAATGAAATCATCAAATAAATGCATACTTGAAAAAAAAAATATATCCGTGCGCCCCAAAAAAAAAAAACCAGCCGTCTGTACACAACATGCACATCTCGTCACTGCAGCACGCAAGACAATAGCGGCACGCGTGGCGGGGAGACGTCACGATTGCTCACGGATCGCTTTAGCAATCTCCATAAGTGCTTCGCACATCATCAAGTTCGCCTGGTCGGCCTTAACGTAGTGTTCCTTCTGCACTTCAACCTCTCGCTCCAGAATGTCGTACTGCCTACTAGTCAGAATTCAGCACTGTCTCTTGCTCGCGCTGTCCACGGTTGTCGCCATCAGACTCCCGTGCTCCTTCATCACGTCTGCAATCGTGTCGAAGGTCTGCTGTCTCACATTCTTCCGTTTGCTGCCCCCGCCAACACCACCACCGCTGATAGAATCCCTCGCCGACCCCTGATCGTCGTCCTGTCCATCCCCGCCCCCCTCACTACCGCCGGATTCATTCCGACCTCCGAGTGGGCCGGGCATTTGAACACCTCCAGTCGCACCGGTGTCGGCGAGATTGGTGGGGTGTATTGTGTGATCGCTCCTGGTCATCGCCGCCATCTCCGAATACACACGCTCATCTATCTGGAAATCGAACCCCCGCTCCTTCCTCTCGCCTGACGTTAGTATGAAGAAATTTGGCTTCCCGATTCTCCCACAAAATTGTGCACGGTTTTGAATTGCTGGTACAGGTTGTCCCATTTCTTCCCGCAATCGACGGCCTTTCTACTCGTGACCCCCATGTGCACTAGCCTCTTCTCCACGTCGTCCCACTTCCATGTCTTCATCTTCATCCTCCCCGTGGTGTGCGCGAGGCTGACAAGATGCGAATCCTGGTCTCTTTTTACCCGGATGAGAGCAATCATGTGCTCCACGGTCCAAAAATCCCGGCTTTTCGATCCCTCGCCAGCCGACGCATCTTCCACACCCTTCTTCCCCCTCCGCCTCGTGCGCGTTTCCGACAACTTTTTCGCGGCCCTCGACCCTCCCCGCTTTCTCCCTACTGGACGAATCTCCATCTCCTCGTCGTCGTTACCAGCCCCCCTCGCAATCCTCCGCAACTGCACCATCTTCATCGCCTAATATATCGTCCGCCCCCACGGTAATCTTCGCCACCCCTCTCGTTATGCCGGCCGTGCTCGCTTCACGCGATTGTCGCCGATGATCATCCCAAAACTTTCGACCAACGACCTCCGTTGCTGACCACTCTTCGTTTGGGTGTCGTCCGTCCACTGTGCCACCTGCCGTCGTCGTTCTACACGGAACTGATCCGCCAGTCCGCGTTGTCACTGGAGCTGGTGTGTGGGTGGCGCCCGAAGTTGGGTTCACGATAAGGGTGCGCGTCACCTCCTCGGCACTCCCGGACCTCAATCCGAAGCTGAGATCCACCAGTCCTGGGTCATAACCAGCCGGGGTACGCCCCTCCAGCAGATCAGTGTACGTCGGCGTCGATGCCTGCCTGTGCAGCTGGCTCCCCATCCAATCCTGAGTCGAACCGCTGCCCAGAGGAAGGGTAGAACATCATGGGTCGTCGCCGTCATCGTCACTTGGAGGCAACGGTATCTCGTGGGACGGCAGGTGGCTGTACAGTGTGGGGTCGTACGGCCGCCTGACTGCTTCTGCACTTCTGCAGCGCTGACGTGACGACCCCACAGCCCCAACGGACAGCGTGGTCCTCGTCTGTACCCTCTCCATCTTCCTGGCCGTCTTCGACGTTCGCCGCGTTTGTTTCCTCCCTGGAACGCGCAAGAGGCAGCAAATATGGAAGACGACAACGGCAAGCAGCAGCACAACGGCGAGCAGCAGCAAAGACAGCCTGCAGTACAGGTCTGCCATGAACGACAGGGCAGCAAAAACAAAAGACGCACTCGCGCTGTGTACAAACGGTGCGAGAGGGAAGACGCCAACGAATGAAATTGATGCAATCTCACAGCTGGCTGCAGGAGGGCACTTACAAAATACGTATTTTTTCGACCGTTGTGGAGCACGCGGGAACGGCACGACCACTGCAGGAGCTGGCCGAAGACGTCTGACGCTCGCCACTGCACCTCCGCCGGGACACCCGACGAACCGACAGGGCCATCCCACGACGATCACCGCCAACGGTAAAACGACGAGGCCGTTACTCGACGTTTTGGATGCCCACGCCTCGGGATGTCCGTCTTCCGCCTTCCGGACCACCTCTGGACCACTTTCAACCTCCGTCGCCCCTTCGTGACGCGCCGCCGACACCCCGATAATCGCGGATCCTCGGGCTCCAAAGGACCTCGCGAGGTCCCTTGAACCCGAGGACGATTTGGCTGGGAAATCCTCAGAGCCCGAGGATTTGTCCTCGGAGTGTTTTCACATTTCTGTTCCGAAAATCGGCTCCGAGGACAGGTGGAACGATGACGAAATCCTCGAAATCGTGTCCCCGAGGAGTGTCGAACGATGCCCTCAGTCAAGGACTTTAGTACTGGATGTATCTGACGGTAATTACAGCGGGACCTGGGTGGATCTGGTGGCAGTTACGTCCAGATTTCAGTCGAAAAAGTAGTGCTCTGAGTATGGTCTTCAAGAGTGTCTCGGGATTGACGATGGGCGTCAGCGATGGTTTTTTTTAGGGGGGGGATTGTTTTTTTGGTGGTGAGCGACGGAATTGAAAACGGAGATGATTGTAAAAAAAAAAAAACAAAAAAACGGAGATGATTTTTGAATTACCAGCGGCGCCTGGGCCTTAGCATTTACTCCTGTTACCACTTTTTTGAGTGAATCGAACCGTAATTACGCTCAGATACATCCATGAGGCTCCTGGGCTGATTGCGAAACTCAATGCCTCGTTTGTCCCTTCGTGCTTCAGTTTGCTACGAGGACCTTTTTTTTTGTTTTGTTTTTTTTTGTTTTTTCCTTTGTTTTTTGCTTTCAGATATGAGACACGACGGATTCCACCGACTTTCCCATCGAGAGAGATCGGGGTACACAACAGGCTATATGTATCTGGAATCGTCCCGATACATCCCAAATGTTGGCCTCCTCCAAACGTACCTGGTCAAGAATGGCCTCCAAATGCATGTAGAGTGGTGATTGGTGGAGCGAGCCCCATTGTTGGGGGAAAAGAAAAAATGACATGACCTCGATTACGAGTCCATCCCCTCCCCCCCCCAAAAAAACACTGCACGTCCCACTTACCCGGATTTTTTTTATTTTTATTTTTCAGGGCAGTCAGTCGTGAAAAGGACAACTGTCCCAAAAAAAAAAGAAAAAAGAAAAGTACAACTGGGAAAAAAATAAAAATAATATAAAATTGCAATTTGCAGTCATACCTCCTCTAGTCTAGGCTAACGGACTTGCTCACAATGGGGTTTTCCCTTTAAACTATCTCGAAGCTATTCTATAGGCAATGGCTATGGCTATTCGGTAGGTAAAAAATGGCTATCACATAGGTAACGGCTATTGTACAGGTAATGACTATATACTCTTTCGCCGAGTGGCAGCAATTCGTCATCCCTGGGACTGGTCAGTTCGACGATGATATCTCAACGCCATCGCCGTTCTTTGTTGTTTTTTTTTTATTATTATTCTTTGTTGTTGTTGTTGTTTTTTAACTTTTTTTAATTTTTAATTTTGAGTATAGCGCTGAAGGCCAGAGTTAAAAAAGNGGGGGGGGGGGGGCGAAAGGGAGGTAAAAACGTTGTCCTCTCTACTACCGTCGTCCCCCCAACACAACGCACCCTCATTTGACTATATCGGCCCGACAGATCACTTGTATACATTCATTATCAGGGGGTGCGTTATGTTCGCGGGAAGACGGTAGCCTATCTACATAGGTACAGTGTGAGAGTGCGGGAAATGATGTTCTTTTGTGGGGGGGGAAAAAAAGGGGGAAAAAAATCAAGGCAAACGTAGAATGCGCACAGTTATAATAACTGGAAAAAAAAGAAAAGAAAAAAAAGAAAGGAAGAACCATAATTGAGGATGAAGACAAAACAAGAAAAAAGGTGGAAGGCAAACTCCAGCAGATTGCCCCTAACCTCATCATACTCCAAAAGGATTTTTTATTTTTATTTATTTTTTAAATTTTTAAAACGACTCCAAAAGGATTCGAACTGCTTGACTGTTTATTAAAAAAATTAAAGAGTTAATTATGAAGAGTCGATCTATTAAAAAAAAAAACCCTCGATCTATTAATTAATTAAAGATTAATTACTACGTACCGTGTGTGCAGCATTCAGCCCCCAGGGCGAAGGAAAGGCAAAAGAAGCTTAAAGAGCATACTTGCAATGGCTCGTTCCCGAATGGATCTGGCCGTCATGACGGCTAGATTCTGTCGAGAAAGACCTACTATGTACTTCGAATGATTGTGCACTTAGTGGAAATGCACCGCGCAAACAAGTCTTCAGGATATGGAATTGCCCGCCCTCTCTCCTCTTTTTTTTTTTTTCCTTTTTTTTTTTTTTTTTTTTTTTCTCCCTTTGAGTGGAGTGACAGGGGCGCTCGATTCCAGTCAATGGATAAGCAGACCTCCTTGACCGTAGATAACCAAAAAAAAAAAAAAAAAGAAGACGGAGAGTCTTCCCCTCTCACCCTCCGGGGCCAAGTCCCACTTACGCCGATCCTTGATTTCTGGTCGTTGATCTGCCAAATCTGCGGTCAGAAATTGATCATTCTGGTAAGTGGGACTTGTCCCCCGGCGTCCGCGCCCCCCCCCCGCCCCCCTCCCTCCCCCCCAGCGAAAAAAAAATAAAAATAAATGGAGAGTCTCAAGAAAAGCTTCTTCACAGCGGGTTCTCTGATTGTGGACTTCGCCCAAAAAAAAAAAAAAAACAAAAAAAAAAACGAAAAAGAAGAAAGAAAGATAGGTAGGGGGCGAGTTTCTCAAGAATGAAGAGGGAGAGAGTTTCCATGGGCCTACTCACGAACCGTGAAAAATGGCGAGTGCATCTTCCCATAGAAAGTGGCAATATACATCCTTCAATACAAGTAATGGCGGATGTATCTTGCCACCTCCTACGTGAAGATGCGCTCGCCATTTTTCCTTGTTAGTGATTAGTGCTGCGAGCGGTAAACTGCGACAGAGAAGACCCCTGATGATCCTGGTACGGCGACCAGGTGAAACCGGTAGGGTCATACGCCGCACGCGGATGGTAGTTTCGTCCGCACAGACTGGAGTTACTTCATGTTCTTCATTTGAAACTCCATAGTCGCGTTCGGGTTTTTTACCTTGGTTTACCATTGTCTGTTCTTGTACGTCCCGTCTGGGTTTTGCCGAGTCGCGTCTATCTATTTCCCCTCCTTTTCTTTTTCTCTCTCTCTC
Source organism: Chara braunii (assembly GCA_003427395.1). Lineage (NCBI taxonomy): Eukaryota > Viridiplantae > Streptophyta > Charophyceae > Charales > Characeae > Chara > Chara braunii. The sequence goes on along the minus strand of BFEA01000819.1, from coordinate 77,831 downwards.
TCTATCTCATCTGTGGATTCATTGTATGTGGTCTTGTAGTCAGGTCTTGTGAATGTCATTGATGCTAGCAAGAATCAACACGTCTGCTAGTCCTCATCAGTGTCGTACTTCAAGCTGGTCGTGGATGTTTCCTTAAAAAAAAAAAAAAAAAAGACTTCAAGCTGGTGCTCCTAGAGGATGGGGATCACGGGGGCGACGGGGGGCAACCGGAATCTGGTCGCACCATTGTCCAGGTTAAGGCGTCGGGATCAGCAAAGCTCCCATCATTGAGGAGGGTTGAGCGCCCCAAGTTCCCAACGACCTGGAACCACAGGGCGGGGCGACCGGAATCCAGTCATAGTTGTTGTCCTGGTTAGGCCGTTGGTATCACAAGGGGTTCTCCAGTGACGAGAGCTGGAACCCAAAGGCCAGCTGCATCAAACACCATGCTTGTCCAGGTTCGTGGTGGAACCCAGTCACGACCTCTGTCCAGCTTATGGATAAAAAGACACCCCTTCATGGACAAGGTTCTAAGCCAACGACCTCCAGCAGGAGCAGGTCGTGGGAGGTCCGGGGATGGAACCCAGTCACCAGGCTTGTCTAGGTTCGGGATTCGAGATCAACAGGGATCCCTTCATGCACCAGGCTTCCGGCCGAAGGACCTCGGGCAACCTGTGTGTGTGTGTGTGTTTGCTCGTTTCCTTTCTTCTTCCAATAGGAGCTCCAATAGGGATCCGCGACACACGGATTAGCCCAATGGGAAAATAGGATGGAAGAAGGAGGGTTTTTTTTTTTTTTTTTTTTTTTTTCCGAAAAAAATTTGGACCATTTCTCGATTTATGCGTGTCATCCTTGCGCAGGGGCCATGCTAATCTTCTCTTTCTCTGTATCGTTCCAATTTTAACGGATGTCCCGAAGGACGTTTCTATATTCTTCTCTCAACTTCTGTTTCTTTTACCTTCCACTCATTGTTAGTGAAAGACGGATCGAAGAAGGAACTTGATCGTTGGAATGACTCGTGGCAGGGAAAGAGACGTTTGTCGATTGCATGGTACCCCGACACGTGAACATGCGGGGAAAGCTGGCCTGCAAGCTCAAGCTTAGTCGTAGCATCGACAATTCAAAAGTATACGTGGACTGATATTTGTAGCCCGTTAGGGGGCCGACACGTAACGGACATTATTGCGCTCGATGCAACGTCTACATGGCAGTCCAACCGGAGCCGTAGTAGCTAGTGGAAGTGCCCGTTGGAGGAGGGCGTGCTGTGGTGACGAAGCGTCCTACTTGGCGTTCAGTATAGAGGAGGGCAAGGCCTGATCGGCCCTCAGTTCTCAGAAGGAAGGGAGGTGGGATCGGTGGGCCGCAAGGCGAGGGTGTGTGGGAAGCCCCCTGAGGATGATCGGAGCGCAACCGATCGAAACGCGTCGGGGAATATGCGCGTGAGCTGAGATGAGTATGCGTTGCTTTGTATTGACGAGCTTTTGAAGCGTGTACGTAAGGCAGTTGGCCACTGTTTCCACTATTCTTCTTCTTCTTCTTTTTTTTTTTTTTGGGAATGTCGAAGTGGAGGAGAGTTGTTGGTTCAAAAAAAAAAAAAAAAAAAAAAACTTCTGGGTTGGTCCAACAAGGTAAAAGAAAAAGGAAAAACAGAGGGGAACGAAAGGAAGGATAGGTCGTTAGGCTCGACGGCTGGCTCCCGGCTAATACTATCTGTTTGCCTCAAGAAGCTGGTCACATAAACCCCTCCCTCCCCCCTTCACCCCCCTCCCCCCCCTTCCCCGGGGGCCAAGTCCCACTAGCAGCGTTGAGCTACCCCAACGCCTGAATCTGGACGTGTTTGTGGAGACGTGCAGATCAGGAAACTCTACACCATTTCTGTACATCTTCCGCAAAAGCGTCCAGATTCAGGCGTTGAGGTAGCTCAACGCTGCTTGTGGGACTTGGCCCCGGGCCCAATTCCACCTCACTGGGACACGAGAAGGGCCCTGCCGGCTGACCGGCCCTTCCAGTCCTTTCTTCTTCCTCGGGGAGCCCTGCTCTTGTGGGATGTTCTGGCAAGTGCGGAAATGTTAATGGCCCTTTCTCTCCTTGCGTCCCCGTTTCTTCATAAGCGTTATGGTGATGAGGGATAATGATGATGATGATGATATTCATGATGTTGATGATGTTGATGATATGATGATGATGATGATGATGATGATTACGGTTTCGATCGGTAAGAAGAATCAATGTACGACATTGTCATCTTTGAAGATCATCTGACCGCATCATGTTAACTTACCGGTGTCAAGTTATCGACCGTCGAATTGATTGGCAATGATTGGCAATCAATGATGGATAATCAATGATTGGCAATCACTGATGGATAATCAATGATTGGCAATCAATGTTGGATAATCAATGATTGGCAATCAATGGTCCTGCCTCCAGTGCAGTGGGAGTAGAGAAGTCAGTCCAATTCCGGAGGAGACACCTGCTGTTGCTAACGTATTAAATTTTCTAAACAAAAAACTACAATCTTTTCGTTGACTGAGCTGCTTTGACCGTTGACCATCAAAGTGCTTTCTGACTGAATAATGTGATATACATCGTTTGTCAAATGACGGTGCTTGTTTCTCTTGGACCAGGTTCTTTGGATGATCGGACAAGCGTCTGCACCCCTCGCAGAGGAGAAGGAGACTCGATTCTGAAGGACTATCAAAAAGGAGAGGGAGGGAGGGAGGGAGGGAGGGAGGGAGGGAGTGTTGCTGAGTAAGTGGCAGTTGCAGCCAGCATCATTGTCAAGAGATCTACAGATTGTTCTCATCATCAATCAATCAATGACGATCATTGAGGGCAATCATTGAGGGCAATCATTGCAGCTCTTTGGGTCGTGATTGGAGTCAGGGTGTACCGGTTGGGAGCGGGAGAGGGGGTGGGGGAGGATTAGCAGGAGGAAGGGAAAAAGAGGAGATGGCGGCTTGCTGACGTCATCGAAAGTTCCATGATCCATATACGGACACGTGGCAACGAGCGGCCTGCTGACGTGGTCGTCAGCATTGTAGATGAAGGGGAGGAGTCGAAGTACTAGTACCGTTTTGCCCCGAACACAACTCATCCTCATTTTGGCTGCACCGAACCGGAAAGATAGCTTGTATACATGCGTTATCAGGGTGCGTTGTGTTCGGGGGAAGAAGGTAGTAGGGAAATCCAGTCCAGAACGGGGAGTAGTCGTAGTACTACACGTAGTAGTAGTTGTAGGAGGAGGAGGAGAGGGAGGAGGAGGAGGAGGAGGAGAAGGCTTATTGCAGGTTCTGGCAGGTAGTAGGCACTGGGAGAGGGCAAAGTAGTGATAGAGGTTGTGATACCCGCGGTAGAGAGGACAGGAGACACGTGGAAGCTCGTCGCCGCTCCACGAGGTCATTTTTTTTTTTTGCAGTTTTGCAGTCTGTTGGAGAAGAGGACCAGGTTCATTCGCTCGCTTACCCGACGGGAGGGAGCTTTCTGTCTGCAGTTGCAAGCAAACCTAATCAGGACGAGGATCAGGACCAGGACCAGGACCAGGACTGGGAGCAGAACCTGCGCCAGGGAGCTCTTCGATCCGCGGAACGACGTCATTCATTCCCAGTGGCGGCGCCAGGAACAGAACCTGAACCAGGACCAGAAACAGAACCTTGACCAGGACAGAACTTGGGCCAGGAACAGGTCCTGGACCAGGACAAGAAGCTGGGCCAGGAGCTGGAGGAGGACCAGGAGCAGCGAGCGGGTCATGGACCCCCGCAGGGCAAGGCGAACCCAATCACGAGTATGAGTGGTTCAGCAGGAAGGGCGCGTGCGGGACCTGGTTCCGGTTGTGGTCCCTCTTCTGGACCTGGTTCAGTATGGAACCCACCCTCTGTCACCCATTGGCCCAGTTCCAGGGTCCCGCCGTCGCGCAGGGTTAGGTCTGCGCCCCCGCCGCAGCAGCAGATGCCCGCGGGGAGCGCGCCCGGCGGCAGCCGGCCGCAGTCGGCGGGAGGAGGCGGGTCGTCAGCAGCGGCTGCAACGTCAGCATCCGGTAGATCTGCTGCCAGTACACGTGTCAATCGATCAGCCACAGCAGCTCCACGTCAAGCTAATTGGTGCCTTGCACAGCCCCCCCCAGCTCCCCCCCCGCAGCTTAATAATGTGCGAGAGATGTTCCAAGAGGGCGCGCTTCTTGCTGGCCCATGGGAGAATGGAGGTGGTACTAGGAGAGCCCATGTCGCTGCCGCGCCAATTGCTCCAGGCATGACAGGGACGATTCCCACCACAGGACCCGCCACCACCGCTGAACCGTTAGGTCCCGTTCCGGGTCCTCCTGGTCCCGTTTCCGGTCCTCCTGGTCCCGTTGGTGGAGGGTCAGCAGTCGGCGGGAGAACTGCGGGCTTACAACTTGGTGGTGAAGGGGGTCATCAGTCGATAAATGTTGGAGACAACAACAAAACGGTTGGAGGACGGGTGGGAGTCGGATTGGGATTGCGCAGGCCTGCGAGCTCGCCGTGCGGCCGGGTAATGACAACGACCACCAGTTCGAAAGGGAGGGAGGGGGAGAGGGAGAGGGAGAGAGAGAGAGAGAGAATGAAGCAGAGGACGAGGCCATGGTATGGCAACACAATGTCTTCATCGCCATCGCCACTGTCGTTCGAGGACCAGGTGAGAGAGACTCCCCTCCCTCCCAACGCTATGTCTCCCCCTCTCCTCCCCCTCTCCTCCCCTCTCCTCCGCTCTCCTCCCCTCTCCTCCGCTCTCCTCCCCTCTCCTCCCCTCGCCTCCTTCCCTCCCTTCTCCTCCTCCCCTCCGTTCTCCTCCTCCCCTCCGTTCTCCTCCCTTCCCCCGCCAAAGTGTAAGTACTCTTGGGAGTCTTAGGCCAGCTTACTTGCAGCTTCGGACTGGTCAATCTGTCAAAGCATATCAATCTGCGGTAATGACGATGTTGACGATCATCATCGTTGACTTCACTATAGGAAAAATAATATTTAACAGCGAGATTGTGTGAAAAATAATGCTGGCATTCATAATTCTTATAATACACCAGTCAATCAGTGATACTATCACATTATTAAAACTAATCAAGGTCGGACACTCACTCGCATCTGCGTACTATACAAAGATACAAAGATATGGAACCGTGTTCCATACGCTACATAGTAACCAATACTCTATCCATAGTGTGCGAATTAGCTCCCTGACAGTGTGACACCATCTCTCGATCCCCATCTTCCGTCTTCTTTCTTCCTTCTTCTTTCTTACTTCTTCTTTCTTCCTTCTTCTTCCTTCCTTCTTCTTCTTGTAAGGTAGGGAGGTGTGATCGGTGGGCCGCAAGGCGAGGGTTGTGTGAGAAGCCCCCTGAGGTCCTGAGGATGATCGGAGCGCAACCGATGGAAACGCGTCGGGGAATGTGTGCGCGTGAGCTGAGATGAGTATGCGCTGCTATATGTATCGATTGATGAGCCTTCGAAGCGTGTACGGAAGGCAGTTGGCCACAGTTTCCACTATGCACATTGACTGGGGGCTTCGTCGACAGGCCTATGTGGTGGGGTCAGGTGCAAGTGTGACTGGGTACACGGGGTCGCTGGAAACCGTGCTGGGGTGGGGTTAAGTACCAGTCTTGGGGCTTAACTTGTGCACCCCAGTCAGCTTAGCCGTTTGGTTGAGCGTGCAACAACTCCCATGAGGGAGGCTTGAGGATCGGATCATGGACGAAAAAATGAAATTCTTCTTCTTCTTCTTCTTCTTCTTCTTCTTCTTCTTTCCTAACTGTAGGGGGCAATCTACCCGTATTATAGAGTTGCCGCCAGGGGGCAATCTACCCGTATTATAGAGCACATATACTGTAGATTGCCCCCTGGCGGCAACTCCCGAGGTATTTAGTCTTACTCCTTTTCGAGCTAGTTCTTCTTCTTTTCGCACTGGTTGTTGTTCTTCTTCCTTTTCGGACTCCTCTCTCTCTCTCTCTCTCTCTCTCTCTCTCTCTCTCTCTCTCTCTCTCTCTCTCCGTGTATGTGTGTGTTCATTATTGTGTTGCAGTTTATGTACTTGTCTCAAACTTGCAGTATTGCATGCAGATGATTTGGACTTGGGGGGGGTACTGGAGTATTTCAATTCGTCTAGAAGGATGGTAGCACCTTAGTGTGCGGGGGGGTCAGGCCACAGTCTCTATTGCTCCTATGTGTATGCTTTTTTTTTTTTTTTTTTTTTTGCGCCTATGTTATGTGAATTGACAGTAGTGTCAGTAGGTGCAAAGTGAGTGGCATGCAGCTTTCTTTCCGAATCATTAATGAATCTAGCAAGCGAAAGGAGTAGCGTAAAGTCTCTGAGGATACCATGAAAGCACGAACCTAGCCGCTATTGGGACCAAGTTCATGCTTTCCAGGCAAGCGTTAATGGCCGGATTCTTAGCGTATTAGTCCGTACCGGTTATGGTGAAGGACAGATGTAGCTCCCCCTTTTATGTTTAGAAAGGGGGCAAAACTACCGTCTTCACCGGAATAGAACCCTCGGTCATTATGGGTGCATCTGGAGTCTGGACTGAAGGTTGCCCCAAATACTGTTATAATGACTGGGCGTTCTATTTTGCGGAACACAGCAGTGCAGTCAGAATGCACCTGGGCATCTTCACCTCCCTGTGCAGTCTGACTGGGCTAGTTTTGGCATTTGCAAATTCCAATCTGTGTGTGACACTGTGTGTTGTGGTGTTAGCTCTGTGCAGTGCCCTACCCCCGTTCACCGTTCACGGGGTCTGTGAACGGAGCCGGTCATAGAGTTCACGGAGTTCACGACA
>BFEA01000819.1:35806-53732 GCA_003427395.1 Chara braunii | reverse complement strand
AAACTCGGGGCCTGATGTTACCGCCTTCTGATGTTATGACTGCCTTTTCGAACTGCGGCCATTTTTCCGTTGCCCATTAGTGTTTTTTTTGCCTTTACAGTTTGAAAGTGTGCTACTACCGCACTTGTTTCTTTTTTTTTTTTTTTTCCAATTCACTTTTTTGTTTTTTCCCACCGGCATTATGACTGTATGCATCTGATGAAGAGCCGATGCTGAATATGGATATGGATGGATTCTGACGGCGTATTCACACTTTCAGTACGTATCTAGCTGGAATTGCAGCCGATCCCACCCCAGAAGTTCCGCTCTGAGTATCACCTAAGTGTGGTCTGCGTTTGAGTGAGCTGGGTCGGTCCAGGACTGGCCCCAGGACTGGTTTCAAATTGGACCTGTCCGGAGTGAGCTGGGTCGGTCCAGGACTGGCCCCAGGACTGGTTTCAAATTGGACCTTTCCGGACCTGATCCATCAGACTGGGCCAGACTGTTACCTGGTTCAGCCTTTTGCACCAGGACCAGGACCAGGACCAGGACCAGGTATGCAGTGTAGGCCGCAGTAGGGCAAAGTTACCCTCAGAAAAGCTTAGAGTGTGTTTTTCATTTTTCAGTGTGACAAACCTGCAGGTGTGCGGACCAAGCTCCTTCAAATTATATTTCTTTTTTTCAATTTTTTCAATTTTTTTTTGCACTTTTCTTCAGATTGACTCGGCCTTATTTCTTCAACGAGGGTAGTGGCCTGCTAGGCCCTAACATTATTGCTTCCATCCGGTTCACAGAAAGGAATCGTAACTGTCGCCTCCTTGCTGGTGTTCTCCATGCCGGTCTGACCATTTCAGGCAGAGCGTGTTCCCTCGTAGGGTGCGTATTCTGTCGTTCCTGAGCATTTGAGCGGCGAATTGCTGCCGGATCTGCGTTGCTCTTTCCGGCCACCTTGCCATCTGTTGTTTGGCTCTTCTCCAGTCCTCCCAGTACTCAACCTCCACCAGGGCCAAGAAGTGGTCCCACGCCTGCTGCACGGGCTGCCGTTTTCCTTGCAAAGTCATCGTACATCGCCTTTTCCAGATGGTCCACAGGGTCAATGGGCGCGCTGTTTGGAACAACGTACGCTGGTGTACATCTCGCACCCCATGTCCCCCTGTGTAGGGAGGAGGATATGGGGCTCCCTGGCCGGGAAGGGGGTATCCGTAAGGGCCTGCCACCAACCTGCTGCCCTGTCCCACATCGGCTCCGCCTCCGGGCAGGTAAGTAGGCAGTGAGTCATGTCCTCCACCTGGCTAGTGCTGCACACGACACAGGTCGCCCAGGGTCGTCCTGTTTTGTTCAGCCCTGCGCTTGCTGAGCCATTGCCTGGCGGGGTGGGCAACGTGGGCTATCAGCCATTGCATGATGCGTACGCGGGTGTTCCGTATAGCCAAGATTGCCTTCCATGGTGCGGCCTGCCGTGCGCTGAGATCAACGCGGACATGCTTCTTCCACCTAGCGGCGATTATATCAGCCACGGGGAAGGGGCCATTCTTCAAGGTATAACTCAGCTTGGTGGTGTACAGCATCAGGTTGGCATACCGAGCGGGCCCGTCTGACCGCTGGTACAGCTTCCAGGCCCATTCTGCCAGGTCCACCTCAAGGTCCCTCAGCTCGGCTAAGCAGTTATAGATCAGCATCTCTGCGTCCTCTATAACCCTGACCTTGCGGAGGCTATCCCGCCTCACCACCACCTGAGCAGAGCCAATTCTGTGAAGCGCGCTAGCCGTCACTCCCGGTGTGCAGATGTCGTGCATATTAAAGAGTAACCATTCTCTATCCGGTGATGCTCGAGCCACGTACGCCAGGGCCGTTGTCGGGGGGTTCTCTCCACAGATAGTGGGCCAGTCTCCCATTTGAAGGGCCACTGCAACATGTCCGTCCATTCCGACGGGATAGACAGCAACATCGGAGTGTAGTTGGCCTGAAGATTGTGACAGCCGGGGAGCAGTACTATTGAGTTCCGGGTACGTTTTCCACCGGCTCTGGTCCTCGTGCCAGATATGCTTGACCTGCCAGACTCCTTTTTCCAGCCAAGCCTCCATCTCGTATCGGTCGTCGTAAATGTCCACGGCCTCCCCTCTGGTCCCACCAGGTTCTGGTTGCAAAACAGCGGCTGGCGAATCACCTCCCCCTTGCTTCGCGCTGTCTTACTTACGCAGGCATAACCACCCTCCACAGGGACACGAAATGTGCCCAAGGGGTCCACTTCCGCCGGCCCCTGGATATCGACTAGGAGTTGGCCATGAGCCAGAAAAGACCCTGCATATTGTGCGGCGTTGCGTAAGCTGGGAGCCTGATGATCAGTTGGATTGCCAGGGTACACCATGGGAGATGGGTCTGCTTGATCAGCCTGACTATCCACTTTGTCTGCAGTGCACTCATTTGGTGGTCCGGCTCTATGATGCCCAACCCCCCATTCGCCATTGGAAGGACCATGCGCCTCGAGGCCACTTTGGGGACAACGTTCAGCCGTGAGGGGTCTGCAGACCACAAGTAGGCCACCGCTTTGCGTCGGAGGGGACGCCATTCCGTGTTGCCCAGGTTGCACGCTCTGCCAGCGTACCATAGCATGGAAAAGACGGACGAGTCAAGAATCAAAGCCCTCCTGAACACAGAGGTGTAGATTCCAGACCAGTTCTCCATCTTGACAAGCATCTTGGTGAAGATTTCTGACAACTGGGTCCCAGTGGGGCCCGTGTTCGTCATATGTATATCCAAGCATCGCAACGGCTCGACTCCTCTCTGCCACTGCAGCCCTGGGGTCAATGAGGACGGGGTGGGAAGGTCCTCCTGTGTAATTCACCAGCCCATTGTTTTGGACCAATTTATACGCATTTCTGCCGCCAGCTGGAACGCCTGCATCACCCTGGTGAGCGCTTGGCAGGAGGAGTCTGCGGCTCTAATGAGAACCGTGAGCTCGTCTGCAAAGAGTAGCATTGTGGGGAGCAACGCTCAGCGACACTGCTGCTACTGTCTTCCACAAGATGATCGATGGAGGGATCCTTTCTAAGAAATGAAGCTATTGCCTCCATCGTGAACAAGAAGAGGGGGGCAGCGAGAGGATCCCCCTTCCGGACCGATCGAGTCATCTTGTATGCCTCGGACAGAAATCCATCAAGCTGCACTCTACTTTGCGCATTGTTGTAGAGCACTCTTACCCAGCGCCGGAAACCAGGTCCAACGCCCATCTTTTCCATGCATTGCTGCTGGAAATTCCAGTTGACCTGATCGTATGCCTTTTCAAAGTCGAAGAAGAGGATGGCCGCGTTCATTCTCTTGTCCTTGATGTGCCTCACCGACTCTGACAGTTTCATGACGTTGTCTAATATGAACCTCCCGGGTATGAATCGTGTTTGGTCTATGTGAAAGCAGTGACTCGTGACGTCCTTCAGTCTGTTGGCCAGGAGCTTCGCTAACGCCTTGTAGATCACCGGTAGGAGCGCAATGGGCCTGTAGTTTTTTATGTCCGTAGGGTCGCCCTTTCATATATCAGTGTGACAATGCCAGTGCTGATGCGCTCCTCAGACCCTCTCTCGACTCGCTCCGTTGCAGGTACGTCAGCTACTCGTGCTCAAAGAGCGGCCAAAAGTTTTGCCAACATTCGTTTGACAATCCGTCTCCACCAGGGGTTTTGTTGGGTTTAAGAGACAAAGCGCTGCTCTGACTTCCTCTGCCGTGATCGGTCTATCGAGCAATTGTGCGTGCTCCTGCGATAAGGTCTTATCCAAGTGTCGCAGGAACTTCCGCCTCGCCCCCTCGACAACATCCGACGGGTGCTCGGTTTCCCTGGAGGTGTAGAGCTGCCTGAAGAATTTCGCTGCTTGTTCCAACATGCGTTTGGGGTTGGAGGTCGTGCCCGCAGGGCACTGCAGCTTTTCTATGATGGTTCTTCTGGCCCTAGCCTTGATCTTTTGGAAAAAATACCTGGTCATACGCTCGCCTTGACTCGGTTCCCGTGCCCTCGCCCTTAAACGGAGCCCATTCATCTACCATTTTTGCCATGCCGCCAGCTCTTGCCTTGCCTCATCTAAGGCCTGCTCATATATCGGGTTATCGGGACAGTCAAGTATATTCCTCTCAGCTATCCTTGCCGCTGCCTGCAGATTGTGCAGCCTCTCCGTTCTTTTGGCAGCCAAGATCCGAGAGGCCTTTGAAGCGCTTTGGGACAGCCTGTCCACCAGGTCCGGAAAGGTCTCTGCAGCTCAGTCTTGCTCGAAACATGCTTCCACGACTGCCTCCCTCATGATGTTGGTGTTCAGTAACGAGTTGTTGATCTTGAAGAAGCTTCTGCCCCTGTTTGGGGTGTCCCTTAGCGACAGCGAGAGGGGGACAAACTTGTGTTCCAGTCCCGAGAAAGCCGGGAGGGCTCCCACTCCCGTCGAGTGGACCGCTGGCATCAGGGAGTTGGAAATTAGAAAGTAGTCGATCCTTGAGACCGAAAGATGTCGAGTCCTTTTGTGCTTGGCATAGGTGAAAACTCTATCCTCGGGTTGTAGCGTTCGAAAGGAGTCTATCAGGTCCTTTTCTACCATAAGTCATGTATTGGTAATGTCTCGGCGTCCGCCGACCCGGTGGCGCCAGGGACCCCTGTTCTCAGCCTGTCCCACCGCAGGTCGACGACCGTGTTCCAGTTCCCCGCAAAGATCAAGTGGGCTTGCATACCGTACACGGGAGAAATATGCTCCAAGAAGGCCCGATTCTGCGCTGCTGGCCCGTGACAATAAAGAGAAAGCACCCAAAAATCTTCGTCAGCGATTGCCCCTCTCTTCGATCCGCGGTCATCCTCACTTGAGCCATTCTCTGTGCCGCACGCGGTCTGGCGTGCAGCAGGATTGCCATGCCCGCGGAGCCCGGCCTCGGGGCTGGGGCCCAGGTGGCCACTCTTACCCACCGCAGTCTTCGCTCAATCTCTCTCTGAACTGCTGTGTGATCAGAGGAATCCGTGAGGTGGGTCTCTTGGATGCAAAGGATATCCGGCGGGGCGGGGGCAAACCAGTCCACATCCCGCACAATGGTGTCCCACTTGTCTTGATTGTCGAGCACCATACCCAGGCCGCACATTCCAGGATGCTATGTGTAGATCCATCAGTATCGACGCTCTAGGTCCCTTTGCTACCTCCAGCTCTCGCGCTCTCAACAGACTGCCTCGCTTTAGCGGCCTAGGTTTTGAGCAGTTCCGCATCACCCTTCTCCAGCAGGGCCTGCAGTCTCCTTTCCAAGTTGGTCTTGTCGGCCAAGAATAACCTGTGGGCCGTGATCAGTGCTGCCGCCTTCGCAGCCCTTTCGGGGGCCATTTCCTCGGTTAGCAGGCCGTACGGGACTGCTTCTATCACCTCCCATGGCATCCATGCTAGTTGATCAGTCAGTTCTGCACCCTCTGCCACTTGTACCATCATGGCCCTGTAGTCAGAGAGGCAGCTCCTGCCTTCTTGGTCTGTTCATCTTTCCATTCCCTGTCCTCTCGAGCCCACTGCAAAGGGTGTGATGCAAGTGCCGTGGATTTTGATATTGTCGTGTACGATATCCTGTCTTTGTAGTAAGAAGCTGGCCAGTTTTTGTAACAGCCACATCCCAATCCCCAAATTTGGTGTTCCATCGGAAGGGGGGGAGTTCGCTTCTCGTTTCGCCTCTCTTTGCTTCCTGCGCCGGTGGTGCGTCGATGTCTTTGTCCGGCGCTTCTTCTATCTCGGCTATGGAGATGTGCTTGTTTGCCAGCTCATTGTTCTTCCCCTTTAGAGCCGCAATCTGCGCCTCCGGGACCCTTTTCTGGATTTTTAGGTCCTTCATGCATTGGGCTGGCGAGAGGCCAGTCTCTACCGCCTCCTTTCTCTTACCTGATTCTGCGTACTCCTGCCTGGTCACCCGTCACTTACGTCTGTAGGTTCTAGTCACCACCTCCTCTCTCCCGGCGTACTTGGTGGGCCGGTCCACCCATAGAGCTTCTCATACTTGTTATGATCGACCTCTATGTTGTCGCCCTCTGTGCAAGTCTTGAGGCCATACTGCTGGGCATAAAAGTGAGATAACTCCTGCTCTTTTCTGAGAATCTCGAAGCGATTCTCCGTTCCCAGGGCAGCAACGCTTCATCGCCCTCCTGTTTTTGCAGCACCCATTTTATGCTGGTATCTGTGGAACGCCATGTTTACCTCGAATTCGACGCGTCGCACTCTCTCTAGGCCGGCCACAGCATTCTCTAACCATTCGAGGGTGTCTTCCTCTTGCTGGTGTCGTTGTGGAGTTGCCTCACTTGGCGCTGCGTTGTCCCCTTCTTCCCCTTCCTCCAGCCTACGCTTCCGAGTACCTCCGTTTTTCTTCATTTGTGGGTCTATCTCCATGCAGGGAGTCCCTCCGGGTTGCTGATTTCGCCGTGCCCAATGTTTCCAGCCCCTCGACCGCTCACACTGTCAGCAGATTGGTGTCCTTGTGGAGTCACCTCACTTGGCGGTGCGTTGTCCCCTTCTTCCCCTTCCTCCAGCCTACGCTTCCGAGTACCTCCGTTTTCCTTCATTTGTGGGTCTATCTCCATGGGTTGACGATTTCGCCGTGCCCAATGTTTCCAGCCCCTCGACCGCTCGCACTGTCAGCAGATCATGACTTTTCTCTTTTGTTATTTTTTGTAAAATTTCATTTCTCCATTTATGCGTGTCATGCTCACACAGGGGCCATCCTAATCTTCTCCTTATTGTTCCATTGTTAAACCACCAGTACACGGCTCACATCGGCCGCCAATTTATTTTATTGACGGCGGCTGCCAATTTATTTTATCGACGCGGGGCGCCAATTTATTTTATCGATGGCGTGCGGGCGGCGACTGTTTCGGACCCTGGCGATGAAACGTTTTCAGCAAGGCTGGGGCCGTGCATTTGCGGTTTAACGGACGTCCCAAAGGACCAGATCATAAGTTCAATTCTTTTTATTTTATTTTATTTGAATCCCAACGGAATCAAACTTTCAAATGGATTCAGGGCCTGGCTCTACCACTCACCAAATGTGCAAAACGAGAATGTATCGTCCGCCAGAACATGGAAAGATACACCACCATAATTTTTGTCTTTTTGTGTATGTGGTGACTGGTCGAGTGAGGCCCTCAATAATGATATAAGAAGGAACAGAGAATGTGGAAAAAGGGAGGGGACCAGTTGTTGTTGCTTCTAGGAAAGCGACTAACAATAATAAGGTCTAGCATCTGACTGAAAACCTGAGGGTATGGAAGTCGCCGGCGACAGGGTGTGATTGGAACAGTCTCTGGGCATCCATGTCCTCTGGGAGAAAGCAGATGAGTTCACCTCATTGGAGTTGGGATGCAGCGCACTATGGTCTTCAGACAAGACAAAAAAAGGCAGGCCAAGGTACGACACAGTGAGCAGCGGGCCTTAGCATGCGTGAGTGCCGGCAGCGAGTAAGGCAGCCAGCACATGGAAGCAACAGCGCTAATGGTGCTCTGTGAGCACGTGGGCACACCATAGCAGGGGCTGGGGGGAGCCGCAGTGCAAAGAAGGCTTGCGAGGGAGGAGGGGGAGTCCTTGGGAGAGGAGGAAGGCTCTGTGAACAGGGGGATGCTTACCTGCTGTATCAATGAGGAGGCACCTATGTGATTAGACTCTTCAGCGGCATCTGGCAAGACACTGCGATTCCGTCAGAGCAGAGATTTTTCTTTCCTTTTCTTTTCTTTTTTTTTTTTCCTTTTTTTTTTTTTGTTATTTAAACAGGCCCTTATGGTCCTGGCTCCATTTCCATTCTGGGGAGCATCAGTCCGGTTCCTATTCCACTGGCAAGTCAGAATTACAGGATACATCGTAAGTACTCACCCACACTCCCTTCCGTCCGGCCGAAGGACCCCTGACCGGCATTGATTGCTCCAACATCGTGGAGGATTGACTGTCAGCTTGCCCTGTTTCATCCTTTCCTCTCAGGTCTACTGCGAAAACCTGTCGTATAAAGCATGACTAGCGAGAAAGGTCCTAGAAGCTGCCAAAGCTGCCAATTTTGTCTAAACTGTAAATCTCCCATGTGAGAGAGAGATTTTTCTTTTGAACGAAATTGGGCTTTGATGAAAAGGCCAAAAAACTGCCAAAAATTCTCTTCTGAGGGTATGTCGGACCCTTTCAAAAGTCAGATGTATCGGGCCTGATTGCAGTCCAGAGGATGCTGGACCCTCCAAAAAGAATTTTGGGCGTCTTTTTTTGGGCTTTTCAATGAAGCCCCCCCAAAAAAATCCCCGTTTTGATGAAGTGGCAGTTAAGAAGGGGGGGAGAGAGAGAGAGAGAGAGAGAGAGAGAGAGAGAGAGAGAGAGAGAGAGAGAGAGAGAGAGAGAGAGAGAGAGAGAGAGAGAGAGAAGGTTAGATGATAGGCTAGACTGGGGGATTAGTGTAGGGGGTCAAATCATAGATTAGGGATACTACTCTGTCGTTGTATTGATTGAGTGCATGCGTGAAGAGGGCATTTATTATCAAGAGACTTCAGTGTTCGGGGTGTTCTTGCATTGGTCTGGTCTTGGCCTTGTCAATTGCGCCTCCAGTTCGGCCTACTCCTCGGTAGTCTTCAATGCATTCTTGCTGCTCAACTCGAGAAAGTTTTGTGTTCTCCCATGCTGGCTCCTTGAGTCCTTGCATACCTTTTTCATGTGTCAGATTTGACCTGGATAGGTACTTCCAAGCTGGGACTCAAAGGGCATAGTTTTACAATTGGAGTTTG
Organism: Chara braunii; assembly: GCA_003427395.1. Lineage (NCBI taxonomy): Eukaryota > Viridiplantae > Streptophyta > Charophyceae > Charales > Characeae > Chara > Chara braunii. The sequence goes on along the minus strand of BFEA01000819.1, from coordinate 45,016 downwards.
GGATTCCGGAACGTATCTGGTCTCAATCGCTGCCAAAAAAAATCACTCAAAAAGATCCTACTGTGTGTATGCCCTTACCTATGGCCATTACGTTGTTGTTTGACTTGTTGTTGTTGTTGCTGCTGTTGCTTAACTTTCTTCGTTGTAATACTCAGGACCATCACAATTTCAGTTCACGGCATGGTGGAGGGGAGGGATTCAAAAGTGTTTCAGGAGCGGAAAGGAGAGAGAAGCTGCATGGTGTACGGAAGATCGGCGCGTGTCGGCAACAGTACCGGGGTGGTGCGTTGCGTGGTGCGGATGGGGACACAGAAAGCCCTTTCAAGGTTGTTCGACAGCAGGATGGAAGTGGGGGAGGTGGAGGGGGATTTCGAATCGAAGGGGCTGCGGAGAAGCATCTTAGCAGTCTGAGTGGTGGCTCGGCCAAATGGAGGGCACACCTGCAGGTCAGGATTCCTTTTTTTTTTTTTTTTTTTTTGTTGAACATCGGCGACGGGTTGTGCAGGGGGTGGTGATAAGAGCAGACACCTGCTCTACGGTTCCCGCCCTCGGATGGCTCTGTTGAGTCAGTTCCATTGGTGGGGGATCTGCTTCTGCAGGAAAACGGGTCCAGTGTCCCTTTGCATCATAACAAGGAGCCAGAGTTACATGTTATACATGCAGTTATGTCAATTTATATGTGATGAGCAGCATTGATTGCCCTCTCGCAAGGGGATTGTTGACTGCCGATCTACCTCAGAGGCAGGACTAATGCCTATCTTCACCCGCTGTTACGAGTATCTTCTACTCCTACTGCGCCGGCGCACTGAGTCTCTACCCTGCCCCTGCCACGTGGCGGAAGCCAAGCCGTCGCTCACCCTTCCTTCCGCAAGACTAGAGCGTCCCCGAGCCCCTCCCACCCAGAGAATCTACTGCATTGCCCCTTCCAGGAGTTACCTACAAGCATCTTCTCCGCAGTCCATACCTCCGTACATCATATGTCTATTACTCCTGAGTCCTGAGGGTGAAGTATATGCGGACACATAGCTGTCTTCGTCAGCGCCTCAACTTCGCCTCAGGAGGTTATTGCTCTAGTCATCTCACCTGGCCAGCATGTCAGGAGAGGAAGGCAAAGAGACCCCCCCCTGTGGCCAAGCTTCCACTGTCATGCTGTTCTGATCAATGAAGGGGAAAAGGAGAATTTTCATTGTGCTTCGCTCCCATACCCCCGTTGATCCTTGCTCCTGAACTTTCTTATTATATCTGGAATCTTGTCGTTTGCTGCACAAAACGGCCATCCCTCCAGGGAAACCGACGTGGCAGAGGTCCAGGTCACATCCCTGCTATTTTCTAATTAGGCCTCGCCACACAGCAAAGGGAAGAGAGTTATCTGTCGAGGGAGTGACCAACCCCAACGCCCAAATCAATCAACGTCTCTATATCAGGGGGCAGTTCTTTTGGTCCCCCCTCAATCCCTTCCCCCTATCTGATACCTAACCTCGCCATCACCGCCCCCATCGTGTGCAACTTCCAACTTCCCTGCAGGGGGCAACCCGAAAAAGCTCCGAAAGAGACAAAACCAGGAACGCTCCCTAAAAGTCGTCACGTTCCTGAGATCCCAGGAGATCCAGAGGAACCCCCCTCCCCCAAATACGGCAGGTGTGGTACACTTACCGCTCAATCCCTTCGAAACGCTTACAACGTGCACCACTGGGATGGCCACTTCCCCTACACGCCTGTCAATACTCGCCCGCAGAGAAAGGGGCTGGCAAACCTGAGCAACCAGGAATCCCTTGATGCCCACCATATCCATCGTCTGGGAGGCATCTTCGTTCATCATGCCGTATAGTTGGCGTCGTCCCTCGGTTGCATCCAGCTCCTGAAGTTTCCAATCATTTATGAGGTTGTGCCTCTGCTCACTGCAGCGACCCTTATTCTTCGTGCATCTAGACTTCTGAAAGACCTGCCCATCCATCTTAAGTTCTTAACAACGGCCGGGTCCCTGCCATCCAGCCATTGTATTGCAATCGGGCGAGCAACAGCCCATTGTGAGCTGTGGACACTGATTGCAGCCCGTCGTTCCGCAAAGATTATCTGAAGCTTCTCCAGCAGCGTGAGGCACTCTTCCACACCGTCCACCACCCGCTCGTCATTGAAGCTGTCTTGTCATTGTGAGGAGACATTTGTTAGCAGTTCGTCCGTCCATCCATCAAAAGTCTCCTCCGCCTTCCGGAGAATCTCCAGCGTCAGGCTATCAAATGATTGGAGCATCGTCTCGATCGCCTCTTCCATTTGTCGCTTGTAAATACTCACGATCTCTGCTGCCGCCGCTGTGTCCATCCACGCCGCCGAAGAGGTTATCTCTTGGCCTGCAGGGTGCTGCGGGTCAGGAGGGTTGCCCTGCGCACCCTCGTTGTTCATGATCCCTTTCTCCATAATCATTGCTCCTCCACTCCTCCCTATCTCTCTCGTTGTTGTTGCTGGGTCTCCACTGTTGTCTCCAGCTTGGTTATCTCGTTCTCCAATGTCGTTGAAATGCTCCCCGGTGAGAAGGCGCCGACGTCACCGCATCTCGCGTGGTCCACATGGCTTTGCCACTCCGACCCTTGGTGGGCGGGGAGCGTGGATGCCCATGCTCCAGGGCAATGGTCAGCCAAAATGGCCACCGTCACCCTGGTGCACATGTGGGTCCTGGCAGGCGGGCCCTGCCGACCACAGGCTGCGCAGCGCTAGCGCTCTTATCTTATTTTTTTAAAGGGTGGCGGCCTTGAGATGTCATCGTTGATGATTGAACCGACTGGCCCCAGGAGATTCAGAATTGTGTTATTCTGTTCTTGTTGTCGTCTGGATTTGGATTTCGGTCTGTATTTCAACAGTCGGTGGGTGTACCAACGAGCTACTACGCCTGCTGGTAGCAGGTCAGGATTCCATTTGTAGGCCAAAGGACATAAATAGCCCATTCAAGTTTGGAAGGACAGAAATAGCCTATTTAAGTTTCAAAGGAGAGAAATTACCAGCTTCCCCCAAACATAATACCATATTTGGTCATTATCGATATATCATGTATGTAGGGGGATTCAGGTAAAGCTATGATAATGGGCATGCCTTATGTTCGGGGGAAGAAAGTAGCCGGGCAAGAATATCATTATGAAGGTACGTGCACATCTGCGCTTTCACATGCATGACATGCAAAAGAAGCAGAGTGTTGAGCACTTGGGCATCTGCATGTCCAGGTGCATTCCGACTGGGCTAGTCAGGCATTTCTGAGCCTTAGCGGGCTGTTTAATATGTACTTTTTTCCTTTCATTTACTGAAGCCACATGTGCAGGTCAGGCAGGGGTTTCATTCTTTCCTTGTTGTATAATCATCATAATAATAGGAACATTGAACACTGGGGGCCTGGCTTGAGCTTTTTTTTTTTTTTTTGGGGGGGGGGGGGGGTGTGGTGCGCGCCAAGGGACTTGCTCGTCTCAAGTTCACTCTCACTCTCTCAACTGATGACAGAAACGGAAAATCATTTAACAAATTAACAAAGCAAATTCATTGAGTCAAAAGACTCAAAAACTGTTAGAAGTGTCAAAATGAAATCTTTTGCAATGAGAGCCCAAACTTCAATCAAGCATCTGATATTACAGTCAGACATTTTCACAAATTTTCAGCACATGAGAGTTGAGAGGCAACCACAAGATACTAAAATAGTAAAATCCAATATTTATTATTTTCCAGAAATCAAAGTCTCAATACAACAAATTTGTATACAAAAGCTGAGCGGCTACGCTACCACTGACAACAACCAAGAACTCTCTCTCTCTCTCTCTCTCTCTCTCTCTCTCTCTCTCTCTCTCTCTCTCTCTCTCTCTCTCTCTCTCTCTCTCTCTCTCTTTCGTTTCACTACCCTAGCTAAGCTATGGCGCTCAACACTGATTGACTACAACTACTTGCTCTGCGTTCGTGCAGCCGCACTCGTCGCTTGGTCGCACAAGATTGCACCAGCGCTTCGGCAGCAAGCACGAACGGAATTCGATGTTGACGTCAACTGCTGCTGTGCTTTTGTACTGGACAATTCAGTCTTCCCTCCGCTTGGACCCTTAGGACTGGTACCCAGTGGCCTGCTGGCCATGGACTTTCGGTCCTTGATGCTTCTAGAATGTTCACTGGCTCTCATATGACCCTGGGCACACAACAACAACAGCAACAAGATTTCACCTCATCGCAATTCTACACAACACATAGTTCTCAATTTTTTTAGAAGGTTTTTTTTTTTTTTTTTTTTTTTTGTGCTGGAGTTGCCCAGGAGCTGTGCATGTCCACTCCAAGACTCGAACACACAACCTACAGCTTGCGAAAAAAAACAAAACAAAACTACAGCTTACCAGACAAACCCCTAACCAATGGTCTAAGTGCGCTGGGGTGAAAGTGGAGACTGGTACCCCCCCGGTAGCCTGCTGGCCATGGACTCTCTCGGTCCTAATGCTTCTTTTCTTTTTTTTTTTAAACCACCAGTACCTTTGTCGGTTCGAAAATACTCGGCCTCTGACCTTTCAGGAGGCCGAAACGAAACGACGGCCGCCGATCAGATTTATCAACGGCGGACTCGGCCTCCTGAAAGTTCGGAGGTAGACCAAAACTTGTCAAAAATAGGCTCGGAGGTACTGCCGGTAGTGGTTTAAGAAAACAGAACCTTTTGGTTCTGGCTCCTACCATTCTGGGAGCGACAGTCCGGTTCCTATTCCCCCGGCAAGTCAATATGGAAAACATGGGAGACTCACCCCTGAGGAAGGATGTACCACCCCTCACCCCTGCCTAAGTTAGCCTGTGCTATTTGATCTGCCTGGCTGTTGCCAATCTGTCTGAACCCAGTCCCGCTCCTCTCAGCTGTGATGCTGTCGGGTTGGTGCATTGTGCTAGAGCGGTCTGGAACGCCTACGAGCCTCTTGAAATCTGTAACATCCTAAGCCCTGTATGCCTTGTTTCTGTCTAAACCTTAAACCCTAAACCCTCAAGCTAAAACCATGAACCCTCATTGACTGTAGTGTGTTTTTATGGTCTGTCCCTGTCAGAATTTTCTGTGTTGAAGCTATTGACAGAGCTGGGCACCGGGGGCCCAGAGCCGCACCCACCTGCACCCACCCGACCCACAGGGTGATGGGTCGGATTTAGGTCTACATGAGCTGTCTTGGGTGGGTTATTGGCGGGCGCAGCCAGCATGCCTTTCTGGGTGACGGGCGGTGAAGATTTGACCTGGGTCACCCGCTGGGTGGGTGGCAGGCGGGTGATGGCTTGGCCTGGGTCACCCAACCCATAGACCCAGGATGACCCGAAAATTATGCAACCCCCCTCCCCTTCCCCCCCCCCTCCCCCCTCCTTGTGTAGTACGTCGGGCTTGAGGTTGAGAGCCAAAGAAAAAAAGTGTCTGATTCAGTTGACCAGGTCCTGATGAAGTAACGCCGGTGCGAAAGCAGTGCAGCTGCCCCTGGGCAAAAAAAAAATCCTTGAAATATTTTCCTTTGAGAAGTCCGAGTCGCATTGTTGATGTTGCCGTTGTTTTAATAATAGGATTTTAGATGTCTTTGTTGCAATGCTATGTTGCCGATGAAATCAGGATGGTGTAAGGGACTGGCATGGGCAGGCACGGGCTGATGCGGGTGGGTGCGGGTGAAGAAAATTTAGGTATTGGACGCGGGCGGGTGATGATACTCTTACGGGTGCGGGCGGGTGTGGGTGAGGGCTTTTTTTCGGGTCACGGGCGGATCGGGCGTGGGGCTGAAATTTCAAAAAATATTTTGGGTGGCTGGGGTTGTCTAAAAGTAAAAAATAAAATTCTTGGGCCGGGTGGATGGGGATTTTTTTTTTTCAGGCGGGTTCGGTCGAGGGTGAGGAAAAAAAAAAATTGCCCACCTCTGGCTGTTGAATATGCCTATAGTCTCTATGTGGGGTAGTTTGGGTGGGGGGGTTGGTGACTGAGGGGGTCTGTGCGGTGGTGAAGGTTTTGTGATTCTGGGTCGATGGGCTTGGGGTTATGGGCTAGGGACGGGGGAGAGAGGATAAATGTGGTAAGGGAGGGACTGTGTTACCATTGGGGGGAACGGATTTTGTTGGAGTTGGGAATTTCTGAGAGGTGTAGGTGCACAATGTGGGGGATCTCAGGTAGTGTCCTCTTCTCATGTGATTAGTATGTCTGTGGGTGGGTTGGCTTGCCAATGGGGGTGTAATGGGGTGTAGGCTGCCCGTTGTTAGGGTTTTGTCCTTGGCTGGTTGATGAGGGCCAGATTAACCAATTAGAGAATTTTATTCTGTCTCGTTCGGTTGAGCCTAGTTTGCCGCTGCCTAGCTTGCCGATTGAGAATTGTTTGATACTTTCTTCTTTTTTGTCCGGAAGGATCTGGATGTGCTTTAGGTTTTTTTTCCATAGAGCAAGGATTTCTGTTTCAATTGTCTGTTTGATGGTAATTAGCGGAGTCTCTGAGGGGGTGTGGTGTTCGTTAAAGGTTAGATCATTAGATGGCAACACCTTTTCCATATTGCCCATAGGGTGCCCTTTCTGATTAGCGAGAAGAGGAAGTAGTCGAAAGACTCGAAACCTTTTAGAGTTGGGGATTGATCTGAGTGAAGGAGTATGGTAGAGGGGTTGATGAGTACGTTTCTATTGGATAGAGAATTCCATGAGAGTTCTATGTCTAGCCACAATGCTTCTAGAATGTTGTTCACTGACTTTCGTAGGACACCTGGGCTGCTGGCTTGCCCGCGACTGGACTGAACGCGTCACGGGACTCTGCCTCCAACCTACTGGAGTCCTACTAGACTTACCTAGTAACCTACTGTACCAAGGAAAAATGACGCACAGGACCCTGGAACTTTGGGACTGGCAACAGAACCGGACTCTGTGGGCCATGAAATCCTTGCACTTCCGCCTACCCGGTTTCGAGGCCCTCCGAGAAGGTTACTCCCCCCCGTTAGTGATTCAAATGCCGCTTTGCAATTGTTCGTAATGTGAGACTATCCCAGGAGCGGTTTCAGTCAGCTCAGCCTTCGTGAACCATCAATCATCTTCAGGTTCCTGATATTGGAACCGGACTTAATACGTCCTCGGCGGTCGCCCTCTCCGCGCTGATCTATAAATTTCCTCCTCAAGTATATGGTCTCTGTTATGTCTGCCATCCATGTTAGGTGGGATCATTCATCTTCTCAAGGGGAAGGTGGAGTCCGTCACATAGGGTAGTAGTCTACGAAGTCTCGACTCTAGAGGCATGGAAAAAGACTTGATAGGTTCACAAATGGTTAACGGGGACCCCCATTTTCAGGCCCTGGGTAACGAGTCCAAAACTGAAATTAGGGTTTCGGGGTCAAATTTTATCTCCGCTCTACGAATTGGTGGCAAGTTTGATTAAAATGACCCTTTGGTTTTCATATAAATGGCATGGAAAGTGGTCTGAAAATTCGGGTCTCCGTTAATCTTCTCGCGATAGGTTCCTAAGTTGGGTTGTTCATTAATGGCACAGGAGGAGGCACTGTCAACATCATCCAGCACATCCAAAAAAAGTTTCAAAAACTCCCCATGGTCCTCAAATATGCTAGTAGCAGTTTTCTGAGAGATCCCATCCCTTCTGTTGGCGCGAATTCCTTAGACTAACCCATACTAGCCTATTACTACGTCACCTAAAACTGGACTGTGACGGCCTTTTTTTTTTTTTTTTTTTTTTTTTTTTTTTTTTTTTTTTTTTTTTTTTAAGCCTTGTATTATTAATGAACTGTTCAATCGTTTTCTCCTGGGCATATCTGGTGTTCTCAGTGGCTTTCTTAAACCACCAGTAGTACATGGCCCCAGCCAAGTTGAGAATCACGAGTGAACCTCTCCGAAAAAAAAATTTCAGGCTCGGGGCAACCGGACCGGAATGACTGGCGGCACCAGCCAAATGTAAAACAAAAATGCCGCGCCGATGTCATGGCCAAGCTTGGCGCGTAGTGTGATTTCACCCCGTACAAAAGTGGCTCGGAAGTACTCGTGGTTTAAACCGCCAGTACATGGCCCCAGTCTTGCTGAGAAAGAAACTCGTCGCCTACGGAAATTTTTAGGAGGCTTGGCCTACCGGACCACGATGGCCGGCGGCGCCAGCCCAAAAAGAACAAACGTCCGCTGCTGGCGGTTCGGAAAAGCTTGGCGCGCTGTAACAGGCCTGCAGACCCGGGTGTGCTGGTGTTTTCAGGTCTTTCTAGTTCTTCAACGCAATTTTGCGGGTTCTGGGTGGCAATAAAATGCCAATACCAAGCGGCGGCTTCAAACCCACCATGTATCTGATTAGGATTCAAACAGTGTGTGGGTCTGTGAGGCTTTCACCTTTTGTGTAGTTCATTCCGAGTCCTAACAGGCGAGAGAGGCACTGAATTGCTGTGCGCGCTGGCTACCTTAGGCAATATGCTGGTAGCAGTTTTTGAGAAATCCCTTCTTTTGGTGGAAATTCCTTAGACTTAAGCCGTACTAGGTCGGCTGCAGTGAATGGTGATGGCCTTGTCTGCTTATTCGCCTGTGCAATCATTTTCTCCTGGGCATGTCACATTTTCTCTGTGGCTTTTTTAATGTCTTTCTCGTACGTCAGTGCAAATTCGTGGCTTCTGGGTGGCGGTCTCTGTATCTGATTAGGATTTGAACAGTCTGTAGGTCATGCGAGGTTTCCACCCTTTGTGCAGTTCCTTCCTAGTCCTGGCGTTCGAGCGATGCACTGAATTGTTATGTGCTCTGGCTACCTCAGGCAACAATAGCTCGCCCCACTTGAACTTCCTCTTGTCTAATGTACATGCATAAGGTTTGTTGCAGTTGCTTGTTCCTCTGTTCGCTCTGGCCATTTGTCTCTGGATATCCACCTGACGACATGGTTAGCTGAGAACCGCTGCTCGTCCGTGAATCTGACATCCGTTAATCTGACGTCTGTGAATCTGACATCTCTATTCGCTCTGGCTTTCTCATCAACTGCTTCCACTGCTCGTCCGTGAACCTGACGTCTTTATCACTAACTATGGTCTGTTATTTTTTACCCAATCCGCGGACTACTCGGGAATGACAAGACGTGTCTTTTTTTAGCAGTTAACTGGATGAATTCAACGTACTTGCTGAAACGGTCGACTACTTCCATCACGTGACTTACTTTTCCCTCGTCTACTCCTCGTTTGTGTTCGTGAAGTCGGATTCTTACTGCGCCAGTGCGCCGACATATTCTTTTTTTTTTTTTTTTTTTT
>BFEA01000818.1:521553-532754 GCA_003427395.1 Chara braunii | reverse complement strand
CTCTCTCTCTCTCTCTCTCTCTCTCTCTCTCTCTGTGTGTGTGTGTGTGTGTGTGTGTGTGTGTATGTCCCCCGCCCCCCGCCCCCCGCCCCCCCCATTTATTTGTCTCTCTCTTCCTATCTCTCTTCTAAGGGAAATGACTTAACCGAAACCGAAGGTGACCATCAAAAAAATTGTCATTAAGGCAACGTCTGGACGACCGCCCAATCAACATCTCTGTCTTCCTATCTCTCTTATAAGACCAATCAACTTCCTTCACTGAAACGATACTCTTGCAGCACCTCGCGAACAGAAACTCGTTGCAACACTTTGCGACGATACTCCTCAAAAGTTCCGAATCGACCCTGTCTTTGCCGATTGTAATCGAGATGAATTGCAACATCCACACATCTCCAAGTATTCATGCTCATATTCAATTCCGCTGTTGCTTCCACAATATCTTGCACCCTGTGAGAACTGTCAAGATAGGACAAGTGTGCAAGTGTCTTTTTTAGACCAATAGATTCAAGAGAGTCATACATGGTAATGTTAAAATTAGAAGAACTTGGTTGTTCCAAGGCTCCTATATGGACATGCAGATGGTCTCTTGTTGGCGTAAGAGCGGCCACAACACAACTGACAGGAGACAGAGTAGCCATGGCGGCCGGTGAAGCAGAAACAACAACAAAAGTAGTGAAAATGGACGTTGACATATTGGATGGTAGAGCATAATCCGCAAGACGTTTAAAGTTTTGAGGAGATTCTGCTTAAAGGGGGGGTCTAGGGACCGGAGCGGAATGAGGAGTGAAAAAAACAACCTTGGGAGAAGTCATTTTGAGAAGTTGCTATATCCGTGCATATCTGTGAAAGGTTTGGGGAATAGTCCCTTCTGTCGGACAATGTGGCAAATCAAATATCATCCTAGTAATCTCCTCATTAGACAGGGCAATGAACTCAACGTTCAAAAGTGATTGCAACATGGAATAAGCCTCCAAATCCGAAACATTCAACGGGTCTAAAGGAAGAGGGGATCGTCGTTCTTACCGCATATCAGTGAGTTTGTTTCTTTTCCACTCGATGAAGTTTTCCCATATTCGTTTATTTTTGACGACTGTAGCACTTTTGACAAACATTTCAAAAAACACCTCAGTCAAGACATTTTGCATGTCAACCTTCTTCACATCGTCAAACCATCTAGCAAGGTAAGCACGCAGATTCGTAGTGCAGATTGTGGGTGCATCGTTATCATTGGGCACAACAATAACCCCCAAACGATCTTGAGGTTGCGATGTGGCGCAAACATCTTTTTCGTGTCCACTCCGTTGAGATTACGAACACGAATCACGAGCATGTGCAAGTCCACCGACCCGTCGACATAACGGAAGAGATCCAATCGCACTGGCAGGGAGCGCATTCAACGCTCTCATAACCTGAGTTCCGATTTCAGCAACAACAGGTTGTCATCACACCTTGTTATTAACTAATGTAGGCTCGATCATTCCCTCAACTAAAATATTAGTTTTTCCATCACGACTTTTTTTTCTTTTGGACGCAGAGTCAACACAATCGTCTTTCAAATCACCAGTAACATCATCCTCTTCGTCACCGAGAAATATAGGGTTATTAGGTCTACCCAAGAAACCTTTGCCCGAACCACCGCAATCAGCACGACAACTGTCACCACCCTCCTGCACAAACATATTCTCAGCATCCTCAACGGTATTCCCTCCTGAACATCGATGTTCAACTTCACCAAAAGGAGCATGATCGCCCCTGAGCATGTTCACTTCCAAGATTGACCGACCTCTCATCATTTCCACTTTTTTTCGACCTCTCATCATATCCATTTTTTTTTCGACCTCTCCGAATGTTCGGCTCCAGCTTTTGTATCATACTGAGTGGTATTGTTGGTTGCCATTACTTTCTCTTAGCACGAGTGTCGTACTTATGCGACATTCGGGACTCGCCTGCAAAGAAAGAATATGACATAATTATTCGAAATGCCAAGTCTCAACGAAAAAAAAAAAAAAAAAAAACTTATCCCAAAAGTTCATGATATACAATATTCTTCGTCAAAAAATTCTTATCAGGCAACACCACGGATGTTGTTGGGATGACCAACACGTGACAAAGCAACGTACAGTTGGCCATGCACAAAAAACGGTTTACGTAGCCAAACCCTGACACGCGATACTGTTTGTCCTTGTAACTTGTTAATTGTTACAGCAAACGCAAGACGGACTGAAAATTGTCTCCTAAATCATTTGAACCCAGTTGTCTCACCTTCGCTTGTCAGATCAATCTTGGAGATCAATGTTGTCTTACCCGTGTGCATTATTGTCACTTCCAACATATCATCATTAACGATCTTCTTCAGAATCAACCTTGTACCGTTGCAAAGTCCTTGCTTTGGTGACAAATTTCGCAAAAGCATCACAGACGCACCAATTTTTAAGCGTAGTTTGTGAGGTGGAAGGCTTAATTCGTCGAGAGAGTTTAAGAACTCCCGCTCAATACCGAGTCCGATATCACCCGAATCAGGGTAATCAACGTTGAAAAGTTCACGCAAAGTTGTCAAGAACACGATTGCTAACAAAACCGACATCCTCATAAGTAGGGTATATAATTAACCGAGGCGAGAAATACTAGACATCCCCCACATGGTTGAACACATCGTCAAATATCCATGAAATTAACTCATCATTCGGTTTATCCGTACAAATCTCACGTGGCAATCTGACCGCAGTAGGTTCATTAGGAACAACACGAGGATGATTTTCATTCCCAATACGCATCAAACAATAAGCATACATTCGTGTCATTTCATCATTCCCTAAGCTTAAGATGCACATATTTTCGGTCAGTTCATGAACCTTTAAAAGTTTCCACAAAGGAGACATGTTTATTGACACATCAATTTATTGCGCTCGTGATCCGTATTTCACAGCGGGTAAAACCTGCTTAAAATCCCCAGCGAGAAGTTGAAATTTTCCACCAAACGGTTCGTCATTGCTACAGAGGTCCCGAAGCATAATGTCAAGAGCTTCCAAGTGAAACTTGTTACTCATTGGAGCCTCGTCCCAAACAATCAAGTCGACAGGCAGATAAGCTTTGCAAGATCACTTTGTTTCGGAATCGAGAAGGGACGCGTGTTATCAGGTTTCAAAGTTGCGCAAAATCGTGAGTGAAACGTTCGACCCCCCGTCAAAAGAGTCACCGCTATGTCATTGGACGCGACCATCAGTGCAATGGCAGAACGGGACCTGATGACCGCCAAAATCATTTCAATGCAAAAGGTATTTCCTGTTCCAGCCGGTGCATCGACAAAAGCACGCAATGGTCTCTTTTCTTGCACAGTCTGAGCGACTCTTTCAACTAGCACTCGTTGACGTGGACGAAGACGTCGAAAATTAGAGTCAAATCTGCGTTGCATTTGAATAGGATCATACGACAACTCGTCGTTTAGAATCGAGGATACCGTTCTGTTCTCATAATATTTGATTATGTTCTCAACAATTGTTTTCCCGTCGGGTGTTGGATAATAAAGGCAGAACTGACAGATGTTTTTTCCAGACTTTTGCAAAATACGGTCAACATGGAATAACACTAATGATTGCAAAAGTTCCGGGGAAACAGTTTCATTGCTTTCTCGATACCGAAAATCGTCACACATTTTATCCCAATGTCGTTCGAAGAAATTAACTGGATTGTTCTCCAAACCAAACACGAGAACCATAACAAATATTTTACGAATTTCTTCAGGCATGTAATGCGCAACGACTGTGTCTATGCATTGATCGTATGCATCGTCTGTTTGCAAAGGCACAATCGAAGACACACGAATCGGAAAGAATCGTATTCGACTCCGTCCAACGTACGAATTTCGGCAAAAGAGTGCACCCCACGAAAATGTTCATGGTTTAGCAACACGCGCATATAAAATCGTTTCCTTTCCTTGATCCTTACGTGATGCAACCGAGATATCTTTTCGAAGGGACCACCGTGAAGGTCACGTTTTCTTTGGTTCCACTTCTTATGTTTGTTATCCCACGCATGAGTATTAACGATTTCTGCGTACAGAGGAAGTTCCTCTTTAAGAACACATTCATTCAAAGAGTTGTGTTTCATCCATGTCGTCAATTTCGTTTTCGGGGGCCCATGCGAAACAACGCCATGCTCAGTGCCAGCTTCGGATTTCACTTTTTGCATGTTTTCTACATGCACGGACAATCTTTCGACCGCGGGCCATTGTTCCACAACGGATAATCCCCGCGACACTCTTTCTTTTCTCTCTCGCCACTTTAACAATTTTGTCTTTTCTCTTTTCATGGCGTTTGCCATTCTTCCCCGTAACACTCCTGTTCCCGTTTTCTGCTGTCATTTTCCCCGTGCATTGTCGTTCCCCCTTATTTACCACCCACTGTTGCTCAGTGTTCCCACAGATGATCTCCCTTATGTTCTCACTCTTCTCTTTGTGCTCGTGTGTCGCCTCCTTTGCTACTTGCGCACTCGCCCCGGTAAGGTGAGTGCTCCCTTTCTCCCTTTCTCATACCCACACACACACGACTAACAATCAAGCATGGCGGTGTATACGTCCATATTCTCACGAAAGATTCATCTGATTTTGATCATCCCATTTGTTTGGAAGTAGTGTGAGTTTATCCGCATGTTTCGTCACACACACACACACACACACACACACACACACACACACACACACACACACACACACACACACACACACACACACACACACACACACACACNACACACACACACACACACACACACACACACACACACACACACACACACACACACACACACACACACACACACACACACACATACACACACACAAGTGCACATACATACACACATAGTGGTAATGTATACTTTCATGATTTAGCGTTAGATACATGCGATTTTGCTAGCTGTAGATTCAGTCGATTTCGCTCATTCTATCGATTGAAGTAGCGTGTGGGCAGTTGTGGGGTTGGGAAACTTACCTGTTGGTCAGTGTGTTTTCCGTGATGCCACTCGGACAACGAGTGCAGAGCCTCCTCACAAGTCACGACACCTCATATATCGAACGAAACTCGTCGCTGTGAGTGCGAAGACGAAGACAACACCACAACAAAGTCGCAACCGCTCTCCCCGAAACCCACGGATGAGGGTTTTGAACCCGAGTGTCACCCTCTCATCTTCTCTCTTCCTCCTCCTCTTCTCATTCTTATTCTCCTTCTTCTTTTTTTTCTTTTTCTTTTTCTTCTTCTTCTTTTACTTTTTTTTTTTCTTCTTCCTCTTCTTCTTCTTCTTCTTCTTCTTCTTCTCCTTCTTCTTCCCCTCGCGCTTCTCTTTCTTCTGCGCAACCACTTTTTTCCTTTCGCGCCGTCATCTTCTTCATGTCCTCTTCCTATGCGCTATTTCGCTTGTCCCCTCGCTCGTCATCTCCTCTGCTTACGTGCACCACTCTTATGCTTGTCCTTCGATCATCTGCGCGTGCACTCTCGCGTGTTCCCTACATCTCTCAGGCTCTACGATAGCAATCACTTTCGCGTCGTAGATAGGTTTGACACGATCGAGATCGCGGCGGGGCCTAGCAGTAGCAAAGGAAACCCCTGCCTTCTTTTGCTGAATCCACCCTGAATCCGGAGGCAGATTCACAAACGTGAATCTATGAAGATAAACTACGGGTGAAAATGAAAGAAAAGAAAATAAATAATAAAGAACTAACAAGAAAACGGATCTAACTAGATAAGGAAAAAATAAAAATAAAAAATAAAAATAAAATTCAACTAGTACAATACCTGAACAGTCCAAATGTCGGGTCCCTGTTAAGCAACGGTTCAACTAACATTAATTAATCCTAATACTCAGGTCATGGGTCCAAGCCCCCACCGCATGAGCCCGGATGAAAAACGTTACGTAGCTCCTTTACAAAAGGAGTTAGCTCAGAGGTCGGGTGGGTTTGTTCCCTGCACCGTTCACCTGACAATCTGCACCTTAAACCTACTAAGCTAGCTCCTACTCTAGTTAAGAGACGGAGCCGCTTAGATATATGTGGAGTACCGGGGCTCAGCCCACCTAGCGGTCTGAGCGTGTTTCTAAGTCTGTGTGTGTGTATGCTTGTCGGTCTGCATGCCTATCTGAGGGCTTGTCGGCTTGAGTGTGTGTGTGTCCCGCGAGGGCACTCGGTTGCTCGGAAGGCCCAATGGGCCGGTACTTGCCCGTGGCCGTGACATTGAGGGTAGCGGCGGGGAAAACACTCAAGTGGCGGGAAAAAAGGTCTGCGACATTGCAAAACAATGGAAAATACTCAAGTAGCAGGTAAGCCGATATCACACCAAGTAGAGGTAGATGTGCCCGACACTTGAGGCCGCGCAAAGGAAGACAACAGTTGGCATTTTTAGAGTCCCAACACCGACCGCCGCCACTTGGTGTGGTCGTGGCACGTTTCTATTGGCTGCCCTGGCCCCACGGTCGGGGCTGTATTATTCTTCCAGTCCGCTTTCGAGTTTACGGCGGAGCGATCCACAGGTTCTCCCATACCGGTCGGTCCGACGCCTCTGGACTCGATCTAATTCGTTTTTCCCTTACCGCTTGAACCTTTGACTGATTTAGATCGTGGTCGCCGCATCCCGCGCAACCTTTTCTTGTTCTCTTCCAATCCTCCGACCGTCGCGGCCGAAGACTTTTCATTTTTATTAACCCTTACAGATTGTTGTACACGTGGTATCACTTCGTATGAGTACTTAGCAATCTCGGCCTCAGTGGTCGAGGAGTCTGCTTTGCGGTGCCATGCCAAAAAATTCTGACTTTTTACTCCAGTCCGTCTACGGCACGGTAACTGGCGTCGATATTGTATCGAATGCAAAATCATGAGCAAATACCCTTATAAGGGTGTTTGCTCCGATAGCGGGGTGGGGCGACATTGGCCGGTGCTGGAGCAGTGGCTCTGTGACCAAGAGGAGCTTAAGGCCATTGGAGCTATGTCGAGGATGGAAGGCATAACCACCTCTTTCAACGTAGCTAATGCCGGGGCGGTGACCTTGTAACCCGATAGGGGGTTTGTAACTAAGGAAGTAGACGAGGGAGGAAGATACTTCTTGTCTGTCCGAAAACAATTAGTTCGGTGCTGGGGCAGTTTGTGTTGCCCTATAACCCTAGCAAGGTGGATGTGAGAACAGGTTATTTCTAGTACGAGGATAGGAAGTGTGAGTGGCGGTTTCTTGTCTGTAGCGAGGGTCTGAGTTGGATTGTTGGTGACTCTATTTCTGATTTTCGTCTCTCTGTTTTTCATAGCTTTTTTATTTCTGAATATGTTCTTGAATGAGATTGAAATTTCTGATTAAAAAAATTCTTTTTAAGCTGGCGCTGGTGGCAGGGGGTCGGGGTTGCGATGGTGGGGGATAATGCGCTCTGCGGCCATGGGGCTAACTTGCAGGGTGGAAATAGGGTACAACAGTGGTGAAGATGGTGGCTTCATCGCAGTAAGACTTGTCGGGTTGTGAGGGATTTTATGTGGGATATCTGCAACCAACGCCCGAAGGAGCAGAGTGATCGGATCTACAGTTATGGTGCCGATTGTTGGTTTCTCTGGTATTTGCTGTAGTCTTGGGTCCCCGTGGGCTTGCGAATCGACGAGGCTAGAACGACGTTGGTCGGTGTTGGGGCTTGGTCACGCTGCCCTGTAACTTGAGTTGTACGAGGGCAAGAGACCTGGTAGAGAGATCTGGGGAGTTGTCGAGCCTGAGGTGGAAGGCACCCCAGTGTCCTTTGGTAAGCTGGTACTTAGACGATGCTGGTCGGAGCCGGGGCGGGTGGTTTTGCCCTGTCGCCTAGCAGGTGGGAGTCTTCTGGGGTGGGTCGTGCCACTCTAACCTAACAGTTGGGGGCGTGAGGCCTGGTAGAGACTAAGTATCAGGATATAGGGATGGGGTAGGTAGGGGTGGGCTACTGAAAGGCTCTAAGCCAGGTATTTCTTGATCCGAATGCTCTTCTAAAAACAAAAGGGCCCTCTGCATGGAGAAGTAGATGGTTGGATATCAAGCGTCCTACTAGTGAGGGGGCTAGCTTGTAGGACGAAAATAGGTTACAGCAGCAACAAAGATGGTGGCTCTGCTGCAGTAAGTCTTGCTGAAGTCTTGTGAATGAAATCTGTATGGATCGTTCATCGAGGGGTCGGGCGCAGTGCTACCGGAGCGTTGAGCCCGCCCGGGCCGGAACAACGGGCGTTGAGACGCAAAGTTGCGATGGTGCTTTCACGAGGACACGGCGGGTCAATATCCTGTATGACGATGTCGCTTCTTAGAGACTTTCGTGGATGTGGAGACATGAGGGGCGTGTGGTCTGAGTAGCCGTGTGGGGGGGGGGTGCCACGTGGCATAGGGTTATAACGTCACCCCTTCCGTCCTCTGTGTTTGATCTTTGTTTCTCGCTTCTCCGGTTCCTTGTTGTTATGGGTCATTGTATCTGGACTGAATTCTCTGTGAAGCTGTGTTGACAGGCTTGACATGGTCATTCACAACGCAACCGCGTTCGGGGAGTAAAAGGGAGGCGGGGGCATCCCAATAATCTCTTGTGGTTGGTGCACTTTGCTGTAAGGCTATACTAGCACCGGTTGTGGGGAGGAGTGACTCCTTCTATAGGAAGAGGCAGGGGCTAAGTTTGGTCTGGGTAGGGGTCGGGCAGCTGGATAAGGGGACTGCGGGAGCGGAGCGATGCGTGATGGCCTGCAGTGATTGGTGATTTCAGGTAAAGTTTAAGGCGGCATCACGTAGCGAAGGGAACTTTGAGTGCAACATTTTTCTGAATTTAACCCTAAAGTACTACTCCTTAGATGATTTGATGGTTAGGGATGTCTTAGTGCTGTTTTGATATTTTCTTGGATGTTGAATTGAATGTTGTCGATCTCGACATCCGATGGATGATCTGTAAATCTGATTTTTGTCTGATTTTTGTTCGATTCTCAATTCGTAATTTCCTTCTATCATAAATTGATGGTCGAAGTTTACAATTGACTATTTTGTTATGTACTCATATAACCATCTAAATTAGTCTTCAGATTACAACATGTGGTAAATTTTCTGAGCTACTTTCTGTCTCAAATTCCCAAAGAACAATTTTAGTCGGGTATTCTAATTCGTAAATTTTTTCTGATGTTGATTTTCAAAAAACGTATCGGAAGTCCTATTTGGACATCCTATTCGTAACTGCTAATAATAGTTCATATAAGTTTTCTAAATTTCGTCGTAGATCGATTTTCTAAATTGCCATGAATCTATTTTTTAATTTGTCATGATTCGATTTTCTAATTTTTCAATGATTCGTGTCAAACTTTGACGTGATTTTCCATGTTCCAATTAATGTTTTCTGATAAGGCTTCTCTCATTGGAGACTGTTAACAAATCTTCTTAGGTGTGTCTGTCGCTGTCATAATTGTGGATCTGCAATTTTTCGATGTCAGAACGATGCTGGTCGGTGTCGGGGTGTGGCCCTGTAACCTGCGAAGCAGGAACATGAAGCCTGGTAGAGAGATGTGGGGATGCTTAGGGGTGGGCATCTCACGGAATAATCAAGAGTTGCTGCTTGGAGGATGTCGGTCAGAGCTGGGGTGAGTTTTGTTGCCCTGTAACCTAGCGGTGGGGTTGTGAGGCTGGGCTGACTCAGGCAAAGAGTATGATTGCGTTGGCAAACCTGAGTAGGATTCTTATAGTCTCCTTGACTTTTCTGCAAATTGTCAACTAGGTATTTTTTTAGCCAAAAAACATACGATTAAGGGAAGCAGATTATTCACACGGATGGGTGGGAAGTTCGTAGGGGGGTGTAACAGGGGAAGGGCCTTAGTCTTCGTCAGTAGGTCAGAAGGACGTGGTTGGGACGACGCAGGCCGGTGCTGGAGCGTTGCTCAGTAACCTGGGGGAGCGTGATGTTTGGGGAGCTCTGTCGAGGAAGGAAGGCAAAACCACCACGTCCGACGCAACCGTTGCTGGGGTTTATCCCTGTCACCTAGGGGCGTGCGACTAATGAGAGTTGTCGAGGGAGGAAGGCACTCCTTGCCGTCTATACCAGGCTGGTCGGTAATGGTGCATGGTGGTGAACCCTAACATAGAGGGTTATGAGACCAGCCGCGTTTAGGTTCGAGGACTGATCACGGGGACTTTGTTGTTTTCCAATTGTTGCGTGGGAAGTTTGTTAGTCGGTGATTTCGGTTCGGATTTTTTGCTTTCAATTTGTTGTATGTCACTCATGTCCTATCTCGTTAAAAAAAAAAAACAAAAAAACAACGGGCGATGTGTTTGGATAGGGCTATCCTCTAGAGGTTGTGATTGTTCTCGGTGGTTGTGGTAAAACGTTTTTAGGCTCTTGGGATTCCTTACAATTTCCTTGAGGCGATTTTTGATGTTGTTTTATTCATGGAAATGGATTTCCTGGAGGCGATTTTTGATGTTGTGGTAAAACGCTTTTAGGCTCTTAGGATGCCACTGCATCTACCTCCGCTGCCCCAGCTTGGTAGGGAATAAAACAGTGTCTGAGGACTTCGAGGGTGTTAGGACCCTGTGGCGCTTTAGAGTGTTTGAAGATAATTGCTGGGATTTTTGTTGGTGGATGGTCTCCCAAATTTACCTCCAATAAGCATTGATTTTTGTTTAAAAAAAAGAGAGAATGTTTTAGGATTCTTGAGACTTCTAGCAACTCGCTTTAGGCTGGTTGATACAGATACATTTATGGATATGCGGTTGTTCGATGCCAGAACGATGTTGGCCGGTGTTGGGGTGTTGCCTTGTAACCTGCTGATTGGAAGAGTGTGAGGCCTGGTAGAGAGATCTGGGGATGCTTTGGGGTGGGCATTCCAAGGGACAACCAAAGGTAGCTGTTGGGACGACGCTGGGCGGATCTGGGGCAAGTTGTGTTGCTCTGTAACCTAGCCAGGTGGGGTTGTGAGGCCTGGGAGAGCTCGACAGGGAATAAGACAGTGTTGGACAATTTTGGAGAGTTTTGTTTGGGAGTCTAGGGGTTCTGAGCATTCGAAAAGAGGTGAGTAGTCATTCATAGTTTTTTAACCTCTCCTTTAATTCTCTTGAATTTCTTCAATAGTTCTCAGATTGATTCTCAGCCGAAGCCAGGTAATGGTCCCAGTATCTCAAATGACTTGTGCAACTCTATATGGGACGCTGGGCCCGGTTCCCAGCACGTGCTGCTCCCCACGAATAGGCAGG
>BFEA01000818.1:498029-513962 GCA_003427395.1 Chara braunii | reverse complement strand
TTCCCCCACCTTCTGGCCCCCCCCCCCCCCCCCCACGTTTTGACGGAACTGAAGGTCGGATTTCTGTGGGGGTAGGATCAGTTCTGGGAATGTCCCGGGGGCCACCGAGGGTTGAGGGGCAGCGGTGAACAATTTCCCCCCCCCCACACGTTTTGGCGGAGTCGGAGGTTGCGTTGAGCTGGGGGTTGGGTAAGTTCCCAGTCTCGGTGGCTGTGACGTGGCGGGCATAGGGGCGGTGATTACGGCATGCTGGCCAGGTGGCCAGTCCTCTTCACAACTTGAAGACCCCCCTGATCAGGGGGCTGCTCTACGGTGGTGAGGGTCTGCTCACACAGCACACCCTGGATCTGCAGTGTTGCTGCTAGGGGCTGATCAAGATGTCAGCCCCCTCTCTTCTCCAGCTGGCTTGCTGCAGCGAAGGCCAAGACCCTCCTGGTCTTGGTATACCTGGTGCCCTTGGTGACACCAAGGGCCAGGTATCACCTCCCCCTTCCCTCTCCCTACTAATCCATTTTCTCTACCATTTCTCTCTCCTCTTACTCACCCCCTCTACTTCTTCCCTTGCTCCCTCCCCCACTTCCCTCTAATCACTCTCACTACTCGTGCCCCTCTCCCCACCTTTCTCAACTTTCTCCTTTTCTCCTTCCCATTTCACTCCTCAACCCTTTTTTTTCCCCCCACCTTCCACTGCCTCTTTTTACTTTCCCCACCCCACATTTTCTTCCACCACTCTTCCTCTCCCAACTTCAGTTCCCTCGTACTTTATCACTTTCCTTTCTTTCCTTTCTCTACCCTACTTCTTCTCCACTTCTCTTTTCTCTCTCCATCTCTTCTTTCCTTCCCTCTTCATCTTCTCCTCTCCCACCACCCACTACTTTACTCTATTTTATTCATTTATTTTCTTTTTTTTCCTCCTCTTTTCTCTTTGCTTCTTGATCTCTTTCCACCATCCCCTTTCTCTCTTTTCCCCTTGCTCTTCGTTGGTATAGTTAATTGATTTCTTGCTCTTTTCAGATGCTATCTCCTTCCTTGCTTATCTTGGTGTATATAGTATCATTCTTCTCTCTTTTTCTCGGCGATGCACTCTTGCTCCTCTATGGAGACAAAGTGTTGCCGAAAATTTTTGACCCGTCCATAAATATTTTTCACTCTTTTACTTAGTTTTCTTGGTTCTTATCTGGTTTTTATTTTTCTACGGCACATTTGTGCTCCTCAACGGAGGCGAAATGCTGCCGAAAATTCCAAGAAAAATAAATAAATATTCTTTCTTTCTTCACAATTTTGTTTACTTATTTCTTTAATTATTTTATTTATTTATTTGTTTATTTTTATTTTTCTCTCGAAATTTCACTGCTTATTTATTTTTCTCTCCCCCTCCCCTCCATTGTTGCTCTTTTCTTTTCTTGATTAGGTCACTGGTACCCTACCCTAACCACTCAAACTCCGGTTAGGGTTTTCTTAAGGTTTCTTAAGGGTTTTCTAAGGTTTAGGGTTCTCCTAACCCCCCATAGTCCCCCTTTACATTCGGGCACCCTGGATCCGAACCACTCCTACCCCTTTGACGGCGCCCGCGCTAGACTTGCTAGCGCCGCTCGCCGCTTTCTACCGCAGACCCCCCCCTACGCCCTCCGCTGACGCGAACCTCCTCTGGCCCCCTCCAGTCCGGCCCGTCACCTCCCCATGGTTAACGGTGTGTCACAAGCGTCATTGTGGCGACAACCTCAGCACCAGGCTCCACACCCATGCTGACGGACTAGGGCCATCAGCCCCAGGGGGATCGACACACCCTCCTCACCTGCCTCCTCGCGCCCATCCAGGCGCAACTGATGATCATTGCGCCCTTACAGGCGCAGATGGCGACTCTTGCCGCTGGCATGTGGCAACTCCAGGACGCTGTCCGTCCTTCCTCTCCCAACTCCCTCTCTCCTCCTGGCTCCTAGTTCGGGTCCACCATCCTCCGACATGGTGGCCATGGTGGCGCTTCTTCCTCCGCTGCCCCCTACCCGACCATCCTGGTGACCGTCCATGCCCCTAGCGCGACGGCCGCTATGGGCCAGGCCTTCCCTCACTCTACGGGCGCACCCGCCCCGACTCCGCTCACTACGGTCACAGGACCACAACCCTCTGTCGCAGTTTCAACTTTTTCGGATGCCCCGCTTCTCCCTCCCCTTCGCACGACCGTAGTGCCACCTGGCTCTCCCCCTTATGGGATGCCCCACGCCGCTCGTGCGTCTACTTCCCCTTCTACTCCTTGCTCGATCTATGTCCGACATCTTGCGGCTGACCTGACCCAGATCCAAGCCGACCTCGTCTTCTTATGCCTTCAACCACCCCTACCCTCACAGGTGGTCTCGCTTTCCGGCGCACCCCCTTCTTACTATACTCTTCCATGCAATGACATCCACGCAGGCTCGCTTCCCTCACCCTGCACCCCCTCCACCCCCATCCTACCTCCTTCCTACTCCATCGGTTGCTGCGACCTCTTCTACCGCAGCTCCCGCGCAGCCTGCCGCTAGTCCCCCCGCTGCTCCACGACGCGGCCCGGGCCTACAGTCAGCTGTGCCCCCTTCTCCAGGACCTGCGCTGACTTACTCGGTTGTAGCGCAAACCTCTACTCCTCGATCTTCTCGCAGCCAAAACGGTGGCGTGCCACTCGTCCGCTTGACGAACATTGCCTTGTATGACGGTACAGGGATTCGTGTGTCTCGGTGGTTGCAGTCTGCCACCCGTACGCTCCAACTCATGGGCGTCCCACCTGACTAGTGGGTGGCTCACCTCTCCACGCGCCTGCGTGGCGGTCCTTTCGATGCCTGGGAGGATTTCTACACTCACTGTCTTTGTGAGGGTCGGACCCAGACGTTCATGGATTTCCAGGCGTTCCTCGAGGATTGTTTCGGAGCCCGACACGACGTGACTGACGCCTTCGAGCGTGTCGTCAGTACACGCTGGTCCGACTCTGGTGGCACTTCCGGCCTGGACCGCCACATCCAGGCCTTTCAGGACACCCGCCTCATTTGCGATGTGGCGTTCCTCTCCGAGGCTGCCCTCATCGATCGCTTCTTGGCCAGCCTTCTCCTTGATTACCGCTCTGAGTTATAACGGTATGACTTCACATCGGTCCCGCAGGCTTACGAGGCCGCCAGGGCCCATTAGCGGATGCGGGCCTGTCTTTAATACACTTCCTCCTCCCAGCCTCAGCATACTGGTTACTCTCCCTCCTCTCACGACACTTCCCAACGCCGTTCCCCTTCCTACGATCGTCCTCGCCGTTCCGCATAGCAGGGCCACTACTTCTTGCGCCGCTTCAGCGAGCTCGAGTATGGTGAGCAGGACACTGTTGCCCCGCTGTCGCCTGAGGGTGACCATAGTGACGACCTCGATCTGTGTGATGCCGTTCACTTCCACCTGGAGGACTCTACCGTCCCTATAGCCGAGCGCCTCCAGCTCGCCCTCTCCACCCTCTCCACCCTCTCTCGGACACGCAGCCGCTCTAGTCACGCTGGTGCGTTGCCCCCCGAGGTCCCTCAGCAGGACCTCCCTTAGGGCTTTGTCCCTTCTCGCGGTGTCCTTTCCGCTGAGGAGCGCGCGACCATTTTGGGACGGCGTGGGTGTTTGCGCTGCTGCCAGGGCAGTTATACCTCCTCGCAGTGCCCTTACACCGCCGCCCTCGACCGCTATTACGCGGAGCTTTCCCGCCAGCGTCGTGCTAAGTCCCCCCCTGACATGTCACATCCCCGTGGCGCCTCCTAGCCACGGTGCAGTGTACACCTGCGTCCTCCTCAGTAATTGATTTCTCAACATCTCCGTCGCAGTTTGCCCCTCTCGCTACTGGAGTTGAGGTATCGTAGGACCCGACCGAGTGGACTCAACCCTCTGTCGCAGTACTGTTTGCGCCTCCACAGATTACCGTCTCCCCCCTACCTTTCCACGGCTACTGACGAGTCGAGCCATTCGCTCAACCCGTTGCAACGAGCGGCTTGCGACCCGCGAGGACACTGTGTCCTCCCTTCTGGACTTGAGCATGCTCCTGGCTCGTCAGGAGCGACTCACCCTCCATGCCGCTGCACTGCGTCGCCTTCTCGCCATCCTCTCTGACCCTAATCGCACCCTCCCAATCATTCCTGTACGACTCGGGACCTCCAAAAGGGTGTACTTAACACTGTGGAATTCCGGTTCTCATGGCGACTTCATTTACCCACGGGTGGTGAAGGAAGCACGCTTACCCACGACAAGGTCTCCGATGCCCATCTCCGTCACCCTAGGAGATGACAAGACCCAACGCTTCTTCGATCAGACGGTCACTGACCTCCCTTTCTTCCTCACTTTGGAGCCGACTGATCGTCTCCAAGCATCTCGTCGCCACCGCTCCTCTGCACATTTCAATGTGCTGGAGACGGGGTATGATTTCATTCTCGGTACTCCGTGGTCTCGTCGGTTCCGAAACACCGAGGCCGACTCGGCGACCAATACTCTCGTTCTCAGAACGAAGTGTGGACAAACGTATCGCGTACCTTTCATAGGTACCACTGCAACACCATGCCCCGATCCTCCTCCCTCGGATCCTTCCGTGCCCACACCATCTCCTACCATCACCATCACCTCGCCTCGACAGTTCGCTCACTTCATCCGACAGGACAACGTCACCTTCTTAACGGTAAATGTTACAGATCTCTTGCACTATGATCCACCCTATTCCGACGCCGAGCTCATCTCTCTGGAGCCAGATCCTCCTATCTCCATGACTTCCATTTCTACTTCCCTTCCTCTGCCACCCGTTGAGTCCACCTCGTTGTCGTGCGCCAACGCTGACGCTGGGGAACTCGCACGCTATACAGCTGACCTGGAGCCCACAGTTCGTGACCTCATTCGAAAATACCACAACGTTTTCCCATCGTTGTTCTCGTAAGTCGGCATCCCACCAATGCACGACGTCGAGCACTCCATCCAGCTTGTGCCTGACTATCGTGTTCACCACCAGACACCCTACAGACTCTCGATCCTCGAGGCCAATGAACTCAAGCGTCAGCTTGAGGAGCTCCTGAGACTCGGTTTCAATAACCCAGCAACTCTTCGTGGGGTGCACCCGTCCTCTTTGCTCGCAAAGCGGATGAAACTCTCCGTCTCTGCATCGATTATCGAGGTCTCAACCGCTACACGGTTAATAACAACTACCCAATGCCTCGTTCCGACGAGCTGCTTGATCGCCTAGCAGGCAACCGTTTCTTTACAAAGATTGATCTTTGTAGCGGTTACCATCAAATCTGCGTTGTTGCAGCGGACCAACCGAAGACAGCGTTCCAATCGCGCTTCGGCCACTGTGAGTTCACAGTGATGCAATTCGGCCTCACCAACCCACCCGTCACCTTCCAGAGGGCGATGAACGATATCTTCAGGGACATCCTTAAAGAATACGTTTTCGTATACCTGGACGATATCCTGGTCTACAGTCGTACCTTAGGAGGTCATCTCAGACACGTCCACAATGTCATACAGTCCTTACGCAAGCATGACTTCTATGATAAGCTCAGTAAGTACCGCTTTGCCCAGCGCAAAGTGAACTTCCTAGGACACTATGTGTCTGACCAGGGTCTCCATATGGATGACCGAAAGATCACTGCTATTGCAGAGTGACCTGTCCCCATATCCGCCAAGAAGCTTTGCAGCTTCATAGGCCTCACTAGCTACTATTGTAATTTCATCCAGAGATACGCTAGTTATTCCTACGTCCTTACCTCCAACGACGTCGTATCGCCATCCACGGGGATGTCGCCTTACTATTGTGACCTCGGCTATCACCCTCGTGTTCGTGCGGACTTTCTTTAACCGTCACAGATGCACCCCGACACGAGTTGTCCCACATTGGATGATTGGGTTGCACACATGACGTCGATCATGAAGACCGCGCATGGGCATATAGCCGCTTCCTAAACCCGCATGGCCGCACGTGCGAACTGGTCGAGGATGGATCATCCATTCAAAGTCGGTGATGATGTGCTTGTCGACTCCCGCCACTTACAGCTCGAAGCGGACACGCTTCGCAAGTTTCGACGTCGCTTCTTTGGCCCATGCCGCATCGTTCAGGCCGTCGGTTCTAATACGACATCGAGCCCGATCATCTTCTGTGTGAAGCTGCCCGACTACCTACGCCAGACTCGTGTGCACGATATATACCACGTCTCGTTACTGCGTCCCTACTGCAGACCGTCTGAGCGTTTTGTTGGACGACCATATGAGCGCCCTCCACCCATCATGGTTGACGACCACGAGGAGTTCCTCGTTTCAAACATCATTAGTCGACGAGTCACCGGCGACAACCCTCCTCACGTCGAGTATCTTATACATTGGAAGGGTTACCCTGATGAGGAGGCTAGTTGGGAGCCCCTCGAGCACTTGCAGCATGCTCGCATGTTGGTGCGTGTCTATGACTATGCTTATCGTGCTGGCTTGACTGCTTCCCCTCAGCCCGCTGACCCTCTTCCTTCTCCATCGGCTGAGGAGACCGTTGAAGTCGAACATGCTTCATCTGATGCAGATCTTTGGCAACAGTCGGATGCTTCTAAGCGTCCACATCGCACTCGTCGTTGTCCTGCTCGATACGGCAATTGACTCTGAATTATCTTTTAATGTCTTTGACTTCTCAGTACTCTATCCACTCCAGTTTAGCCATTTCAGCTCGTCGACGTTGCGACTCTTCCTCAATGACATTCCAGACTTCTCATCATGGACGTCATCCGCAACTTCACGGCCTTCTTCACGATCAACTCTGCCTACTTCAGACGTCGTCACTCTCTGACCACCTTACCCTGTATAGTACCCTGGTTGTGTCGCATGATGGTCTCCCTTCGCGGAGTTCCTTCGAGTTGCGCTCTCCCTTGGTCTACGCATAGGCATCGGAACCGTAGTATTGCCCTGGCTTCCCAGCTTACGGATCTAGCTCCGACTTCCCTCACTTTAGGAGTCATTTGCATGATTCCCTTACTAATCACTTTTTCTACCCTCTGTCGGCCCTCCTGCCCTAGTTAGGCAGCCTTGCATGCTTCATCTAGGTGCGCCCAGTATACCAGGCTCCTTGAACCCCTTGCATGGTCGACCCTACATAATGGTCACCCCTTTAGTCGAGCATTACTCACCCTGATGGTCCATCCGTTAGGGCCATTGGTTATGTTTGCTCCCAGTTCCCTACCCTCGCTGAGCCTGATCATCCCTGATGACATGTGTCTCGCTGTCATTATGTGTGGATGCCCTCAGGAGTTTATCGACCCCTAGGCTGCATTCGCCACCCTCAGAGACCATCCCACCCTGTGGTTTGCGACACACTCCTCAGAGTCCTCCTGTGACATATGGTTGTCTTGTTGTTGCTTTGTTGCTCTCAGACTGAGGCTACTGCCTCTAACATTTCTAGGATTTAGCTGTTTCTGCTTTTGCTGTTCTTAGGACTTATTCACTAGTCAGTTGTTTCCAGACTAAGGCTGCTGCCTCCAACATTCTAGGATTTAGTTGTCATTAGTTTTTGCTTTCCTAGGACATCTATACTAGTTAGTTGCTTCTGTTTTCACTTAGGCTGTTAGTTGTGACGTTGCTGTTTTTGTGACATTTTCTATCCTAGGTTGCATCGCATGGACTCAACATGGGGCTTGCTCCGCATCCTCGACTACTCGGGTTTTCCTTTTTTTTGGTAGAGTTCCGCTTCTTGGTGGAAGCATGCTTGTATCTATGCGATCCATCACAGACCGAGGATCGTGTAGCGGACCTCTAGTTGGTTTGTGACACCAGCCCCTTGCCCTGTTCTCACAGGCCTATGTTGTATTCGGGGTAGTCCAGTCCAGGCCGGTACCTCTGTCGGTACTAGCCAGTCTGGTCCAGTCCAGTCAGTCCGCTGGGGTATACCCCAACCAGAATCTGTACTTGGGGTCATTCTACATTCGCACAGTTTGGAGTACGTGCGTTGGAGTCTCGTGTGGGAGCTGAGCTGTGCCATCTTGCTCCACTCTCATCCTCCATCTCCATCTCTATCCCAGGCGGAGCACCACACCTGCTCGGTCCGCCACACTTGTTCTGTTTCTCTGCGTCGGTTGAGTTCTTGAAGCCGCATTTCCTTGAGTGCGTCCATTTCCAGTTTATGCAACTCCTTCAGTTGTGTCACATCAACAGCTGGTCGTGGTCTAGCGCTAAATTTAACAGGAGTAGTCATGCATCCTTCTCTCGATTGTGTTGACGATGAAAGAGCGATTCAACTCCTTTTGATTTCGGATTTCAATGCTTCTTGTTTCCAAATTTCGGCTTCTTGTGTAACATCCTCGCGCATCTTCTCAACTGACCGGACTTGTGCTTCCAACGCCTCGACTCGTTTGTGTGCACCAATAGCGACCTCCACCTTAAGCTTCATCTCTTCTTGTTGTCTCATGAGGATCGCAATCGCATCATCTTGGTTGGCGCTCGACGTACTGGCACCGTGCAACTGTGCATTCCGCAGTCCCTCAATCTCTTTTTCAAGGACGTTGATCTGCCGCTCGTAAATTCCTCCACCTTGTTTGCCCGTTCATCTCCACGTTTAGCTTGATCTAGAACTCTTCTCTTTCTTTCTTCTCTCCCGTCCATCATTCTTCTTGTTGTTGTTATCTCCTCTGCTTTTCTTCTTCAGGCCTCTTAGTTGCTTCACGTGTCACATCAGCATCATATTGCGCCTTCATCTGAGCGACATTGTCTTCCAAAACACTCACACATTGGTTGGTGTGATACTATGTGTCGCGGCGGCCCTACGTAGCACCATGTTCGCGTTCGGAGGCGAATGCGAACATGTTCGCCCGAACGCGAACAAGCGCCCAAAACCCTCCGAACGCGAATGTAAAAGAAAAACAAAGTTCTCAGAAAAATCTGAAAAAACTCTATGTTATGGAAAATAATAATACAAGCAGCGTTTGCCTTGGAGTCACGTTCAAATTCGTAGCCAATCATGAGTTCAAAATCGAAAACCGAAAAAAAATATATATATATTTTTTAACAAAAAAAAAAAGTTCGGCCGAACATGTTCGCGAGCTGTTCGCGCGGACATGCGAACACATTCGCGCGAACGTGAAGGGGCCCGAACACGTTCGCCGTGCTACGCATGTCGCCTTTGTATCCAGTGTTAATAGTCGCGACGGTCGTAGAAGTAGATGGAGCAACCATGGAAGTAGTACCATTAGTAGGAGGGAGAGGAAGAGCACGAAGCGGAGTACGATTGGCACCAGTAGCCATATAATTATTTTTATGGTTCGGACACTAGTGTGCAAAGTGGTTAGGATCTCCACAAAGAAAACAAGTTCGCATGACTGTAGACGAGGGAAGTTGAGCCATCTTACTGAGCAGATACGAAGCCACACAACCAATAGTATAATTGCTATGACGATTACTTCGTGAAATAGAGTGTCAAGTATTTGTACCATTAAAGGCACAGTAGACCTTACGTATACAATCAATATTTAAATGGAGAGATCACACCAATTACACACCACGGCAAACGAAGAAGAAGAAGAAGTAGAAGAGGAAGAGGAAGAGAAATAGAAGAAGGAGAGAGAGAGAGAGAAGGAAAACGACACACATGGATATAACTTCTCCCCAACGCTACTTCGAACCGAAGACTACAGACCTGGGAAAGTATCTCATGGGCCTCAGGACTGGAACCTTCCGGCCAACAGAAAAAAATGTCACTCAGAGGTATTCGAACCGGAGACTACAAACCTAAGAAAGATCTCATAGGCCTCGGGACTGAAACCTTCCGGCCGTCAAAAAGGTGTAAGTACCAGCTCAAACCGAAGACCGCAGAGCTACAGGACAGAAAATACAGGCCTCAGGACTGTCACCCTCCGGCACAACTTCAATACACCGGCTCATATACAGATTTGAACTCCAATCCTGGTTTCAAAAAAGCGCCCGAGAGATAAGAGTAAAAAATAGACCTCCGCGTTTTGTTAGTTCATGGTGTAGTATATAGGCAGTTAATTTTAGTCTTTCTTCCTCTTTCAGAGCGGACTCGTTTTCCGCATTCGATGTCAGCGCCTGCTGACGACGGATGCCGCCATCTTGTTTGTTGGGCCGACTGGTGGTTCTTGGGGTTGCCGGATTGAAGGTGGGGCAGCGAAGGGATGGGATCCCTATGATGCTACTGCTTCCTATTATACATCCCCCGAAGCGGGTTTCTGTTATGCTGTGTTGTTACTTTGTGACCGCCTTCATTTTGTGTGAACGTGCTGTCGTCTATGCCCCCCCTCAGCAAAGGGTCCCATGTTCAAATACCTGCAGTGTCAGGAGGTTAATCTCGGCCCTGACCAATCTGGGGTGTGGCCGAGACATCTCGGCCGTGGCCCAACCATGGGCCTTCTTTTTTTTTTTTTTGCCCAGCCGCGGCGTGGCGCGCGACCGGGAAAAAAAAAAAAAAAAAACACGGCAGGCGACCGGAAAAAAAAAAATGGCCACCTGCCTGATTGAACTGCAGTTCCAAACTTCGTGGTGCCACTTTTCTGCAAAGCGGAGTTTCGACTGCCCACGGGACTGGAATTAAAAACTGCAGTTTGAAATGCATTTAGATACTCAAACCACGACCGCGCCGTAGTTTGGGACCCTGAAGTGTGACAAGGGCCGTCCCTCCCATGACGGTTCCGCAGTTACCCACCTGTGCCAGACCAGGTTGTTCTGGGCATACAGTGTAGCTGATGCCCTGTTCTTGTCCAGCCATATTGCCACGAACAGGTCCAGACACTGCTGTCTAGTCCTTTGGCTCCCGGATTTCATTTTTGAGCTGCTTCCAGGCTGTTTGTGTACGGTTAGTGATTTCTGTGATGGCTACCTCCCTTGCTTGTAGGAAGCCGAAGAAGCACCTGTCACTTCTTTTTATTTTTTTTAGGCAGGGAATATCTTTTTTTCCTTTTTTTTCAAAGCTCCAATCTATTCGTGGGGAGGAGCACGCTGGGAACTGGGCCCACCGTCACATATGAGTTCTGAGAACAATCAAAACATTCTTTTTTAAACCATGAGTCAATTTCCGACCTAACTCAAATAGCTAGAACAATTAGGAATTCACAGTGAACCATTCAGCCATAAACCAAACCACCACAAGGTTATTTGGCACCCCACCCAATATCCTATCTCACCTTCAAACAGCTCCTCAAAAATCCCTCCACGCCTACCCTCGTACAGCTTGAGTTACAGGGCAGCGCAACCAAACCCTGAAACCAAGTGGTGTCGCTCTGACAGCTCCCCCTCAACAAACTCCCCAGAAGAAGAAGCACCTGTCTCTTTCATGGGAGCATCGCATTCTCCAGGTGAGCATTAGCATCATAAGCCTAATGTATGAGAAGAGGCGTGCTGCAAAGCCATCCCATTGCTGAGACCGAGGAGTGTGCTCGCCCAGGAGAATGAGCGGTAAGTTCCGTGGGAGGTGTTCGCCGACCAGGTAGTGCCACTGGGAGTCCCACCATCTCCACAGTTGCGCCACCATCGGACAGGCCAACAGGCAATGCTCCAGGGTTGACTTCCCGCCGTGGGAGCAGATTGCAGTGGGGATGCCTTGCTGCTCTGGGTTTGTGCGGGAAACGATCCAGTCAGGGGTGGGGAGGCATCTGTGGAGGATCTGCCATTGGAGTGCCCGGTGGGCCGTTGGCATGATCTTTGAGTATCGGGCCCATGACAGGTGGCTAAGATCCTGTCCGATCAGCGGGGAGTCTCTTTCCCATCTGGTCTTGACTACTTTGGTAGTCGGGGAAGGGGTACGTGTGACTCTATATCCCTCCTTGACTGTGTATTCCCCATATGGGAATTGGCTTCCGGGTCGCTTCCCTGATTTCCATTCATATGGCTGATTGGACC
Source organism: Chara braunii (assembly GCA_003427395.1). Classification (NCBI taxonomy): domain Eukaryota; kingdom Viridiplantae; phylum Streptophyta; class Charophyceae; order Charales; family Characeae; genus Chara; species Chara braunii. Next base: position 502,118 of record BFEA01000818.1, on the reverse strand, counting down.
TCCGTTCTGTGTTTTCATCCTTTTTTTTTTTTTTTTGACATTTGCGAGGGKGATTAGGGATGGTGATGAGAGCATTCATTCCTTATCACCTCGCAAAGGCTCCAGTGAGTCCAGTCTATTGGTGGGGAGTGTCACCCGCTGGAAACCGGGTCCAGCGTCGCTTACGTAAATTCAATAAAGAAAAATCTCATCGGCATTGAGCAGAGTCTGCGGGGGAGTAGGAACTCTGGGGGCCAGGATGGTGCCTAGGCGTGAGCGCTGGCCGAGCGCCTACGCATGGGGAGGGTGCTGGCCGAGCGTGTATGACCGAGGAAGGCACCAGTACGGGTGGCGTGTGTGGGCGCAGGCGGCTGGGTGACGGGACACTAGCAGGCGAGCTGACACGTCAGCGCTCAGGTGTGAGCACGGGCGCGCTGACACGTTGGCATGCGGGTGCAAGTGCTGACACGTTGCTCGGTGGCTGGCGAATGGGGATTCGATGACAGGGATAGGTATTTTGCTTTGTGCCGTACTCAGCCACGCCACAGGCTGGCGTGCTAGAGGAGGGGGAGAGCTGCTTCATCATGGGAGTGGGTCTTCATGAAGTGGAAAGTGTTGTATATCTCGCTTAGTAAGGGAGGAGGGTTGGGATTTGGCGGGATAATTGTAGACACTATTCTTCACGCGAAATAGAGTATGACGTGGTGCATAGTCATTGATGTTGGTGGGGCGTGCTCTCCTATACTCCAAGCATCATCAAGAATCATCAAGTTTCATCACCGTTCGGACAGCAGCATCTACCATTATAGTCAACGGTTGTCATCATCCTTCCATTTCATCATTTGACGTTGAAGTCGACATCACAGATGGACATGAGTTTTGAGGATGGGAGGGTGACAATACGAGGGGAAATGACTCCTCCACCCTCTTTCCACCTTTCTTTACACCCTGTTTTAGCATTGAAGTTCTTCTCCCCTCCTTCCTTCCCGGCAGCCTCATTCCCTTATTCTCCTCTACCTTCTTCCTCTTCTCCTTCTCTGTCTCTTTTTATCCGTCCATTCCTTACTCCGCCTGGCTTTCTTAGGTTCCGCTCTCCTCTTCTGGGAAGGAAGAGGGATGAAGTGGAGTGACGAGAGGAGGTGGAGGAGGGAAGGGTGTCGGGAGGGGGCAGGGTCTGAAGAGGGAGGAGGGGTAGGTGGGAAAGAAGGGGGGGGGGAGGGGGGGGGGGGGGCGGGGCTAGGGATTTCGAGAGGAACGAGGGACGGGGAGGGATGTGTATCTCACGTTTCTCCTTCTTATTAATCGGTGGGTTTGTTAGGAAATCCTATTTCTATATTATTTTATTTTTTTTCTTCTTTAAAAAAAAAAAAAAAACACCCCCACTGGTGATAGTGGTGCTGATAAGAGCAGACACCGCTACCTCCCGGGGAGAGGCTCCATCTATTGGTGGGGAGCATCACCTGCTGGAAAACGGGTCCAACGTCCCAAAGACAGATTGTCAACAGTGTATCTCAGAAAAGACCATATCAAAGATCCTTGCCAGCATTGATTACCCTGAGCTACAGGGGATTGACTGAACAGGACTACGAGAATAAAGCTTGAAAAAATGAACTGCCAGCCTGCTCTATCTGTAGTGGCTGTCCCACTGTAGACGTTGGTTAGGTTGGTACTGTCTCTGAGTTGCAATGTCCTGGTACAGGGAGGGCTAGGAGTTGTTCTAGGATTAGGAGGTCAGAATTGCTGATATAGCATAGTCTCCTTTCTTTTTCATATACACTAATCTTCATTATCATTAGCATCATCATCAGTAGTATCATTATCGTCATCATGATCATTATCATCACCATATGAGGGACGCTGAGCCCGGTTCTCAGCAAGTTCGGTTCGGTTACTCCGGGCAGACTGTGAGGACCCCGGCCTCAATCTTCTTATTGGTAATATCAGCCTTGGGCTCAGAAACTGGGCATGTTTCCCCAACAAAAGAAGGGCTAGTTTAGAGTGTAAGATCTGGCGCCAATCAGCATGGTGAAGAGGCCCAATCCACAAAGACTTTCAAATTGTTCAGGGAAGCCCTAACTGGTTTACCTGGCGCCATTTTATGAGGGTGAAGAGGATACTATATAGGACAGCTCAGTCAACCCCCAGGGTTGCAGGGCAATCAATAGTGGCTCACCCCGCTGACACAAGTTCTCAGGATTCTCAGACATTCTTACTTTCTGTATATGGGACGCTGGACCCGTTTTCCAGCAGGTCATGCTCCCCACCAATAGATGGAGTCCCCCCCTGGTGTTAGAGGTGTCTGCTCTTATCAGCAGCACTAATACCGGTGGAGGCGGGTTTTCTTTAAAAAAATAAATAAATAAAAAAATAAAAAAGGGCCTTGGGCACTGGGCCCGGTTAAAAAATAATAATAAAAAAAGAGTCTGCTGATGTTCGTATGGGTCCAGTTAATGTGGCTCATTGGTTAGAGCACCGGTTGGAAATGCGCATTGTGGCATGAGGTTGCGGTGTGAGGAAAACCTGGGGAGGGGTCGCCTACAGTCCGCTGAAGCCAAGGGCTACGGCGCCTGTCACTCGCTGCGCCCGCTTCCGAGGTCCTCAGCGGCCTGCAGCTATTTGCGTTTGTGCTGCCTGTCACGGCCCTATTCGAAGATTGGGCTCAAAGGCTATTTACCGTATGCTGAACAGGAGGAAAAAAAAGCAATAAGATTCAATCAAATATGAAGGCCCTGCTGATCCCACTGCGTAGGTAGGGGCATAGGGGAGAGAAAGACTCAATCATGGATTCTAAGTCCACTGCCTCTCGCTGCGTGCTCGAGACCGTGATCTGTGGATGCAACACCTCTCTGGTTCTGAGTCTCTTATCTGTTGGAACTGTTTTCTGTTGTCTGCAGAGCACGACTGTTCTCTGCTCAGTTTGAGTCCTCCTCGTTTGCTGCTGGGAATCTGTTGGGCGTAGTTTCAGTCTGATTAGTCTGAGTCTTCCCTTCACTGAGCTTATCGCCATCTATGTGCTGAGTGCAGACTTCCTAATGGCTTTCAGCCCCAGCAATAGTTGAGTCCTGCCAGTTTCCGACTCTAAATTTGAACACTTGAGACTTGCAAATCTTCAATCTTGCAGCTACCGCGGACCCGGTTTGAGGAACCTCTCCTAGTCTACTTTTGGTAGGAGCTTGCTGAGACTGTGTTTAGGTAAGATTTTGTGACCAATTCTAATCTGCTGGATTTGGATATAATTTCGGATGTACCTGGTCCTTGCCCATGGGCAGGTTCATCTGGTGCATTGGAACATATTTTTCCTGGCAGACGAGAGACACTTCGATCACCCTTCACCCCTCTCCCTATTACCTTGACCGGACAGGTTTCTCCTCATAACCCCTTCCTCCTTTCATCCTTCAGAGACTGAAACAATCTCACTTTCAGTCGCGGTCAGGTTCATTAACCCACCATTATCTTACAGCTCGTTGGTTTGCTTCTTGTGAGGAACCTTGCCCAGGGCACCTCCCAAATTTGAAGCAGCGAGAAGGGCAGTTCCATAATTTTTGCTAAATTATCCTTCCTTGGGTTCGTGTTCTGGTTTCCCCGTTCGTGAACAATCATCAGACCGCCGTAATCGGACCAGGAATTAGTCACTTACAGGCTTCCAGATAGGAGTCTCCAGATCCCGTCTTCACACATACTTATTGGCTTTTCTATCATCCCGCTGGCTCTGCTGTAGGACGTGTTCTTCTTGAGGCGCACGAATGTGGACACCACGTGCAGCCACGTGCATCACTCTGTTTTTCTTTTTTTTAGTTCTCTCGTGACCTTCTTCTCTTGTTTCCGAAGGCGAAGGCATCTAGCCCCTGATTGTGACCGAGCTCTTTTGCTGCTCAGCCTTTCACCCGGTCGAGCTAAAACTTAGTTCCGCAAATTTCTTTTCCCGCTGATTTTTCCAAGCCCGTTTCCCTTGCCGAAGTCTCGCGGGGTGGTAGGTAGGGACAATGGTAATCCTGTTAATCCATTCAAGCGCGTCACTAATTAGAAGATGTGGCATCACTCTGTCATTCAGAACACTCGCCAGTTCGTTTCCCTCTCTCTCTCTCTCTCTCTCTCTCTCTCTCTCTCTCT
>BFEA01000818.1:462797-497854 GCA_003427395.1 Chara braunii | reverse complement strand
CTCTCTCTCTCTCCATGCACTCCCTCTCTCACTCTCTCTCCCCACCCACTCCGCGGGTTAGTTTGGCCCTGGTCGTTTGCTCGCTGGTTCAAGCTCAGAAGTGCCTATTCGAGATCAAAACGAGCCAAGCATCGCAAAAAAAAGAAAGAAACTCTTGAGTCATTCACATAGGCCGGAAGAACAGCAACTACAACAAGAAAAGTAATATATATACTTATATATGTAAAATATATATATAAAAAAAAAATAAAAAAAAATTGTTTGCAGATCAGCAGAACTGACCGATCCCGCCAGCAGCGGGGATTCGCCTGCTTGGCTGAACTATGGAACCGTCCGCACCTCCCAAAAGCGGGAGCACTTGATCGGGCTGATCAGTGAAATTGTCTGTTCCCGCCAACGGAGGGAGTACTTAGTTAGTTGATTAGTGAGAGTTGTTGTTCCCGCCAGCAGCGGGAATACTTGATTAGCCCGAATCAGCGAAACTGCCAGTTTCCGCCTGCAGGGGGAATTCTTGATTGGTCTGTATCAACAAAACCGGTCGTTCCCGGCAGCAGCGGGAATGCTTAATTGATCTGATTCAGCAAAACTGCCTATTTCCTCCTGGAGTGGGAATACTTGATTAGCCTGAATCAGCAAAAACCGTTGTTCCCACCACCAGGGGGAATACTTGGTTGGTAAGATACAACTGTACGACCTGCTCCCGCCTGCGGCAGGATCGTCTGATCTGATATTCTCCGATGAGCTCCGTCCCCGCCACCGGCGGGATGATTACACCGAAGATGGTGATCGCTGCTCTCGCCTGCAGCGGGATGATCACACTGAAGATGGTCGCCCCCCCAGCAGCGGGATCGTTAGATATGATATTCACCGATGAGTCTCGTTACCGCCAGCAACGGCGGCTCTTAGTCAGTCGTGACCATGGTAATCTCCGTTTCTCACGGTAATCGTCCTCCTCCTAGTCAAACTAGCACCCCGCACACCTTGCACACTGCCAGAATCCCTTTCTCCTCACACCGTCTCCTTCGTTTCGCCCGAATGCGCAGGTGCCGCAGCGTACCCCTTGCGCTCGTGAGATCCGCGTTGACTTCCTCAGTGTCTGCGACGTGGGCGGGGTACACCTCGCATGCCGCGAGAGACTGCCCCCCGTCTCCATCTCCTGTAACCGCCTGTGCACTGCTCCCCGTTGACATCATCAGTATAAGCGACGTGGGCGGGGTACACCTTGCATGTTGCGAGAGACTGCCCCCGTCTAACTGTCCTACCAAACCAGTTGATCTTCGTTATGTCCTCCTGGTACAAGAGGCCGTGGCCTCAAGAGACTGCCAGTTTACCCCGCATTGGCTAAAGCAGGCTCGGTACCAGGTCTGTGTGGCCTGCATTGGGAAAAATGGGTCAGGCACCAAGCCCAGTGTGATCTGTATCAACAAAAATATGCCAAGTAGATTCGTATAGCAGGTCCCGTACCAGGGAAAAATCCATGGGACTGCTACAAACGGCCAGTGTCGAGCCAGAGTAGAGCGGAATGAACAAAGTCAAGTTGCAGTGTCTCTGATCATACCAATTACCGGGCTTGAAAAGAAAAGGAACAGGCCATAGTACGTTGCCGCAGTACCTTGCCTGTGTCGTACCATTGGTCAATCTGCAGTGGTACCGTCGTCGAACTTGTCTAGAATCAGTATACCGTACCAAACTTGAACCAGCGTGACCAGACCGTCGTTGAGCCAAATCCGTACCACTAATCAACACCAAGTTGGAGTAGTACAACACCAAATAGTAGCAACAGGCTGTTGTGAGTCTCATCAATGTCGGACCAGTGACCGTATCAAAGAAAAGTACCAAACCGCGGAATTTTGTCTCGGCGCCAAACCAGTGATCACACAGAGTAGTAGTGACGCGGCGCGGCAACCCGATGTCGACATTGAACTAAAACCGAATCTGAGACACATATCGAGCAGTGTCGTGCCAACGCCGAATCAACACCGAATCTGAGGCAACTGTCCCGAACTGCAGTGGGCTGTACCGTACGGACGCCGAGTCATTACCGAACCTGAAACATGTCGATGTCGAGCCAATACCGAGCGTGATATCGAAGCAATTGTCGGACAGAGGTAGTACCAACCCCCACTGACCATGCGGCCCCGCTCTCTCGAAACACACCAATTGCGGCAAGGCTAGTAACCAGATATATCAGGTAAGTCACGTGAGCGATGTCAATTATCGGAGAATAGGGAGGATCGTTAAATCAAGGTAAATAAATAATCCGGCCCTAAACCCATCACGAATAACTTAAACAGAATTTAATGAAATATTAGATAATCATTAATTTTCTTCCCTTTCAATCATTTTTAATTATTTTCCTTATTTCTTAATCCTATCATAAAAAATAATGAAAATAAAAATAATTCCAACAAAAATGAATTCTGATGGAATTCAATTAAATAACAAAATTTTCTTTGTTTTCTTCTTCTTTTATTGTTTTTGATTCCTTTCCCTATTTTTGATTCTATTACTGGAAATAACAAATAACGACGGTGATTCCATCAAAATTAAATACCGAGGAAATTCAATAAAATAAAGAATATCCCGTTTTTCTCTTCGCTTCTATTGTTCTTAATTCCTTTTCCCATTTTTAATTCTGGTATTAAAATTAATGAAATTCGAGGCTCCATTCCTACTCCAATTGTGTAAAGTAAAACGGTCATGCCAAGGCCGACTCCCGTATTCCCATCCCGAGGCTAGCTGCTTCGGGAATAGACTCGGAGCAAGCGCAAGAGAGGTGGGGCACAGCGTGGTAGAAGCAATAACTCCCCTCGTTAATTTGAGGGTTACTCTCAGTGGTCAGCCCATCCAAAATTAGGGGTGCTCTCGGTACCCCTAATTTTCCCCGTCAGGTCAAACAAAAGTACCGTCAAAATACGGTCCAGTCATCGGGTCGAAGACTCAAAACCGCTGATTTCGGGTGGCCCACTGCGTGTGGCCGCCCGACAGCTAGCCCGGACCTCTTCTCGACGCCCCCGTCGAACCCTCAACTTGCGCAAACTCAAATTGAACCTTCGGGCGACAGACCGGACCCATTTAGAGTTGTTTTGGAGGGATGCAACCCTTAGTCAGCAGTATCTAAGAGAAGAGGTGGGTGGTAGGGCCACAATCCCTGATGGAAAAATCGAAATTTGTGTCTATGGGTGCACGTTAAAAAGAGAAAATTTTCTGACGGAATATATTTTTTTTAATTAACGATTAATAAAAAAAAAATAATAAACAAATGTTTAATTATTGCGTTTCTAAGAGTGCACGTCGCCGGTTTTGTGGGGGAAATGTGAGAAAAATTCGGTAAAATCCTTTAGAACAAACACACCCCCAGCGAACGCTGCTAAAAACCGCTCCGATTGTGGAGTGTGCGAAATCGTGCAAATCCTCGCTCGTTTAGCGTAACGAGGGTCAATTCGGCCCCGTTCCGCGTCGCTGAAAGCTGTAGCCTTATCGTAAGTCTTGAGTACCTTTAATACTCGTTCTCTTTCCTGCGGGGTTAAGTTCTCATCGTCGATATCCATCCCTGCTATCCTATCCTCTATTAAACGTTGTGACTCTTTTTTTCCCTTTCCTTAATCTCTTTGGCGATCTCCTCTTCAGATATTCCTTCTCGCGCAGATCGCTCTCGACGTACCGCAGTAGGTTTAACTTTCTAACCTACTCGCTTGTGGTGTTTGGGTTGCTCCGCGTAGGTGGGCTGTGCCCTTGAAAAAGACACAGTTATCACGCCGCCGAATTCTTCGTTCCTTTCCTTTGGATAAGAGTTCCCATCCATTATCAGCCGATTTCCTAAATCTTTCACTTCTACAATTCGGCCTTCTTCTTCTGTGAGCAGGGGTCCATACTTCTTCTCGCGAAATCGCACCGCGCGGCCGGAGATAGGTAATGACTTAATCCGATCACTGGGTCCCGCACCCACAGCGAGAGTTGCTCTGTTCCTCGGGTCTCGAGGCTCTACCGTCTCAATCATAACCCGCGTCTCATCTAACTTCTTAATGGACAGTGTCTGACTCCTGTCGGGTCGCTCTATCGTCACCGCATGCACGTGGCTTAGCCACGTCCGTCCCAAGAGCAGGTCAGAGCTGCAATTCTTGACTGCAAAGACTGGCAGGGTCACTCGTACCGCTTGGACCTCTATGGCTGCCTTGTGACAAACCCCTGTGATCTGTTGCTTTCTCCCATCAGCAGTTCCTATTTCGAATAGGTATGACCTATCGAGTCTCAGTCCAACTTGCTCTGCCAGATCCTCGTCTATAATGACAGTCTCACTGTCGTTATCGATCACAGCATCTAGTACCGGTCCGTTGTTTAGGATCGCCTCCACGGTCCCACTACCAAGTATGTAAAACTTGTCTGGAGGCACACCTTCCATCTCATCAAGAAGAACTGTCACCATGCGATCTGCTCTAGCAGTCACCTCTGATACTGCTACAGTAGGGGCATCCGCCTTAGCGGCCACCTGAGCCTCCTCTGATAGAGGTATGCGAGTCTTCCGCGTGATAATCTGTAACTCGTCGCGAGCCGGCTTGAATGCTGCCAGATATTCTAGAATAGAGCACTGCATGGGCTGCCGAAGGGCCCGTCTCAGTGGCTTGACCGTGTCAATCTCATCCAACGAACTCTTCATCAAGAACTTCTTCGCGTCCCTCTTTCGCGGTGAAAGAATAACCTCCTCTCCATCGATCCGTTGTTCGTCCTTCTCCGCCATCACGTAATCCGTGTCAGTCTTCCTCGATGTAGACCCTATCGCCGACTTGGTAGCTGCCACCCTTATGTATGTGGTTGCCATATCTCCTTCGAAAGTTATCTTGATGCTCTGACTCCTAACCGGCTCCTTTCCTTTACTCGGCCTTACTCTCCTTGCTTTTACATTCTCCTTCATCGAAGGGAACATTGATACGTCTCCCAGGTCATCTGCCCACTTGACGTACTTGCGGTCATCCAGCACGACAAGTCTCTCATCTATTGCCCGTTTGAGATCCGGGCAGTCTCTCTTGATATGATCATCCCCTCTACAGTAGACGCAAGAGTTCCTGGGAGAGGGTGGCCTGTCGTCTGCGCTCCTAGAGGTCGAACCCCTCGCTGCTCTGGGGTCAGGGAACTTTGTATACGGATCGGATGACGCGCCATATCTCCCTCTCTCATTCCGGTCGCGCGAATCATTGCGGCAGTCTCCTCTAGATCCTCCTTGCTCATATCGTCCCCGGGAGTCATTCTGGCGGTCTCCATGGTCGTATCGCTCGCGTGACTCATCGCGTCGATCTCCTCGGTCGTACCACCCCCGCGAATCATCGCGTTGTTCTCTCGTGAATCCCCCGCGGTCATACCGCCCGCGCGAGTCATCCCGTCGGTCTCCGTCTAGATCTCCTCTCTCATACCTGCCACCCCTTTATCCATCTCAATCCGACCTCTCATATCTGTCGTCCCTATATCCATCTCGGTCCGATCTCTCATATCTGTCGTCCCTGTATCCGTCTCGCCGGCCCTGATCTGACTCCCACCGGCCTCGAGAGTCGCCTCTACCCTCATCAGCCTCATGGCGAGGGCTACGCGAGTAATCATCCAGTCTCCTAGCTCGCCTATACGTCTCGCGAGCCCTGCGGTCCCGGTCTATATCATCATCTCTACGTCGCCATGGCTCATCGTATCTCTCTCTTTCCCTCGCACGATAATCAGTCAGCGTTCGAGGATTTCTATCCTCGACACTCCTCTCAGAATCGGTGTTCCTACGGTCCCAGCGAAGTGAATAGGGTCCTCCGGGTTTGTCCCGGTAAGTCGTGGCTCCTGTGGTGGTCACAATCTCTGTAACTCGTCTTGTCAATCCCTTTACCATGTCCCTTATCTCCTTCACTTCCTCAGTCACGCCTTCATTCTTTTCCGACCAGGGATAGTCCTTGAAATCAGGACATCTATCAGTGGCATACTCCTTATATAGAGAGAAATCACGCCTCCTCATTCCTCTCCATACCAAGTCCTTGTAGTCGTCTGCCTCTGCCTTTATCGCGAGCTTTAGGACTTCAAGGAAGTCAAGCTAGTCGCGCGGGAGATCTCTAAGTATATTATTTTGTCTGCCTTTGGACAGGTGTCCAATGAAGATAGTACAACGCTCGACCTCTGATATTTTCCTCTTCTTCATCAGTACGTCAAAGATCTTCTGAAAACGCTTCTCGAACGCCCGTACGCCCTCGTCCTCATCCTGAGTCATAGTCTCAAGGTCCTTGATGGAGTACTTGTTATCTTCTAATTTGTAAAGCTCAATGAGGTTCTTCTTATACGTAGTCCATTTCCCATCCTTCGGTCGGGCTTCCTTTACTTCTTTGTCGAGACTTGGATCCACATTAAATAGAAAGTTCTCTATAATCTCTTCCTCTAACCACTGACTCCGGCTAGCATGAAACTCCCACTTCTCCAGATATTCTGTGATACCGTAGCCCCTGAAAGTTGGAGGCTCCGAGGCCTAGTGCGTAATAATGTAGCGATCCTTGCTCTTGTAAGGGAGCAGATGGGACTCCCCCGTCTGGGGGGCCCATCTGGGGATCGAAGACACGCCGGGGCGGTGGTCTATCCCTGTCTCTGTCCCTCCAATAGGAATCTCGTGAACTCTCTCTCCAGTCGCCCTCGCGCCTTTCGGCCCTGGTTTCCCTCCGTTCATACTCGGGGGAGCGTCGTGTCGTCGCTTCTCGTCGAGCGCTCGACGTCCCAGTCTTTAAAGTCTCCTCCGGCTCTGTCACGACCGGCTCGCCCATTACGCCGGGTTCTCCGTCATTAGTTAGGTCAGCCCATCTCAGCGATGCTTCCTGCCTAATTCGTTCCTTCAGATCCCTCAGTGCTCGGTTGGACGATGTCCTGTACTCCTCACCTGCTTCGCCCGTGGTCGGTTGTTGCCCCATCGTGTCTGGTTCCATAGGCTACCAGAAGCTGTAGTTGGACACTTACGCCATGCGTTACGAGACCGGACCTATGACAGTTGCAGCAGCCCGGACCTGTGACAGAACTCGCAGAACGGACCTACTTGTGAACAGTTTCTTATGTTCTAACAACTACGCTAGGAACTTCTTCAGTTGGGGCGTTGGGCTGGCTTGAAATTAGAGCTTACGGGCGACAGCCCCGACCCATTTTGAGTTGCCCGGGAGCGTCACAAACCCTGGTTAGCAGAGCCCAAGACAAGAGGTGGGCGGGAGAGCCGCAACCCTGATCAGCGACACCCTGCAGTATGCAAAAAGCTTAGTGAGAAGGGCGGGCGGAATGAGGGAACACCTCTAACAGCAAACTGTCGTATGAGAAAAGGAAGACTAAGAATAGTCAGAAATAGGGATGTGAGAGAACCTCAAGAGACATTGGTAGAGAGAAGTACAGAAGGGATTAGGAAGGAGGCGCGATGACAGCCTAACTGGAACTTTCCGCAGATTGACTGATCCCTTGCGGATCGGAGCCGTACCGAAGTCGTACTAATCTAGACTGATCTAAAAAGAAAAGGGTGTTGAAATCCCGGTTTCGGATTGGCCTATAGGCCTTATATTCAAGTTCCCTCGAATATAAGGCGTGGGTTCAACTCGAGGGAGTTCTGTTTACTGCACCCTCGAGTAGGTATCCGAGCAACGGACCCTGTTCCCTAGTCAAAAACCCAAAATTAAGAGCTGAGCGTACTCACTCTTTGAAATTTTAAGCCTTTTTCACAATTTTAAGAGATTTTTAATCGTTTAAATTAATAAAAATGGTCTATAGACGAGAAGAAAGCACTACCTCACGCTCAGCGCATAGGGGGATGTAATGAAAACCCTAGCGAGTCGCGAGGTACGCACGTGCTTCCTTCTACCCTTTGCTTTTGATTTAATCCGAATATTTATCAAATAATTATAAAAAAAAAGCTTTAATAACTGAAAATTCCCGTCACTTGCCTCAGGCCTTCGGGAACAAGCCAGTAGGTTCACCTGAACCCAGGTTACCACAGCTTCTCTTTGCCTTCTTCTTTTAGGGAATTCTTCTGTATTTTTTAATTATAAATTAAAAAAAATATATTTAGTTATGATAAAATCTCTTTCTTAGTTTATATATATTAAGGATCAATACATATATAAGCCCGCCGAGTTTGAAGATTTTTAGAGGTAGAAATAAAATTTGGGGAATTTACTAAAATTTCGGCAGCGTTTCGCCTCCCCCCGTTGGGATAGGGTTCGGGCGAAGCCCTCAAACAGCGCTGTCGAAGGGGGAATATCAAAAGGAATAATGGGAAAAAAAAAAAAAAAATTGATTTAACTTGATTTTTTTTTTTAATATTTTTTTTCTTAATTAATTAGCAAAATTTAAAATTAAAAGGGAAATTTCGAGAAATTTCGACAACAGTTTTCCTTCCCCCCCGGTGGGATGGGGTTCAGAAAAAAGGTCCCTCAAATAGGTAAAGTAGATATAAAGTGCATTGAAGTCAAACAAATGCCCCTATGCAATTTTTAATATTTATTTCAATTTTTACCGGTTTTAAATAACAAAATCAAAAGTAAAATAATTCTTAATTATTTAATGGAGCAAAACTTTCCGAATTAATTTCCACAATTTTGCGGGAAATATTTAACAAAAAATAATCCACAACAAACGCGGAAGCTAGAAGCTATGTCTTCCCTCTATTTACCCGCTTCTCTCAAAATTGGGGTTAGGACTTCACCCTAATTAGGGTTTCCCCTAATTAGGGTCTTGGGTTTAGCGCGCAGCCGCACGCACACCGCAAAGCCCTGTCGACACGGGAAAATTTTTGTTAGCTTTCACTAGGTTTAGAAGAAAAACTTATCGGATTACATTTCTAAACTTCTTTTTCTTTTAATTTAAACAAAATTACAAAGAAATTCAATTTTTCGTTGATTTTCTTCCACCTTTTCTATCTGTTGGAGCTCGCCGTTTGTCCTAACGACGTCCGTTTTCCCCGACTGGGGTCTCAAAATGTGTGAAAAAATTAACGGCCCACTTTTGGTCCAGCGGGGTTCCCCTAATTTCGCTTATTTTCCCGGCCATTTCAATAAAACGAAAATAAAAAGTTTTGAAATTTTTAATCAGAAAATACAAAATATTCCATATCTCGCTTTTTAGTCGTTCGAATTTCTCCAAAAATGTCTCAAAACGTTCGCCTCGACGAGAGGACGAACTTTGCTCCCCGTGCGCCTCGACGACTGCGCGGATCAGGAGATATCGAGGAAAAACGAATTAGAGTCGCCGCTGCTGGAGGGAACGAGACTCATCGGTGAATATCATATCTAACGATCCCGCTGCTGGCAAGGACGACCATCTTCAGTGTGATCATCCCGCTGCAGGCGAGAGCAGCAATCACCATCTTCGGTGTAATCATTCCGCCGCTGGCGGGGACGGAGCTCAACGGAGAATATCCGATCAGACGATCCTGCCGCAGGCGGGAGCAGGCCGTACAGTTGTATCTGACCAACCAAGTATTCCCCCTGGTGGTGGGAACAACCGTTTTTGTTGATTAAGGCTAATCAAGTATTCCCACTCCAGGAGGGAACAGGCAGTTTTGCTGAATCAGATCAATTAAGCATTCCCGCTGCTGACGGGAACGACCGGTTTTGCTGATACAGACCAATCAAGAATTCCCCCTTCAGGCGGAAACTGGCAGTTTCGCTGATTCGGGCTAATCAAGTATTCCCGCTGCTGGCGGAAACAGCAACTCTCACTAATCAACCAACCAGATACTCCCTCCGTTGGCGGGAACAGGCAATTTCACTGATCAGCCCGATCAAGTACTCCCGCTTCTGGGAGGTGCGGACGGTTCCATAGTTCAGCCAATCAGGCGAATCCCCGCTGCTGGCCGGATCGGTCAGTTCCGCTGATCTGCAAACTTTTTTTTTTTTTTTTTTTTTTTACGTATATAAGTATATATATTACTTTTCTTGTTGTAATTGCTGTTCTTCCGGCCTATGTGAATGACTCAAGAGTTTCTTTCTTTTTTTTGCGATGCTTGGCTCGTTTTGATCTCGAACAGGCACTTCTGAGCTTGAACCAGCGAGCAAACGACCAGGGCCAAACTAACCCGCGGAGTGGGTGGGAAGAGAGAGTGAGAGAGGGAGTGCGCTGAGAGTGAGTGAGTGAGTGCACAGAATGAGAGAGAGAGAGAGAGAGAGAGAGAGAGAGAGAGAGAGAGAGAGAGAGAGAGAGAGAGAGAGAGAGAGAGAGGGAAACGAACTGGCGAGTGTTCTGAATGACAGAGTGATGCCACATCTTCTAATTAGTRACGCGCTTGAATGGATTAACAGGATTACCATTGTCCCTAYCTACCACCCCGCGAGACTTCGGCAAGGGAAACGGGCTTGGAAAAATCAGCGGGAAAAGAAATTTGCGGAACTAAGTTTTAGCTCGACCGGGTGAAAGGMTGAGCAGCAAAAGAGCTCGGTCACAATCAGGGGCTAGATGCCTTCGCCTTCGGAAACAAGAGAAGAAGGTCACGAGAGAACTAAAAAAAAGAAAAACAGAGTGATGCACGTGGCTGCACGTGGTGTCCACATTCGTGCGCCTCAAGAAGAACACGTCCTACAGCAGAGCCAGCGGGATGATAGAAAAGCCAATAAGTATGTGTGAAGACGGGATCTGGAGACTCCTATCTGGAAGCCTGTAAGTGACTAATTCCTGGTCCGATTACGGCGGTCTGATGATTGTTCACGAACGGGGAAACCAGAACACGAACCCAAGGAAGGATAATTTAGCAAAAATTATGGAACTGCCCTTCTCGCTGCTTCAAATTTGGGAGGTGCCCTGGGCAAGGTTCCTCACAAGAAGCAACCCAACGAGCTGTAAGATAATGGTGGGTTAATGAACCTGACCGCGACTGAAAGTGAGATTGTTTCAGTCTCTGAAGSATGAAAGKAGGAAGGGSKTATGAGGAGAAACCTGTCCGGTCAAGGTAATAGGGAGAGGGGTGAAGGGTGATCGAAGTATCTCTCGTCTGCCAGGAAAAATATGTTCCAACGCACCAGATGAACCTGCCCATGGGCAAGGACCAGGTACATCCGAAATTATATCCAAATCCAGCAGATTAGAATTGGTCACAAAATCTTACCTAAACACAGTCTCAGCAAGCTCCTACCAAAAGTAGACTAGGAGAGGTTCCTCAAACCGGGTCCGCGGTAGCTGCAAGATTGAAGATTTGCAAGTCTCAAGTGTTCAAATTTAGAGTCGGAAACTGGCAGGACTCAACTATTGCTGGGGATGAAAGTCATTAGGAAGTCTGCACTCAGCACATACATGGCGATAAGCTCAGTGAAGGGAAGACTCAGACTAATCAGACTGAAGCTACGCCCAACAGATTCCCAGCAGCAAACGAGGAGGACTCAGACTGAGCAGAGAACAGTCGTGCTCTGGAGACAACATAAAATAGTTCCAACAGATAAGAGACTCAGAACCAGAGAGGTGTTGCATCCACAGATCGCGGTCTCGAGCACGCAGCGAGAGGCAGTGGACTTAGAATCCATGATTGAGTCTTTCTCTCCCCTATGCCCCTACCTACGCTGTGGCATCAGCAGGGCCTTCATATTTGATTGAATCTTATTGCTGTTTTTTTCTCCTGTTCAGCATACGGTAAATAGCCATTGAGCCCAATCTTCGAATAGGGCCGTGACAGGCAGCAAAAACGCAAATAGCTGCAGGCCGCTGAGGACCTCCGAAGCGGGCGCGGCGAGTGACAGGCGCCGTAGCCCTTTACTTCAGCGGACTGTAGGCGACCCCTCCCCGTGTTTTCCTCACAACTTTGGCGCCGTTGCCGGGGAGGGGATTGCACCCCCAAGGCCTCGGCCTTCCCCAATCAACGGGGGTGCGCAGGCTAAACTAATTAGCTTTAAATAAGTTGATTAGATGATTTTTTAATATTTTTCTTTAATTTTGTAATTTATTTTTTTTTCGATATCTCCCGATCCGCGCGCTTTTGCGCGAGCCGCACCCGGAGCAAAGTTCGCCCTCTCGTCAAGGCGAATGTTTTGAGACGTTTTTTGAAAAATTCTAACGGCTAGAAAAAAAATATATGATTTTTTTTGTATTTTGTCGAACTTGTCTAGAATCAGTATACCGTACCAAACTTGAACCAGCGTGACCAGACCGTCGTTGAGCCAAATCCGTACCACTAATCAACACCAAGCTGGAGTAGTACAGCACCAAATAGTGGCAACAGGCTGCTGTGAGTCTCAGCAATGTCGAACCAGTGACCGTATCAAAGGAAAAGTACCAAACCGCAGAATTTTGTCTCGGCGCCAAACCAGTGATCACACAGAGTAGTAGTGACGCGGCGCGGCAACCCGATGTCGACATTGAACTAAAACCGAATCTGAGACACATATCGAGCACTGTCGTGCCAACGCCGAATCAACACCGAACCTGAGGCAACTGTCCCGAACTACAGTCGGTTGTACCGTACGGACGCCGAGTCATTACCGAACCTGAAATATGTCGATGTCGAGCCAATACCGAGCGTGATATCGAAGCAATAGTCGGACAAAGGTAGCACCAACCCCCACTGACCATGCAGCCCCGCTCTCTTGAAACACACCAACTGCGGCAAGGCTAGTAAGCAGATATATCAGGTAAGTCACATGAGCGATCTCAATTATCGGAGAATAGGGAGGATCGTTAAATCAGGGTAAATAAATAATCCGGCCCCAAACCCATAACGAATAATTTAAACAGAATTTAATCAAATATTAAATAATCATTAATTTTCTTCCCTTTCAATCATTTTAATTATTTTCCTTATTTCTTAATCCTATCATCAAAAATAATAAAAATAAAAATAATTCCAACAAAAATGAATTCCGATGAAATTCAATTAAATAACAAAATTTTCTTTGTTTTCTTCTTCTTTTATTGTTTTTGATTCCTTTCGCTATTTTTGATACTATTAATGGAAATAACAAATAACGACGGTGATTCCATTAAAATTAAATACCGAGAAAATTCAATAAAATAAAGAATATCCCATTTTTCTCTTCGCTTCCATTGTTCTTAATTCCTTTTCCCATTTTTAATTCTGGTATTAAAATTAATGAAATCCGAGGCTCCATTCCCGCTCCAATTGTGCAAAGTAAAACGATCATGCCAAGGCCTACTTCCGTATTCCCATCCTGCGGCTAGCTGCTTCGAGAATAGACTCGGAGCAAGCGGAAGAGAGGTGGGGCACAGCGTGGTAGAAGCGGTAACTCCCCTCGTTAATTTGAGGGTTACTCTCAGTGGTCAGCACATCCAAAATTAGGGGTGCTCTGGGTACCCCTAATTTTCCCCGTCAGGTCAAACAAGAGTACTGTCAAAATACGGTCGAGTCATTGGGGCGAAGACTCAAAACCGTTGATTTCGGGTGGCCCACTGCCTGTGGCCGCCCGGCAGCGGGACCACTGAGCACCGGTTGGAAATGCGCATTGTGGTATGAGGTTGCGGGTTCAAAACTCAATTGCAATCTTGCGCGTGGACACCGGCAGGGCGTTAGATTGACGCACGGCTGGACACACTCTCTTGGGCTGACGCATGGTACTATTACAACCACTGCCTGCGCACCACCCAAGGGTTGTTCATGGTGTTGTATGTTGGTTCTGGGTTTCACATGGGTTGCTTGGGGGTGTTGGTCTTGTGTGTTCTGTTGATCTCCCCAGTCTGGCATATCACACGTTCGTGCCAATTCCACATGGTAGAGTCATACGATTACATGTTTCAAGGTCACGGGTTCGAGCTTGGCTCGGATCTTGGGGGGGTCCTTGTCCAACTTACCCCCTTCTCTCTTCTATATACACACATGATGTTGCCTATACATCTCTATACATTGATTCACAGAGCACACACAACCTTCGGGGATATACATAGCTTGCGAATTATACATGGCCTACGGGCTACATACACGAGTTTCCACACATAGTGTTGTCTGTACATCGTCATACATAGATACACCAAGCATACACAGCCTTCGGGTATACACATACATTTCGAACTACACAACTATCAGACTGGGGGGGTCTAGTCACTGGGTGGGGTCTAGTATCTGCGGTAGGGACAGGTATGGGCTACCGGATTTCCTACTGATATTCGGGTAGAACTGTCCAGTGGCTATATACAAGGCTTAGACCCTGGGTTAAGGGTAGGGGTATAAGTCGCTCAGGCCAGCTCCAATGCCTCCGAATTCCTTTCGATTTCCTGCCTGATCATCTCATCCATCTTCTTCATGTCTTCTAACTCCCTCCTTCGTAACTGCTCCTCCTTCTTCTCATTAATCATCTGTCTCAAGAATTCGCGTTCCTCAGAGGACTCCTCCGGCTGACGTCGTGGCGTCCAATAACGCGGCGCAAAAGACTGATTCGCGGAACCACCCCCTTGACTCCCTGATGCGCCGTGGGCCGAAGGGCATTCTCTCGCAAAATGTCCTTCCCCGCCACAATTGAAACACTTTCCCGTATTCGCAGCCATAATGGTAAAATGAAATTGCCACCAACTATCTAAGGAAGTCTAACCGGGATACGTCGGTCGAGACAGCTAGAAACAAAGATGCCTGCCACGTGGATCCAGACTTCCAAACTAAATCTAATCCTGACGGAACACCACCTTGATCAATCCCACCTCATCATCATGCAGAACAATGATCCTAATAAGGACATCGGGTTCGGCGATAACTAGAGCACATCGAAGTACAACACGCTCCATATCCACTCATTACCCAGTGCCAGGAGAAATGTACTCCCTCCAAAACTTAAAAAAGTGAACGTACTACCCTAGGATGTCGAAGACGTGGCCACCTACCCAGTGTGTAATCGCACTAGTGGTTGTCACGCAGATCGGAAAAGGAAAACTGTCCGGCAAGACAGACTGAGCATGAGAACGGAGACAAGCAAGATACACCAATAATCGTCCACTCCGTTGCGCACACCATAGAGAAAACAACTTCGACGATAGTATTCAAAGAACCCAAATAACAAAACATCCACGCGGCCAACCCYYGMCGCGTTTCGTCTATCCYGCACATAGACTCTTCAGGAGGAASTCAAAGAACACTATCTCAGACTGAATGGGGCCATACCTGTGCCTTGCCCCATTATATAGCTATCCTACTCCCTTCCTAACAGCTACCAAGATACGCGCGAAGTCGAGCACCCGTCCCATCATCACGTACTGAAAGCAAAGCCCACGTGCAGTAAGCCGACAGAAGAGCGCAAATCTCAAAATCACGAAATGAAAGTAAAGCCTGCAATCCGTAAATCGACAGGAACACGCTGCGGATTTAGATGTCCCTGAAACCGTCGCGAGATGGAGACAGCCGCTCGACATGATGCCAGTCCTTATGAGTACCTGCACAAAGCAATCAGGCACACAAGCACGGAACACACATCCAAGACAACAAGAACACAAGGACAACCAAAGCGGAGGCGAAATAGCATGCGCCTCCAGTATCCAGTCGTCGGGTGTGCTGAAGCTCAAGACGATGCACTATGTCAGAGAAGCAGGCCAGGCTGCTCAACCAGCATCGCGCCAGCAGTTCCAGCGATGAAGTCGATCAAGAGACACCCGCGAGCGTCGCCAAGGTATACGCTCCAACCGTCTGTGCACGTTCTTCCATCAATGAGAGGAAGAACAGGCGGTAGCTCGTAAGTTATACTGATTCGCACAAAGTGTCCCGCCACCCGAGCCTGGAACATAGTTCGGTGTCCCACAAACCGCTTGGTGGGAAAACTCCCAAAAACCGAACCAGTCGTCACAGCTGGGCAGAGATGCAGAACCCCGTGATTACTGAACGTGTCCCGAGAAAAAGCCAAGTTCATGGCAGAAAAAAAGGGCCCACGCAACGGTTGCGTAATTAATGCCTACTACACCTTACTCATACTACCGAAAAGGCTGCCAGGTCCATCCGTCGGATACAAAAWGTCCATAGGTAGGTTCAGGCGGGCCTGAAGCCCCATGGGAAGACGCCGCACCCCGGGCCGAGCACGAATGTACCTCTGAAAAGTAACCTCAAGCCAAAAACCTCCCAAGTGCATAAAATACAAGGCCCCATTGTACTGGACTCCGGGTCCAGTGTCCCATATCCTATCCTCTCGTTTCATACCTATCCTGCAGCAGGGTCGGGTGTGGCATCATCAAATGTTCATTTAAATCTCATGTATTCTTATAAGGGATGCTGGGCCCGGTTCGCAGCGCGTGCTGCTCCCCACGAATAGATTGGAGCCTTAGGATTCCATGTTACGATGCCCATGCAGGCACAGCCCGACCAGGCCCAGTTAGTCACCCAGGGTGGTGCAGCACAACAGGTGAGAAATAAGGGTGGGCCAGCAGGGCTGCCCAAAGTCATTTTCAGGGTCTGGACACCCGAGAAGTTATCTATCAGTCCAGACACAGCCTGCTTTCGGGTTTTGTTTCCGACTCCTCAAAACTGACATGCTTTTCCCCCCACCTCCCCCCAGAAAGATAACTCGCTTTTGTGACTCTACTGAAGTTATCCCTAACAAAATTTAAAGCTGCATGTTTCGGACAAGTTGAGCCTGTGCATCCCAGAGCGGAAAAGAAAACCCTGGATTCTTTCTGGCCCGCCCGGTTTGGCCAGGAAAACCACCCCTTAACCACCTGCCGTCGTCCGTCTGGGGAGGCAAACCTGGCGAGTCAGACATTTTTTAAAACCACCAGTACCTACTGCTTTTTTCGTACCCCCGGCCTCGAATCAATTTGAACCGGAGGCCAATTCGGCTTTCGTGTTAACGGCCGCCCCAAGCGGCAGGTACTGGTGGTTCAATCGCTTTCTAACATTATTTCAAAAAAAAAGAAAAAGTCAGATATTACGTTTCCAACGTTCTCTCTTTTTTTTTAAAGCTAACCTATATTCTTCTCTCAATTTCACCTCTCACTACCTACCTACCACTACTCCTAAGCCTATACAGGGGAGCGCTGCAAGCATAGCGCCCTCTCACAATCAAGGGGATGCATGTTGCCCCCCCGCCGAGGGGCGATGGTCAGGGAGTACAGTGGGGCTGCCGCCGGTGGGGGAGGCCGGGTAATTCAAAGACTGAACATTTTGCCAGTAGCTGTGCCTCCCATCTACTTCCCCGGTCCCCATCGAGGAACAGCAGTGTCTATGGCCAGCACTCACGCACCTCACAGACCCCCCCCACCTGTCTCTTATACACATCTAGATGTGTATAAGAGACAGGTCTACATGCAGCACTCTTACACATACCACACATACCCTCCCCCCCCCACACACACCTGTGATGGCCAAAGACCCTACCAATAATGACCGGGGGAAGCAACCCAAGTATCTCAGTTGGTTGGCACTAAGCGTGCCCAGGCGGGCAGTGGGGACTGCACCCACGACCTCCTGATGCCACTTGGGTGCCTAACCAACTGCTTGCTCGTATCCAACATTCAAGGGTGCCTTGCACTGCCTTCTATCCCCCCTAAATGTTCTATTAAGCCACCAGTCTCTTTCCCATCCATTGTTCTACAGTTTGGCCATTCTCACGCTGCGTCCGGTGGGATGCACCAGCCTGCCGGTTCACAGCCAAAACATCCATGCAAAACGCAATGTGCGCACGTCTGGTTTAGCCTCGCTGCAATTTTGGCCAACCAGCGGACCGGCACATCCTGCCTGACTGGGACAAGCACTGACCCGTCATAGAAAAAAGAATGGCTGGAAAATGGGGCCTTAACTTTCAAGGATTAGCATGGAGGATAAAATTTAGAGAATAGTAAAATTAGTAATTACAGCGTGCACTATGAACTGGTATGGAGGAGATATGCCACCCTAAAAGTTGCACCTTTTCTCTTCTTTCAAAACAGATTTCTCCATCCCTCTCGCAGAACAAGTCAATAGTATGCCATTGACTTGCAAATTGTGGGTGAATTGTTACGGGCTTTCCCTGAGTACAGACTGTGTGCATGGAATTGAAGCATTATACCACCGGTCCACCGCCAATGATGTCACTCCGATATAGAGAGAGACAGAGACAGACAGAAGGCGATCAGGATATAGGTACACTTCTGAAAACGCACCTAAACTTCATAAGTGATGGCCCCAAGCCAAGCCTTCCTGTCTGTTTGTCAAGAAACAAACTCAAGAAAAGTAATAAAGCCTAAACTTCATAAGTGATGGCCCCAAGCCAAGCCTGCCTGTCTGTTTGTCAAGAAACAAACTCAAGAAAACTAATAAAGATTGTATGTCAGTTATGAGCTTGATTCAATCTGCGGCAGTATATATGTGCAGAGTGTGGAGTCCCCACCCAGCAGAACCTGTGCAGGATGCACAGGCAGACCTATGAGAGAACTAACAGGCAGGCACTGGCTGAGAGCCAGAGAACTGACAGACAGCCGCCACCTTGTTGGACGTAACTTTCCCTAGCACTGCTTCTGCGCTAGGTAGTATGGTGCAGTGGGTGTGAAGAAGAAGTCCATCGGGATCGCTGCGACTGTGTCGACATAGCTCCAAGACCTCTGTGCAACAGTCGGCGAACCCTCAGCAGCAGTTGGGCTATCACTTGCCTGACACCATGAAGTCTATTTCAGCAAGAGCTCCTGGTCAATCCAGGTGGCTGCACCTGGCCACTGGCTGTGTGGTGTTCCTTTTCCTTCTAGCCACAATACGAACTTCCATGGCCATCCCTGCCACCCGCATTGAGAGAGACAGGACAAGTAACTTGAAGGAGTTTGAAATGAAGCTGGACAAGGCCACAAGGGTGCTTGCACATGTAGACCTCAAGGACAAGTACGACGACAAGGGAGGAGACTACAGTAAGGAAGACAAGGAGTACGGCAAGCGCGGAGAATACAAGAAGGAATCGTATGGAGGGGAGAAGAAGGATGATGAAAAGGATCAAGGGAAGGGATACGAGAAGGAGGAGTACAAAGGGGAAAATGCGAAGGAAGGTGAGAAGGAACACAAGGATGGAGAATACAGGAAGGATGACGACAAGGAAGATGAGAAGAAATACGAGAAGGGAGACTACAGGAAGAACGACAACAAGGAAGATGGGAAGAAATACGAGAAGGGAGAATATACGAAGGAAGAGAGGAAGGGAAACAAGGTCGACTACAAGATGGGAGAGTACAACAACGAATACGAAAAGGAGGTACATAAGAAAAATAAATATGATGAGAAGGACGGAAGGAAAGAGGAGTACAAGGAGGTCAAGAAGGGAGAATACAAGAAGGAAGACAAGAAGGAAGGCAAGAAGGAGGCTGAGAAGGAAGACGAGAAGGCAGAGTACAAAACGATGAAATATGACAAGGAAGATAACATGAAGATGTTTGACAAGAAGGAAGACAAAAAGGATGACAAGAAGACATACAAGAAGGAAGGCAATAAGGAAGACGAGAAGACATACAAGAAGGAATACAATATGGAAGACGAGAAGGATGGTGAGAAGGAAGACGAGAAGGGAGATTACCAAACGATGAAATATGACAAGGAAGATAACACGAAGATGTATGACAAGAGGGAAGATGAAAAGGATGACAAGAAGACATACAAGAAGGAAGGCAATAAGGAAAACGAGAAGACGTACAAGAAGGAAGACAAGAAGGAACACAAGAAGGCAGACGAGAAGGAACACAAGCACAAGACAGAAGACGAGAAGGCAGATAAGAAGAGTGGCATGCAGGACAACGAGAAATACAAGAATGAAGAGGACAACAAGAAGGACGATGAGGGCAAAGAGATGAATGGCAATGGAGAATACGAAAAGGAAGACAAAAAAGAAGACTCAAAGGGAGGCAAAAAGGAACGCAAGGAAGACGGTTATAAGACTGAAGATAATGGAGAGGGAGAAAACGAGGAGAATAAGAGGGGAGATAACAAGGACAATTTTTTTAACGAGGCTCAGATGGATGACAGGGAGAGTGGCTATGAGGAGTGCAGAGCCCGTCTATGCAAGGAACAGGGCACTTATGGCAAGTTCACATCCATGATGCATTGCGATGATATGGACTTTGACAACGATCACACCCATAGTGAGAATCCTCACTATAACAGGCGACACGGGTGATGCTGACAGGAAAAACAAGGGTTGGTTGGACGAAGTTAGGACGCTGGACCTGGTTTCCACCACGAGCACAAGCTGGGTATGGACCCAGTCGCATCTAGGTTGTTCATTGAAAATTACTGGCCTCTGTATCTAAAGTTTCAGTCTTTACCCCTCCTCTCACCCCACACAAAAAAAAAGAGCGAACGAAAGAAAGAAAGAAGGGGCAAGTTCCGCTATCATCGGCACTATGTCACAAACGAGTTTCGAAAGGGGCATTTGTTTCAAGAAAGAAAGAAAGAAAGAAAGAAAGAAAGAAAGAAGGGGTAACTTCAGTAGAGTCACAAAACGAGCTATAATTGCACTATGAGGCAAGATACAGTTTGCAATTGCACTTCGGGCACACTACCTGGCCAGAAAGCTAGGCTGTATACATTGCCGAAATTGCAACCTGGCCAGAAAGCTAGGTTGTATACATTGCCCAAACTGCAGTTCGAAACTGTATCTTGGCCCATAGTGCAATTATAACTCATTTTTGAGACTCCCGCATAGTTTCCCCAAGACAGACGGGCAGACAGACAGACAGACAGACAGAAAGAAAGAAAGAAAGAAAGAAAGAAAGAAAGAAAGAAAGAAAGAAAGAAGAGAGAAAAAGACAAGGCTGGCTACGACTACAGTGACGAGTTTTGGATCACCGAGGACTTCAAACGCTGGATGGAGGGACGCATGCTGCAAGATCTTATGTTCTTTACATTACTCAACTGCCCTAAAGTCCAGCCAACAGAGAAAGCCAAAAAAAAGAAGGAAAAAGAAGTGGACCGTTCCCCAGCATTTGGATGCACTGTTGCAAGCGAACAAAAAGGGGAAAGCCTTGAGCCGCATCTTTTCGCCAGAGGCAGTGGTTCGTCATTGAATCAGCCTTCTTCAACAATGGATGACCGACACACCATAACCTCCAATAAGGCTTCATTATGTCTCAGCTGAGGACATCACATACCATATCCAATCATGTCCAATGGAAAGCACCACTTTTTTCATGGGGTCTAACCCCTCTGATAGGTGAGGCAGAAGGGAGTACAAACTGGTGTTAGGGAGAGTGAAGGCAATGGTTGATGGATCATTCCGCATAGTAGTACAATCTACGTAGTATCCTTCGCTGATTGCTCAACCTTCTTTTTTTTCTTTTTTTTCCAAGGGCAGCAGTCTTGAGATATATGATAATTCACAGGTGACCGGCCCCAGGTAATTCGAGATCATTATGGAAGTCGTATTTGTAGATTTTATGTCATGATTTTTGGTTATTGAGCTTCTGCAATGACACGTATATTGAGAGTTTAAGCCTCTCGAGTCTTGACGTATCGTGAAATTGAGGGTCTCAACCCTGATGGGCATTGTTCCATGTTTTGGGATAGGCTCACACCTGCTCAGTCAATCCTCTGGTTCCCAGACTAATCAATGCTGGCAGGAATCCTCTAGACACCATCCAGTTTTTTCTATGTATCATTCTGCATCATTCTGTATCAATTTCTGTATGGGACGCGGGACCCGTTTTCCAGCAGGTGATGCTCCCCACCAATAGATGGAGCCTCTCCCCAGGTGCTAGCAATGTCTGCGCTAAACAGCATTGCTAGCACTGGTGGGTCTGTTTTTTCAAAAAAAAAAAAAAAAAAACTGATGGGCATTGTAATCGAGCCATGAATGTGCTCAAATTTAACAAAACGGGGAAAATAAATAAATAAATCCGGAGGTATGGATAGACACACTGATATCGTGAGTAGACTTAGTGAAACAGAGTTTTTTTTTTTTTTTGCAGCAAAAGAGGGTTTGCGCTGGCCTTGTGTCTCGTCTTGCCTTCCACCTCTTTCACTCCTCTTACGGCCTCTTCCAAAGAGAATTCAAGGAGCCCAAAAGCAAAAAGAGAGCCTTTCGCTTGCAAGTGGCACAGCACGTTTTTCTACGGTCTTCAATCACCTGAATAGAACACCCGGTCATTATCATGGTTGCATCTGGACTGAAAGTTGCCCCAAATTTCGCTACACTGACTGGTGCAGGGATCAGTGGGGAGATACAACGGTTACTCCACTGTGAGTGAGAGAGAGTTGCTTACAGCAAAAGAGGGTTTCGACCGTTGATGTATTGTCTCGTCCCGTCTTCCACCCGCTTTGAGGCCTCTTCCACAGAGAATTCAAGGGAGTCCAAATGGAAAGAGAGCCTTTCACTCACAAGTCGCTCAGCACATAATTTTTCCTAGATGTGCAAAAATGTTGTCTGTTTATTGCTGAGACATTTTGCTGTACACTTCTTTTATCAAGTCCCATCGTCATCAAGTTTTTCGAGAATTCATCAGTCATTCTCACCCCATACTCTTTCGCTCTGCGAATTTCATCATAGATCCATCCCAAAAACTCTCTCCCTCTGACCGGATTTTCACTTGCAAACTTGGCATATATAATGTTTTCCATGTGACATTTGTTGTTGTTTTTTGTCTGAGTCACATGTAATGCCTCACATGAGATGTTTATTGAGTTGATTGAAGTGTCTCCCTCTTCTGAGAACTTGACCGTAAAACCCATGGGACTAGTCACTCTAAGTGTATGGTGAGATTTGTTCACGAGCTGCGAAGTACAATTTGCCATGTCTAGAAGAGAAGCAAAAGAAGGCGGGCACATAGCTTCCACTGCTTCCAAGTCCCCTTCTTACAACCTTCGTACTGGTGACACAATAAGGCCCTGGTGCCACGCTCCGTTGCCTTCTCGCGCACCTCACCCCCCCCCCCCCCCCCCCCCCCCCCCCCCCCCCCCCCCCCCCCCCCCCCCCCCCCCCCCACATTGCTCTACACCCCCAGCCTTTTCCCCCATCTCGTCCCCTTTTCTCTAACACTCTCAAGCGAGGAGGACCAAGAAGTGGAGTGACTGCAAACGACAAAAGCGGCATCGACAGACACACAAGATGCGGAACCATCAGAGAGAGACAATGCCAGCTCACAAAGGTTGAACAGGGGTTTCTGCTATAAGGACACCCGGGGGAGGGGAGAGCTGCATTCCACAATGGGTAGCCACGGCCTCCGCCACCCTGGGTATAATCCAAAGACAAACCAAAGAGGATCTTCCTTTCAAGAGCATTCAGGGGTCGATTCTCTGGCGATGTGGACAAAAGGACAAAAGACTGGACRCTGACAACATGGCAAAGACAAGGGAAGAGGTTGAAGCTGTGGTCTGTGGATACCTCTCCAATTGAATACATATCACAACCATTTTCACAACTAGTACATTTGGGGGGCTGCAGACACCTGGGATAGTGGTCCATCGTCGGAAGCAGGGGGAGAGCAGTTATAATTAAAGTTGAGAGATCGGAAAGGTGGCTTCCCGGGGGGGGACTTGGCCACTAGTAAGTAAGAGCTATATAACGGGAATGGGTTAAATCCTGCAGCCCGAAGGGATACGAGGAAGCTCCAGAGTAACAACTGTATGGCCAAATGCCCAAACATTCATTATACTGCAATGTTGTATCTGTGGGACGCTGGACCCGCTTTCCAGCAGGTGCTGCTCCCCACCAATAGATGGAGCCTCCCGGGAGGTGCTAGGGGTGTCTGCTCTTATCAGCACTTCGAGCATCCACCCGGACAGTGTTTAAAAAAAAAAAAAAAAAAAAAAAAGGTTCTAACTGTGTTCTTGAAATAGTTACGAAGGCAAGAAACTGCCCAGTAAGAGCTGTTAAATCTCCGGTCTCTGCGGGCTACCCATAAGACCCAGAAGCCAACGATCCTACATTTGTTAGCAATTTTGCCTCTGGAAGAATTAGACTGATCCCCGAATAGAACCAGTGACTTTGTCCAGTATGAACAGTCCTTATAAGTTGCCCACCATAGCCTACTCACCCAGTCCCAGAATCCTCTGGCTACCACACATTCCCACCACAAGTGACAAGAGTCCTCCAGGGACTGGTGTGGGCAGACATCACATGCTGTTAGTATTTCCATTCCTCTTTCCGCGCACCATGCTGCTGTAGGTACACTGTTGTGCAGGTGGAGCCACTGTGGACCCGCCAGCTTGACTTCTAGAGTCTCCAATATCTCATAAATGAAAAAAGGACCCAGTTAAGCCCTGGGGCCCTTACGTTAAGATTCCTCGATTGTCTGTTCCATGAATCCCATACTCTGAAGCCTTGGATTGCAGTTTGTAACCCACCTGTGAAGAGTAGTCTGGAAATAAGACTGTTGATACCGCAGAGGAATCTGCCGTGATGTTCCAGCCCAGTCTCGTTTCGTCAACCTTCCAGCTATTGAAGGGGGGCCCTTCTCTTGCTGGTTTGAGACTGGAAGTGCCGTTCTTGCTAATTACTGTCTTAACCTTGACTTCAGAGCAGTGTGTAAGGTCTATGTCCTGGGTTGGGGGATCGATGCGGCGGAGGGTCGCCTCTGAATATCCCCATGTTGCGACTCTGATGCCCCGATGTGGCCCTTCTTTAGTACTTGATAAAAGCGCTCCGGGGAGGCAGGGTCCCGCCACCACGAACGCTGAAGAACCTCCGATGTCCCTGCTGCTAGGGTCACCGTCCATTCCCTTGGGATTGCTGCTATCAAGTCCAGCCGATGCTGACCCACATTGTGTCGCCCTCTCAGTTTCCAGCGGAGATGCTCTTCTGTGTGCCATGTTGCTGACTGACTATCCCATAGGTGAGATACCTTCCACACCCCTTTCTGGAGCCATTTCCTGGCAAAGTTGCCCAGGGAGTTGGCTACTGAGAAGGTGTGGCCTGATGCATCCAGGACAGCCAGGTTTTCGAACAAACTGGAGGAAAGGATTTCAGAGAGGGAAGATGGGGGTATGATGGTGGAGGGTAGGATCTTGGCCCAGGCGTTAAGGATTGGTCCCCAAGTAGGGGACTTCACAGACCTGAGCAGTGGGTAGTAATGGGCCGTGCTTTGGATGAACCAGCCTGGTTGGGACCTGCTCGCTTCGTTGGGGCGCAAAAGAACAGATTCGGCAATTAGGGTCATCCGTCCTTGCACACCACCAGTACTTTTGAGTCGCTTTTTGCTAACGCAGATTTGCTGCGCTCTGATAGAGAAACAAAGCGGCACGGACAATTGTCTTTTGCACTTTTGCACTTTTGCACTTTTGCCCTTGCGCCATCAGCCATTTCAGTTCGGTCAGCTGATCCCTGAATGTCAAGGCCCATCTTTTCTTTTTTTTTTTTTTCTTTTTTTTTGTAAGCAATTGTTCGAATCTATTCGTGGGGAGCAGCACGTGCTGGGAACACATCTACGATTGTGTTGAAACAAAACGGCTTGGAAAACAGCTCCCCGCCAAGACATGCTCAAGGCTGTGGGAGTATGCTCGGCCGCCTCAACCCCCTTTCCTGTCGGTGGAATGGCCTTATGCCCATGGGATGTTTGAGATGAGGTGAGATAGACCCATTGCAATGGATGTCACAGAAAGCATAAAGTCCGTCGGACTGTATCAATCATAGCAAGGACTGACTATATTTTCATTCTCAGAAAAGGTGGCTGCCTGTATCTTCATTGTGCTTGAGATTTCTGTCATTGGATCCTTTGTGATCCTATAACTGGATGCCACCACTGCATCCTTGGTTCATTTTCTTTCTATGATCTGCTGCCAGAAATACTGGGTACTCTAAACCTATGGCTAGCGGGACCTGGGGCAGTCAATGCAGGCAGGGAGGGTCAGACTTTTCTCTCAATTCTTCAAATTTTCAATTGATTGCATATGTCAGGGGACGCTGGACCCGATTCCCAGCAGGTGTGGCTTCCCACCAATAGACCGGAGCATTTTGAAAAAAGAAGAAGAAAAAAAAGGCTAGCAGGACCTACCTTCTGGGTTTCCACCCTATTCAAGGGAACATGGCCAAGTTCATGAAAGAAGAGACATGCAAAGCTGGGGTCGATCATATAACTACTAGCTAAGTGCCCGCGGTGCGGGCGGTGCGGGCTACGCCCGCAGAAATAACAAATGCAGTGGGCGACCTCACACTGCATTTCGGATGGCTCGCCTCCAAGATGTTCGTCCGCAGAAACAACGACGGCCTACCAGGGGCCACAAAACGACAGGCGCGCGAGAAATGAAAAAAGAAGGAATGAAAAGAAAGAAAGAAAAAAACAAAAAAAGGGGGGGACACAAAACGACAGGCGCAAGAAATGAAAAAAGGAAAAGGGGGACACAAAACGACGGCCAATCGGGGAAAGGAAAAAAAGAAAAATAAAGCTCCCCCCATACCGGATGGCTCGCCTCCAAAATGTTCGTCCGCATCAACGCCAGTCGTGTGCCCCGCCCCCGGGGCGCGCGCTCTCGTTTAATGGCACTGTGAACATTTCGGTACGCTCACCCCTCGGCACACTCCCCCACCCTCGATGGCCTTCATCCGCCGCCCCTCACCAAAACTTCGACCCGAATCCGGCGCGCGGCGCATCATGGACCTCCCCCCCCGGCCCAATTCTGCTTAGGGGATAGGATATCCCTAGGGAGTGAAATCACGACAAAAAATCCGTCACCTGCTAGAGAGGACACCCTTCAATGAAGTGCCCTCAGACAAGGGCATAACCTTCCTTCCAGTAAGGCAAAAAAATGGGGCTTGGGAGGTGGGCCTATCGGTGCCACCAGGTGCAGCACATGGGGAAGTAACCCTTCAACGGTGCTCCTCCTTCTTCCTCTCACTAACATCCTGGGCTGGTAGCCCGATCCTCAGGAAAGCGGATATTGCCCAATTGATCTAGCAACAATTGCCGGCAGGAGCCTCAGCAGCATTGGTGCTCTCCCACGGGCAACACAGATTGGGAACCAAGGATATCTTTCTACGCTACAACCACCTGAGAACAGAGGACTTGAGTTGGTTGGACCAAGATGCCCTTATGGATCTGCAACTGCTAAAAAGAAAACCCAGCGACCTCTGGTCGGCTATAGAGACCAGTGCCTTCCTCATGAAACTACTTAGGAAAGGAACATTGCAGAAAGGTAACCTCTTGGATACTGAAAAGTGGCTACCACTGTGAATCACATCATTAAACAAGGATACAGATTAACAACAATAAAAACGAATGTAGTAGACGCATTGTACGACAAGGATAAGACTTGGAAACCCTGCAAAAGACAAGCGGACCTTGACCTGCGCTCACTCAATGTAAACGGTCTGGCCACAGCGAAGCACCCCAAAAGACAAGCAATTTTAGAACAACTAAAAGGGGTAGAGGGGAGAGATTGGCCAGATGTTGTATGCTTGTAAGAAACTCACCTCATTAACAACCCAGAACATAATCACACACACAAAGAAATTTGGCCCGACCAGGCCTTTCGCGCTCACGCCCCACGTTCAGGAAGTGGAGGGGTAGCTACATGGCTCCCCCCTGGCTCGAAGGTGGAAATGCTCAACTGGGCAGCGGACCAAGAAGAGGGCAGATGGGTCTATATGCTGGCGATGTTGGAATTGGAAGTGGTTAATATCTTGAATGTATACGCCCCCAATGAGCCGGCATCACGACAAACTTTCTTTTAGTCCCTCAAGGCTAAAGTACTCGTGGGTATCCCCACGATTTTGGCAGGCGACTTCAATGCAGCTCTGGATCGCTGGTTGGATAGATGGAAAATCACCACGCCTTGCCCAATCTATATCGAGAATGATGAGAGAATAATCACAGAGCCTTCACAATCCCTCAACTTATTTGATACCTTCAGGAGACAAGTCCCTACCGATCGTCCTTTCACCTGTTTTTGTAAGAACTGTACGGAAAGAGCGTCGAAATCCTGCATAGAGAATTACAAGGGGTCCTCCAAATAGCAGAGATATTTCCCCGTAGCCCACACCGAGGTCTGGATCACGCGATGTGCCTCACCATTTTTTCACTTCGGAAAAAAAACAGACCAAGGCAGAGGATTTTACAAACTCAATACATCCCTCCTGACCATTGACCGCTTCAAAGCATACCTTAAGGATGTGTGGTCCTTCTGGCAAAAGCAAAGAGACCACATCAGAAATGATATAATGTGGTTCAACAACGGCCTTGCTTTTTTAGGTCACAAGTGCAATGAATACTAAAAAACGTTCGCGGAGCGACGCCACGCTGATGAAGCAAATCTGCAACATCAACTGCAGCAACTGCAACAACAGGAAGAAGATAAAGATGACCCTGAACGCCGAGCAGAGACAGCTCGGACCACCCAGACTTTGGAAGCCCGCCTCTTAGATTACATAGAACACAGATGACAGGAAGTTAGGATCCGGGACAAACTTTCAAAGCACAACATGGGGGGAGCAATGGACGCGAGGTTCTTTGCAATGGCCAAGGCCAAGTCAGGAAGATCAATAATTGAGGCATTGGACGACCCCAAAAGTAACCAAGGGCCCCTACTCACATCTACAACTGTCTGCACAAAAATAGCAAGAGACTTTTACCAGACGTTGTTTACTTCATAGTGTGGGAATTAAACTAAGGCGCAGCGTGTGGAGGAAATAGATGATTTTTTACGCCCACTTAATAAAACTCTCTCAGAACAGCAAAGGGATACTTTAAACATCCCCTTATCCAAAGAGGAGATATGGACAACCTTCATGCAAATGGAAGAGGAAAGAACTTCGGGTATAGATGGGCTACCCAATGAATTTTTAAAAGCTATGTGGCCAAGCATCTCACAAGATCTCATGGAGTATTATCAGGCAGTCTGGAACGCAGGTCAAACAGGGGAATTGGTAGGGCAAGGAGTGTTGACTCTCCTTTACAAGAAAGGGGAAAGAACCAATATAAAAAACTATAGGCCTATCACTTTGCTCATGGTGGTTTATAAGTTGATGGGTAAAGCACTGACCAACCGCATGGCACCATTAATGACAGACATCATTCACCCAAACCAAACCGGGTTTATCCAGGGTAGGAATATCCAAGATAACATCCTCCTAGTCAATGAGATGATCAAGCTGACAAGACAGACAAAAAACAACACAACAATTATCTTTATCGACTTCGAGGAGTTGTATGACCACGTAGATTGGTCCCTCCTAGATAAATGTTTGGAAAAACTTAACTTTGGGCTATGCTTCAGACGATGGATAAAGATCCTCCATGTTAATGAAACGACTAGGGTTATGGTGAACAACAATTTAGCCCCGCCCATCAACCTTCAAAGGTCAGTCAGACAAGGGGACCCTATAGCCCCCTATCTCTTTTTCAGAGTCATGGAAGCACTAGCATCCAACCTGAGGACACATAAGGACATCAAAAGAATTCAAGTGGCAGCAATTCCCAAGGAGGCAATACGAGTCTGCTCACTGTTTGCAGATGACATGACCTTGATGGTGCATGCATATAGAGAATCAATGGACAAAGTACCACGCATGATGGACCGTTTCTGCAAACTATCAGATATGAGAGTTAACTGGGGAAACAAAACCCAAGGATGGTGGATACACCACCAAGGGGTGAGACCCCCAGAACAACCCAGGCTCAAATGGTTCCCCAAAGAAGCCCCCATCAGAGTCCTGGGAATATCGATGATGGCATAAGGTAGACCTTCCACTAACAATGAATGGGTCTTAACTCTCTAGTCCACCCCTGGCAAAAATGGCACTTTGGAAGTATAAACCCACTTCACTGTTTGGACGCTCCCTGATTCTCAATAACGTAGTGTTGACCTAGTTGTGGTACAAAGCAGCAATCTGGGCATTTAACGTAGTCTTGACCTAGTTGTGGTACAAAGCAACAATCTGAGCATTTGACAAGAATGCCTTACGCTCTTTGCAACGCCAGATTGTCGTCTTTTTGTGGTTGGGCGACCACGAAAAACAAAATGTGGTCGGCCGAGTGGCATGACATTCCATAATCCAACCCAAATCAAAAGGGGGCCTAGGCATCATTGACCCCTTAACACAAATTAAAGCGTTGGCAATACAGTGGCTCAAACACTTGCTGTTCAAACTTGAAATTTCATGGAGAGAGCTAGCGCTGGAACAAATTTTCCGGTTAGCACCACAAACACCAGAAGGAAGCAACCCGCTAATGTCGTTGGAAAATAGGGGTTGGCCCATCCCAAAATCAAGGTCGCAGCAACATGACCCCCACCTTAACTCTCCCAGACAAGCAATAAAGGTGGATTTACGAAACGACCCCTTATGACCCACCCTCCTCAGGACATGGAGAAACCTCCCCCTACCCGATAAATCCTCGCCTGAAAGATGGGAGGAGGTGGCACGTCAACCTCTCTTTGGTAACAAATGGATTGTTGACTCTAGGGGCCAGACGCTCCATTGCATGGACTCCCCTTGGCAGGGTTGGGTCAAGCGAGGAGTAACAAGGATAAAAGATATATGGGACACAAATAAGGACTGGATAGGTCCGGGACAGCTACGGGAGAGACTGAGGTACTGCCACCAGCCCAACGAAGCCCATAAGGCAGTAGTAGAAAAAATCCCCCTAGCCCGGTGGAGGATCCTCCGCAAAGGCCCCACCCTGCAGGAGTCGGATTGGGTGGCATTCCGGGTGCGCCAAGGAGAAGTGGGTAATGTTGTTTGCTGCCCCCCAGAAGGATCGGTAGTAGTGAGCCTCTTCCAAGTAGGGCGAGACAACGCTATCCAAAGGAGCACCCCGGAGGAAACGATAACATGCCAAAGAGAGGAATTGTTCAGAATTAGAGTGCTCTTTGAAAAACGGCAGTGGATGGTCTATCTCCCCAACACTCTGATTCATCACTTAGCCCTGGACCCTTTGGAATGGGCATGGACAACCCAAATGGGGAAAGGCAGGCGACACACCAAATCCCTATATGGCTTAACAGTCAAATCAACCTACAGACTCTTAAGACCCAAGGCTAACCTTCAAGACCAGGTGGAGGAGCGTTGGAGGCGCCACCTGAACATCAGCAAAGAGGAGTTGAGACCAATAAGATGGTTTAAGATGGCTAAGGCAAAACCGGCTAAACTAGCGTCACTCCAATGGCAGCTTGAACATCGTTGCCTACCAACAAACAATTGGCTGATAGATAGAACGTCCCTGGAGCAAAGAGGGTGTGCCCTCCCATGGTGCAAGCTATGCATGAACACGTTCCCGTCCAGGAAACGGCCCGAATTGAACACATATTCCTACAATGCCGAGGAGCACTCTGGCTGTGGAGATGGTGGGATAGAGTTTGGGGTCAGGTAGGAGTAAAGCCCCCCATGGCCCTGGGACTGGAAGGCTTTGCTGTGTGAAGCCTGGCCCAAGGGTCAAACAGACCAGCCCGATGATTTTACCAAAAACATGTTCAAATTGGGACAAAGGGCGGTACTCTGGGCACTCTAGAGAGGACGCTGTACATTTGAGATGGAGGGGGCGAGACTAGAAGGACCTGAGTTTACAGAAAGCATAACTGCAAAATGGGAAGGTGCCAAAGCACAGATCCGATTCCTAAGCACGCATAAGGATATTAAACAAAAAATACAGGAATTCAGCTCAAGCTGGCTTGGGGGGATAGAAGGTGGGAGGTTAGGAATGGTAGAATGGAAAGGGAAGCGAAAGGAATTAGGGGAGGACCAAGGGAGAATGGAGATGGTATGGGACTACCGACTGATATTCCACGAATGGACCAAAGTTGATACGGCTATCCCCTTGAAACCCCCCGATGAATTCCCCGATTTCTTCCCCCCCCCATTTACATCTCTAGTAGAAATGCAGTGGTATGGAAAGGAGAGGGATGAACTCAAAAAAAGGTTTTTGACAAGAGACTAGGATCCAAGGTTTATCCACAGGCTAACGGAGTCTACCCCTCACCCTTCCCTTACCCACCCACCCAACCCAAGTCCAAGTAAATGGATGCTCGGCATTAATTTTGGCAGGCTCGGTTGGGCATCACAAGGCAAGGCAAAGAGATGCAGAAGAGAAATGAGTGGCTAGGGAGGGAGGAACTAGGTTGCAGTAGCTGATATCCGGTGCCAGACACAGGGCGTAGAGGAGCGGTCTAGGGAGGGAGGAACTAGGTTGCAGTAGCTGATATCCGGCACCCGGCACAGGGTGAAGAGGTTCTTTCCCTTTCTCCTTTAACCTGCTCAGTCAATCCTCTGAAGCCAGAGTAATCAATGGGACGCTGGACCCGTTTTCCAGCAGGTGATGCTCCCCACCAATAGGAGTTCTTGGACCATCGGATTCTGTGTTACAATCAGGGGAGCCTCAGTCCCCCCATGCCTGCCCGTGCAACCCCAGCCCATCCGGGCCCGGTTGGGCACCCTGGTCGGTCCAGCAGAACAACAGAAAAATGGTGCGAATGTATCTGATGCAGACAATGGACCAGATACATTTGCACTTTGGTGGGCCGAGCAGCACAGAGAGAGAGAGAGAGAGAGAGAGAGAGAGAGAGAGAGAGAGAGAGAGAGAGAGAGAGAGAGAGAGAGAGAGAATGGGGTGGGTGTTAACGGGGCACGTGGCAAGGTAGGTGGCTTTTCCTGTACTGACCAAGTGGGATCGTTTTCCAGCCCCAATGGATCCCGCCAGAAGCCAAAAACGGGGGGAAAAAAACAAAAAAAAGGGGAGGGCCTGCTACCGGTACCTGCTCCCAGGCCAGGCCACGGGATAAAGGGAGGTACCACTAGCCCAGGCCACATCCCGTTTTTGCCAATTATTGAACCGGTAGGCTGTCGAACGCATAGTTTACTGTTTTTCTTGCTGTTTCGAACTGTTCACGTCCCAATCTTGCAGTGGACTGTTATTTCTGCGAATGCTGAACTGTGCAGCGGTCCCAGGCGCAGTTGTCTCTTTCTTTCTTTTGTCCACCCACCAAAACTCACGTGTTGTTTTTGTTTTCGAAAAAGATTGCAAATTCTGCATATTTTTGCACAAGAAAAGCCCAGACCCGCTCTGATTGGCCCCCTCCTGCCCACCCGGATTGGCCAGGCAATCCACCTCTTGCCCGCCTTGCCCAGTCCTCCCCAGCACAGCAGGCGGATCGGGTGGGACGGACGTTGTAAATTTGTAACCAGTTTTTATCAGCATTCCAAAATCAAGAATGTTGGAAATAAATTTTCAAACATTTACCCATGGGTACTGTGCACTGCCTTTCATCCTTCCTGAGTGTTCTTTTAAGGATTAAACCACCAGTACTTCCTAAAAGTTGTGGCCGCATGTGTGCCGCAATTTTCTGTGATGAACGGGCCTGGGGCGCTGGCATAAATTCATTCAAGTGAAAGCCGCAGCACTGTTGCAGTGGCTGGCAGCATGCAAGCTGCGACTTCCGGAAGCACTTGTGGTTTAGGATGGTGTTTAAATGTAGAAAGTAGTGAAAATTACAATATGCACTATGTTCCCTGTGTGATGTGCAAACATGCTTGCCGGTGATAAGCAACCAGCACTGGTGCCCCCCACAACAACAGATGGGGCTTGTGTGCATGTGGGTTACCAAACAAAAAAAAACAAAAAAAAAAACAGTACGCACTATGATTTCGTACGAAGGACATACTCCACTCCAAAAGTTGCGCCTTTTCTCTTCCCTCAAAGCAAATGACTACCGTCTTCACCCGAATAGAACGCCCGGTCATTATAGCCGTATTTGGGAAAACTTTCAGTCCAGATGCAGCCATAGTGACCGGGTGTTCTATTCGGGTGATAGTTTGCCATTGACTTCGTACAGCTGTGGGTGAATACTTTCAGTCCAGATGCAGCCATAGTGACCGGGTGTTCTATTCAGGTGATAGTTTGCCATTGACTTCGTACAGCTGTGGGTGAGTTGTTATGGGCACCCCTGAGTATAGAGTGCATGGAATTGAAGCATTCTACCACCACCCATGATTTCAGTTCAGTATGAGAGAGACCGACAGACAGACAGACAGACAGACAGAAGGTGATCTGGCTACAGGGACACTATTGATATAATGCACCTAAACTGCACAAGTGATGCCCCCAAGCCTGCCTGTCTGTCTGTTACGAAACAAACTCAAATGCCAGATAAAAATGGTATGCAAGTCATGAGCTTCACTCAATCTGTACTGGTATATATGCAAGGTGTGCACTCAGCAGAACCTGTGCAGGATGCCCAGGCAGACCTATGAGGCAACTGACTGCCAGGCACCGGCTGAGACTGGATAGACAGCCACCTTGAACACAACTTTCTCTAGCACAGCTCCTGCTCTACCGTCCAATGGGTGTGAATAAGCAGTCCATCGGCATCACCGCGACGGTCTCGACATAGCTCGTAGACCTTTGTGCAACCGTTAGTGAACCCTCAGCAGCAGTTGGGCTATCGCGTGCCTGACACCATGAAGTCTATTTCAGCAACAGCCCCTGGTCAATCCAGGTGGCTGCACCTGGCCACTACTGGCTGTGTGGTGTTCCTCTTCCTCCTAGCCACAATACGAACTTCCATGGCCGTTCCTGCCACCCGCATTGAAAGAGACAGGATGAGTAAGGAGTTAAAGATGAGGCTGAACAAGGCGACTAGGGTGGACCTCGAAGACAAGCACGAGGACAAGAAAGAAGACAAGAAGAAAGGAAAGTGCGAAGGCAAGGAGGAGGATGAGAAAGAAGACAAAAAGGGAAAGTACAAAATGATGGAATATGACGAGAAAGATAACAGGAAGCTATACGAGAAGAAGGAGGACAGGAAGGAGGAAGACGAGAAGAGAGACGAGAAGAGATACAAGAAGGGAGACGAGGACGGAGACGAGGAGGAAGATGAGGAGGAAGATGAGAAGGGAGACAAGAAGGGATACAAGAAGGGAGACAAGATGGGAGATGAGGTGGGAGACGGGGAGGGCGACAAGAAGGGAGACAAGAAGGGAGGCAAGAAGGGAGGCAAGAAGGGAGACGAGAAGGATGACAAGGGCGAAGACAACGATAGAGACGAGAAGGGAGACAAGAAGGCAGACAAGAAGGGAGACAAGAAGGGAGACAAGAAGGGAGACAAGAAGGGAGACAAGAAGGGAGATGTGGACAAAGACAAGAACTTGAAGGGAAACGAGAAGGGAGACAAGAAGGGAAACGTGGACAAAGACAAGACGGTAGACGAGAACATCGAGAAGGATGACAAGGGCGAAGACAACGACAGAGACGAGAACGGAGGCAAGAAGGGAGACGTGGACAAAGACAAGAACTTGAAGGGA
>BFEA01000818.1:441264-459307 GCA_003427395.1 Chara braunii | reverse complement strand
CGCCATCCACAAATTGTGCAAGAACTTTTGTGAACGAATTTTTGCCAATTTTTGAAGAAAATGCAAAAAAAAAAAAGGGCATTTGCGGTCACCTCCAGAGGTGACCGCGAAATCCCTTGCCCCACGGCTTCCCAGGCCGCTGACAAATGGGCACTGGAATAGTACATTAAATTTGCGAATTTGGTAGATCAGTGACCGGCATTTTCCCCTTTTTTTTGGGATTTTGGGATTATAGGTCCCCGTGTGAGTGTGCCCTGAGAAGCAGTGAAGAGCGTTCAAAACCTGAAAGAATGAAGGAGGGGTGCTGTGCTCGTGAGAAAAAGAGGCCCTCTCTGGTTTATGAGGTTGTTTT
Organism: Chara braunii; assembly: GCA_003427395.1. Classification (NCBI taxonomy): domain Eukaryota; kingdom Viridiplantae; phylum Streptophyta; class Charophyceae; order Charales; family Characeae; genus Chara; species Chara braunii. The sequence continues at coordinate 458,955 of BFEA01000818.1, read as the reverse complement.
TTGCCCGTGTGGGGATCTTTGGTTTCAGTAGGGTAAAACTCAGAATAGCTGAGGGCATACTCACGCGAGGACCCTTTTTTTTTTTTTTAACCCGTGGTATCCGATAGGAGTGATGATAGGAGCATACACGCGAGGACCTGATAACCTGAATTCCCAAATTTTGAGGTAGATTTCAGGTCACACTGGGTTCTCCCGGTTCCCTTTTGTACTTTTTAGTGAACCAAATGTCAGCGGCCTGCGACACCGCGGGAGTACCCTTTTTTTACTTTTTCCTTTTTTTCTTTTTTTCTTTTTTGGAAGAATCATTAGCTTTTATCTCAAATGAAAGGAGGCGGGGAATTCCTCACAAACAACCCGGAAGATATGCACCCTTTTTGAAGCCACCTCTAGAGGTGGTCTCAGGGCATACTCACACGGCGACCCCAAATCCGCAATTTGGGAAGGGCCAATTTGAGGTTTTGGGCATGGTTCACGTCACACTGCTGTGCCTTTTCAGATGGGACAAGGTCGTGGCCGTCTGGAGAAATGGGGATTTGGTACTTGGCTGGTCACACGGCGCCATCCACAAATTGTGCGAGAACTTTTGTGAACGAACTTTTGTCAATTTTTGAAGAAAATGCAAAAAAAAAAAAGGGCACTTGCGGTCACCTCCAGAGGTCAGAGGTGACCGCAAAATCCCTTGCCCCGCGGCCTCCCAGGCCGCTGACAAATGGGCACAGGAATAGTACATTCGCGAATTTGGTAGATCCGTGTGACCGGCCATTTGCCCTTTTTCTGGGGATTTTGGGATTATAGGTCCCCCTGTGAGTATGCCCTCAGATTCTCTTTTCGTTTTTGTCATTGTCCAAAGAAATTGTCAAAATTTGTGCATGAAGAAGAAAGCCCGCTTGTTATTTTAGCATTGAAAAAGAAAAGAAGAGAACCTTTTTTTTGGGGGGGGTGGGGTGCTGGTTTGACTACGTGCACTTGGCTTGGTCTCCAACTGGGTGGGTTGTGATTCTGTCCTTTCTGGACAGAGTCCACCAGTGTGACCACACGGGTACCCAAAGTCTCAAATTCGTGGTACGAAATGCCAAAAAGAAGTGTTGTCACAAGTGTGACCACGCAAGCGGCACTCCCTTTTTTTTTTTTTTTTTTTTTTTAACAAACAACCCGAGAGGATGCTAGGGGTGCTGGTAAGAGAAGACACCACTAGCACTTCCCAGGAGGCTCCATCTATTGGTGGGGAGCAGCACCTGCTGGAAAGCGGGTCCAGCGTCCCTGAACATTCAGTTTGCTTCTTCAAACAAATATGCAGTTGTAATGACAGCCAGAAGCCGGCCTCATCTGTGATTGTGGAATTTTGGCAGGCAGCACTGCGCAGCAGTCTGAGCTGTTTGCCTACCTGACAGCCTACCTCTAGATTAATCCTGTTCCGTGTCGTGCATTGTCGGTTCTGTAGATGTTGTTTTGGTTTGTTTCGGTTGTGGCCTGCTTGCTTTCACAGTTCAGAGCAGCACTCCTTTCTTTTTCCGGTTACGGAAGAGGTTCACTCAGTTGCCAGCAGAAGAAGCTGGACCAGGGAGAAAGCATGGCATGTACTTCTTCGTTGATTTGGACCAAGTGGAGGACCCAATCGAGAAATCGACGAAGACAAAGTGGTATAGCGCAGAAACATGCTGCACCTGCTGCCGGACCCGCTACTGCTCCTTGCTCTATTCAGCCTTGCCGTTTTCTGCCTCGCGCTTTTGCCGAACCTACTCATCACAGCGGCGCTACTCTGCTTCTGCCAAACGGAATTTGTTCTCCTTTCACCCAGGCTGCTGATGACCTCCGTAGTCTGCGGCTCCGTAGCTTTTGGAGCTTTGGCACTAGCACTGGCAAGCGGCGGTGCAATAGCAGCTGCGCTACTGCTCGCTTAGCTCATCGCCAGCTGAGGAACCGCGATGGCGGTAGCAGTGGAGAACACAGCAGCGGAAAAGAGAAGGACGAGCATTGAAGTGGCAACATGTGCTTTGCTCTCATGTTTTGCGCTACTCGCGTTTCTTGCACTTCTGTTCCTCCTCTTCGCGCTTCCCGTCCCTGGCCTGCACACTCTCGGGAGCACAGCTTGCACGCAGTACTCCACGGCGCAACAATGCCATGCGACGCTCAGAAATGCCGCTGACCAGCTATGCTGCTTTCCCTCTCCAGACCTAGCCTCGTCCACCACCTCGACTCATCATTTCCCATCTCTGCCTCCCGGTAAGCCAACTTCCCGCGCATCATCAGCTGCCGCATCTTTCCCCTTCTCCGTCCCCTCGTCTTCGATCTTCAACATCATCAACCAGCGCCACTACCCCTCCGCCCTCATCACCCCATTCAATCCCGTCCCTGACACCCCCCCTCTCATCTGCACCACCTTCCGATGCCAAAGGAAAGTGTTATCCCTCTGACTACGCTGCTATGTGGCTGCAGCAGAAAGGCCTCAGGGATTGCCACACCCAGCTGCGGATCTGCTGGTGGTCCTCGGGCTTTGCGCAGAATAGGGACCCATCAACAGCAATATACAGGGCACAACTTCTATCCCCTCACACCCCCCTTCCTCCTACCCTCCTCTCTTCGTCTCTCTCCCAAGCAGCACGGCACGGTTTTTCTCAAAACGACTGAGTAATGGAAAAGAAGATCGGTGGCTTCTATGTTCTTCCATGATACGAGCTCCATGCCTTTTCTCTTCTGCCTTTTTTCCTTCTTTGTCTGCCCCCTTTTTTCCTGTTTCCTTTTTTTGCTTTTTGCTTTTTTCTTTTTTTTTTTTCTTTTTTCTTTTCTCTTTTTTCTTCTTTTCTTTGTGCAATCTCTGAGGGTTATGTGCATGTTCTCACCATTCATCTTGATAGAGCAGCATGGATGATAGAACTTGCGCTTGACCTGTAATCCAATACGTAATTAGGTTTTTAAACTTTTTTTCAATGGTGATTATGTTCTTATGTAAGGACCTGCCTAACACGGACTGAGACACAGAGCGGATTTCTGAGTTTTGCCAATGGAATGCATGCCTTGCTGCTGAGATTCCCGCTTGTTGCTGAGTTTTCTAAGTCTGTGTGTGTGCATGCTTGTTGGTCTGCGTGCCTGTCTGAGTGCTTGAGGGCTTGAGCATGTGAGTGTGACCCGCAAGGGCACTTGTTGTGCCCTTGCTCGTTCGGAGGGCCCCGAGGGCCGGTATCTACCTGTGGCCATGACTTTGAGGGTTGCAGCGGGGAAAACACTCAAGTGGCAGGAGTAGGCCCGGGACACTTAAGAGCAGCGGAAAAAACACTCAAGAAACAGGTAGGCCAGTACCACACCAAGTAGCGGTAGATGTCTCGGGTACTCGAGGCCAAGCAGAAGCAGACAAAAGTTGGCATTTCTAGAGGCCCAGCAGTTGTAGGCTTGGGATAAGCCAGGATCCGTACTTGGCGGCTTCCCGTACCCTGTCCTTGTGCTTCGGCACAGAGTAGGCTTGCCCCGAATTTCAATTTTCATTCCACTTCCCTAAGCATTGAAACCCCCCCTCCTTGAATCGAGAGGCACAACTCTCAATAACCTCTTCTTCATCATCATGTTGCACAGACCCAGGATTATTCAAGAAAAGTTTCTCCATGTTTCCCCTAGTATCCGCAACAGGGCAACACACCAAATATCCCCGGCGCTGTGGTCAATCGGACACCTGACCAAACCAGCGAACTTGTGCCTCCATCGGAAAGCGTCATAGATCTCCATTATGATCCCTCCTTCTCCCAGCCCCACTACAGTATTATTGAAACATGATTCCTACAATTGTTTCTCAATTCTTCCCTCGTCCAGGCCAAGCAAGAAAGACAGTTGAGCAAAGGATGAAACAATTTGCCGGGCTAACCCACGATACGAAACAACACGGGAAGGAAAAGGATTATTGCGTGAGCTCTTTAGAAAACTTAGCACAAAATCAACCATGGGCATGCGAAAGCCGATATGACCATTCATACATTGAAATCGTTGATCCACCTCCGAACAACAACAAACATGAGTACTTTGTCTGGAAGTCCCCCAAAAGTTGAAAAGCACCTCCCCCGCACCTCGGTTTTTCACCCAAACCACCCTCATTCTCCTCGTCACCATATCCTTCACACAACTAGGTGCATCCAACCCATGCATGAGTTCACAACGTGTTTTCCGGATGACACATTTGTTGAGACGAACATTGAAAGTGGCCCGTACTACCAGTTCTAATCTAATGTTGAAACCAAATCGTTGCCGGATAGCCCATGACACCATACACCTCAGTGCGCACCTGTTTTTTTTTTCTTTAAGCCTCCTTATAGCAGCATACAAACCTACCATCTTGTCTATACTTCATTCACCTAAACAAACTTGTGATGTCGGATCTTTAAGGAAACCCATTTGAGTGGGTTTAAGGTACAGCGGCATTGAGCAAAAATATGATATAAAACGGAAATGCAAGGCTAGTCGAAGAACCCTCCCCTGCTATAAAATGCAGATGCTTATGCGCCCTACGGTCCATTCGTACTTCCTTCCCCTGCATCCTATTCCTCAAGTTTTTTCTCTCTCTTTTCCCCGGCCGACACTTCTTTCAGCGAGTTGGTTTATCACATGTGTTAAGGAAAGGATTGATAATACGAATCACAAAGTTCTCCAAACACATAAAATCATCTTTCTCGCAACAAAATAGCGAGAGCGGGACATAGTGTTCCACTCCACATCGCCTTAGCCGGCTATACTGTTTGTGATTCCTATTACCCCTTTCCACCACCACTTTGTTGCAAGCCCGATAAACATGCTCTCCCCATCGTACATCTAACGATCGACTAGTCGCCCCTACATAGGTGTGCTTGTGCCCAGGAGATGCAAGCAAATAGACAAGTGAACCATCACTCTTGAAAAGGTCACCACCATCCCTAACAATAAATTTCAGGTACGGGCGGTAACCATTGGCCCATGGGATGATGGGACTAGACCTCGCAAGACAATCATTCAAGCAACCAACTGGAAGAAAGAATTTCATATTACCTCCCTCAAAGAAGATAAGAACCAGATCGATAATCACGACATCTCTCAGTCATACCCCACAGGGTCGCGTTCGGGAAGTACCATCAACCAGAATCTGACGGGACCTCCTTAACCACTGCCACGTCACTTTCGTCGGAGGAAGTCTTTCCGTGGATTCTTTTATCGGTCGTGAGTTCTGTATTTGATGCCAGCTTCTTTACAAAAACGTTGCTCGACACCCCCCTTCTTGAGAGCCTTAAGCCGTTTCCTTTCTTCTTGAAGGAAAACATATCAATCATTGGCTTTATTGGCACTCACTCCCGCCCGCGACACTCTCCCTGGTGTCATTTTTGCCTTCCCCCTACGTCCAGATCGAAAGTCCAAGCTAGCCGTCTCCTCCATCTTCTCCTTCAGGTTCGTTCCCACTTCTTTGGGCGTGCTACATCCGACGTACTCGGTAGAGAGACGACCCATTTGTTCATGCGGGCTTCCCAACTCAATATATGCTTCCACACGTTTCACCTCCACAACCTCTCTACGTTCCTTGAGCATGTCAACCTCAGTCAAATTGTTGCACCGCTGTTCTTGCAACTCCTGCACCTCCGCCCACAATCTTTTTGTCTCCTCCAGGGTAGTCACCAGTCTAGATCAAGTCGTTGTACGTCCTTCCCTACCCGGGGTAGAGACGTTGATACTCCCACGCTTGTTCTCAGGCTGCAATGCCTTATTGTGCCACAATTGAGCAACCTCTTATTTGGTAATAAGAGTAGAGCTCTTAGTTTTTTTTATTTTCATGTTTTTTTTTACATTTTTTTTATCACTTTTGAAGCTTTCAAGCAAGGTGTCAGAGACTTGTCCACTCAGAATGGATACATGATATTTCTATCACGATGGAACAACCTCATGGTTAAGTCATCAGTGGACCAACTAGAAGGCGGATTTGGTGCAAGAGGAAGGAGGAAACAAGCTTGGAAAGCTTCATTCATGTCCACCGTGCCTATACGAGCAGAATTTTGAAAATTTGTAAGCATCAAGAAGTTGTTCCTCGCAGTATTTGTGGCATTAATTGGCGTGTCTAATGGAGGATGGCTGGAAAACGTGGTTTTTTTATGGAGATACAATGATCCTATCTCTTGGATCTTTTACAGGCCAATGAACACATTTATGCATTCCATCGCTTCAGAATTGAGTCTCTTCACAATATTGTAGTTGCATCTTGGGGAGATACCATAACTACATTGAACCAACAATGGCAGATCTGCTCACAAGCACGACGAGCAGCCTTGAGATAAGGACACATGTGGTCACTAGTGATTATACGATCAATAGGAATGGCCTGGTCAGGCACCTCCTAGAATGTGGGCTTAAACATGTCCCTCCTTGTGACCTTGGCTTTTGGGTGCCCTCCACCAGATAGAATTCATTTGGGATGAGACTACCTAGGTGGTTCCAAGGATAGCTGGCCTAGACACTGGTCTAAGTGTTAGCCAAAGATGTGAAGACTAGAGCCAACCGGTTGCTGAGGAGCTACATCAACAGGCACCATGGGCATACAAGGGCTGATGTGAGTCTCCCACACGTAGAACATGAAATCAGATTCTTGACGAAGCATTTTTTCATTGCACTATGGATAAGACTGTGAACACTCTTGTATTGATCTGTAAACAATTGGTTTAGGAACTGGCCTATATCAAGATCATTGGACATTATTTTAAATGAATTGACTATTATACCTCTGATAACATCTCCTTAATAAAATCAAATAATGTGTTTGGCTTACCATTTGGATCTGATAGACTACCGTATCTTATGGCCAATTATAAGAGTCACAAGAAATCGTTCAAGTGAGTCAGTGATGCATCAGACTGCATCTTCTCCCTTGTAGCTAGCATCTGCGCAAAGGCACTAAAATTGTTAGCAACTTAGGTGCAAATGTTATGCAAGTGAAAATAAGTGGAAATTGAGGATCAATATAATGTTAGAATTAGTACATGGTGGGTCATCCAATCAATCAACAAATATTGCCTCAACCTGCCAGATCGTATCTTCTCGATATTTTCTGGTGATATCAATAAATATTTCGAGATTTTATACAGATTGCGGATCTCGATGATAGATTGATCCTAGCTATCATATATTTTGCATCAAGAAGGGCTATTCAGCGGGCCTCCATCTGCCCTGACCTACAGCCAGGGCCTATTTGGCTATTTGCCAATTCGGCCTGCGGGACCAGGCCGTGGCCTGACCCCACAGGTCGTGTGCTGTTCCAGTCCTGCCCGATACCACTGTCGGTACCGTACCAGGCCAGTCCAGTCCAGTCAGTCAGTCCGCTGGGGGTATACCCCAGCTGTTGTCTGTTTTTCGTCATTCATCATTTTTGCACTTGTTGGAGTATGTGCGGTGTTGAGTCTGCGTCGGAGTTGCGCTGTCCCTTCCAACTCCATCTCCACTTCGTCCTTCCTCTACCCCTTCGTCTCCATCCTGTCGGACCGCCATCCCGGCGGGTCCGGCACATTGGTATCAGAGCGGGAACGGCACCCGCTCCAACCCGCCCTCCCCCCCGGCACGTAACAACGGGAATCGGTGTAATCCCGATAGCGGGATTTGCAGGTGTTTTGGGGGCGAAAACAGCAAAAAACGGCGGAAAGAACAGCAGCGTGGAGAGACGGACACGTGGCAAAAAGGAGAGGATCAGCGCGACGCGTGCGCGCAAGCGCCAAGGTCAAGGCTGCCGCACGCGCCCACACTGCCCCGCTGCCCCGCCCCGCCCCACTCCGCTCCCGAATTATATATTTTATTAAGATCCGAGAGTGCAGCTACCAAGGTTTCAACTTGGGCAGTTGCTGCTCATGCGCGTGCGTAGCCAGAGTCTTAACACACTGGCCAAAGCCACAGTATGAGATAATATTGTGGCTTGCTGCTGTTATAGAGGTGGCACAGCAGCTATTTACCTCCCCCTCCCCCCCCCCCCCCCCCCCCCCCCCCCACCCCCCCGTCGGCGAGCAGCGAGCAGCGTACGGCAAACCTATTTGCTCCCCGTCCCCCTCGGTGGGTGCTGCCTGCACACGTGGCTGGCACGTGCTGCCTCTTTGCAGTGCCACGTGGCAGCTTGCTGTGGATCTTGAAAACCCCCCTGGCTAGGGGGCTGCACTACAGGAGCATCTGGGTGGCTGATCAAGATCTCAGCCCACCCCAACATTTTCTTTTTGCAGTGGCATCAGGCCAGCTGCACATTCGAGGTCAAGATCCTGTGGATCTTGGTAGTGCTCTGCTCTTGGCCACCCAAGAGCTCGGTATCACCATCCTACCACTAACCCTTTCTCCCCTAACCTCTTTTCTCCSCCCCCCCCCCCCCCATCATCTAATCATATTTTCTCCCCCCTTACCACTACTCTCTACTCCTACCTCCCTCTCCACTCATCTTCCACAGCCTTTTTCTCTCCTCTCCTCCCCACTCACCACCTCTCACTAATCTCATCTACTCCTCTCCACCTTTTCCATATCCTTCTCTCTCATTCTACCACTCTCCTCTCCTCCTTCCCTCCCCCAACTACAACCCCATCATCTCCCTCATCTTCCACTTTGCTTTTTTTTCCTCTTCTCACCTGTTTCTCTCTTTCTTCATCATTTTTTCATTCCCCCCCCCACCCAACTTCGAATTTTCTGTTTTCCTTCTTTTCTCTTTCTCTTTGATTTAAATTTTCTCTTTTCCTTCAAAAATTTGAATTATCTTATTCCTTACTTCTTTTCTCATCTTCTGATTTATTTTTATTTTTATTTTATTTATTCTGAAATTTTGATTTATTTTTTCTTGCAGCATTTCTATATCTTGCTAGGACATAGTTTTTTCTGTTGCCGACGCATATTTTGACCCCTTGGGGGTAACGAAGTGCTGCCGAAATTTTGTCGTTTCTCCCTACTTTCTTCTTACCGCACATTTTGACCTCTTGGGGGTAGCGGAGCACTGACCAAATTTTCCCATTTTACTTAGTTTTTTTCTTGACAGCACACTTCGACCCCATGGGGGTAACGAAATGCTGCCGAAATTTTTGAAAAACTTCAAAACTTAGTTTCTCTTCACTCTCCTCCACCCCCTTGTTTGTGCTCCTCTTGCTCTTTCCTTCCTCTTGGCACATTTTTGACCCTATATGGGGTGGGAAAATACTGCCGAAAGTTCCAAAAAAATAAATATTCTCTCTCCTCACTCCTTACATTTTATTTCTTTATTTTTTTCTATTGATTTTTTTTATTTTATTTTTTTGCTCTCCCCCTCCCCTCCATAGTTATTATTTTCTTTTCTTGATTAGGTCGCCGCTACCCTCCCCTAACCACCTAAACTCCGGTTAGGGTTTTCTTAGGGTTTTCTAGGGCTTAGGGTTCCCCTAACCCCCCCCCTTTACTCTCTCGCCTCCAACCGTCAGGCACCCTGGACCCGAACCGCTCCTCTCCCCTCGACCGGATTCGCACCACCATCTCACGCGCGACCCGCTGGTCACGGGGCGAGCCGACCCACGATTACCCACTCCACTCTCGTGGTCCGCTCCCTCTCACCGGTGGTCCCCTGTCCCCATACCACAACCCATATCTCCCCCCACCTCCCACCATGTCTACTTCTCTCCCTCCACCGCCCACTGAGACCGCTACAACCGAGGAGATCGCCGCGGCACAGTCCACATCCGAGGTCACCGCGTTGTCAGCGGCTCATGATCAAGCCCATGCGGTCACCATGGACCTTCATGCCGTCCTTGTAGCAATCCAGGCGCAACTTGGTACGCTTGGACCATTGCAAGCGCAAATCAATGCACTTGCCCTTGATGTCAACCGCCTCAAGGGCTCTCCCCATCGCTCTCCCCTCCACTCTCACACCCCATCCCTTGCCGGCTCACCAGTCGGTTCCCCACGACTCCGGCGACACGGACGTGGTGGTTCTTCCTCCCCCGTGGCTCAGGCCCAGCCCTCCCACTCAGCAGCGGTGAGTGTCGCTGCCGCTCAAACCACCCCGTTTGTTGCGCCACCTCCCTTGGCACTTGCCGGCCCTACCGTCTCTACTGCTGTCGGAGGTGCTGCGGTCCAGATACCACCATCTGGCCCAACAGTTTCATCGACCCACACTGGTGTTGCTTCCCAGCTTCCCGCACCGGTTGCGGCATTACGACTCCGCCCTCTTCTTCCCGCCTTCGTTCCTCCACCCCCACAGTAGGGTACCACCCAGGTTGGGACTCCTCTTCCCACTGGGAGACCCGCTCCGCCTCCTCCGCCTCCGACCCCGCGCACCTAGCGAGTGGTCATTTTACAGGCCACCATTGCGCAGGCTTAGACGGAGATCCTGGCCCTGAGACAGCCTCAACCTTCACAAGCCGCTCACCCCTCTTCTTCCTCCACCACCTCCTCGACCCCCATCATGCCGGCTCGTTTTCCTCGACCGGCTCCTCAGCCTCTCCCCTCTTACCTAGCCATTCCGGGACAACTGTCCGCGGTTGTTGCTTCCTCATCTGCTGGTCCATCTGCCAGCGGCCACGGCCCATGCCTTCCCCCACCTCTGCCCCTGCAGCGGCCCCCACTTACGCCGCCGCAGTGCACTCGCCTCGATCTCTCTCCCCCCGCCATCAGCACAGTGGACATCCTCATGTGCGCACCACGGACATTACCGAGTATGATGGCACGTCCCATGTCTCTCGCTGGTTGCAGATAGCAACGCGCACACTCTCTATGACGACCACCCGTCAGGAGTTGTGGTGCGATGTGCTCGCAATTCAATTGTGAGGTAGCCCTTTCCACCGCGTGGGAGAACTATTATAGCGCCTCCGCGTGGGTGAGGTCCCTACTCTTGCAGACTTCGCGGTTTTCCTTCAGGACCGCTTTGGCGCTCGTCATGATGCCACTGACGCTTTAGACTGCGTCACCCTGATCCGATGGTCCGGGTCCTCTACACCAGCTGACCTCGAGCGTCACATCCGGGTGTTTCAAGATGCCCGCCTTGTTTGTGACGAGACGTTCCTACCAGAGGTCACACTCACCGACTGGTTCCTCGTCAGACTGCCGACTGACTACCGCTTAGAGCTATGGAGGCGATCATCCTCTTTTGTGGAGCAGGCATACGAGGCTGCGCGTCAATACCAGAGGATGTGCAGTCGCTTTTCCATCTCCCCATCCTCTTCGAGGCCAGCCGCCACCTCCCAGTCTCGCGGTACCACCAGAGGCCGCTCCTCTTTTGCTGGTCGTTTTCATCGCCCGGCTCGACCTGGAGCGCCATTCTCTCTGCACTATAATTCTCTCGAGTATGGCGAGGACGCTTCAGCCAAGATCGACCCTACCACTGGGGACGCCCCCGAGGACATCGAGCTTCGGGACGTCATCCAGTACCACTTGGATGACGACACTGTCCCAGTGGCCGAACGCCTGCAGATGGTCATGTCTGCCATGGGTCGTGCGCTCAATCGGGTTGCACAGGCTGGCGCCCGCACACCCACAGTTCCTCAGATAGACCTCCCGCAGGGTTTTGTCCCTCCTCACGGAGCTCTATCCCCTGAAGAGCGTGCCGCCCTTGAGGCTCGGCGTGGCTGCCTTCGTTGCCGCCAGGATGGACACATCTCCTCACGGTGTCCATACCATACCACCCTCGATCGACACTATGCTAACATCTCTCGTCAGCGTCGATTTTAGTCCCTCCCCGGCCCCGCCCGGCCAGCCCCACCCAGCTAGCCACGGTGCAGTGTACCACTGAAGCCTCGCACGTAACCGGCTTCTCGACCACCGTGTTGCAGTTTGCCCTTTTGGCTACCCCACCAGAGGATCCTCAAGACACAACAGACGCAGTTCCCTCTGCCCCTTCGTCTGTTGAGGTACCGTTTGCCTCACAGCAGACCGCCCTATCTGGTGCTTCCCCTCTGAGACTTCCCATGCGTCGCGCCATTCACACAGTCCGTTGTAGCGCTCAGCTGGCGACTCACGATGACGTTGTGTCATCTCTCCTGGACTTGAGCATTCTTCAGGCTCGTCAGGAGCGACTCACGAGACACGTCAATGTCCTGCGTCGTCTTCTTGCTCTGCTTTCTGACCCTGATCGCACCCTAGCCATTATCCCTATTCGCCTATGGACATCTACGAGGGTGTACCACGCTTTATGGGACTCTGGCTCGCAGGGAGATTTCATTCACCCTCGAGTGGTTGAAGAAGCTCGCCTAGCTACCTCTGGGTCTCGCTCTTTTATCTCCATTACCCTCGGAGATAACAAGACACAGCGCTTCTTCGATCAGACGATCCCCGACCTCCACTTCTTCCTCACCCTTCAGCCATCGAATAGTAACCAGGCGTCTCGGCGCTACCATTCCTCCGCATACTTCGACGTGCTGGAGACTGGGTATGACTTTATCCTTGGCACTCCCTGGTCTCGCTGGTTCTGTAGCACAGAGGCCGAATGAGCGACCGAGACACTCGTTTTCAAAATGAAGTGTGGTCAGACTCATCGCGTCCCCTTCATTGGAACCACGGGCGACACTCCTCCCGACCTACCTCCCCAGGACCCTCGTCCCTCAGGGTCCCACCCCGACATCACCTTCACTTCCCCTTGTCAATTTGCTTACTTCATACGACAGGAGGACGTCACGTTCTACTCAGTGAACGTCATGGATCTTCTTCGCTACGATCTACTCTGTCCCGAGGTTGAGCTCATCTCTCTGGAGCCCGATCCCCCTGACCCTTCCTCCATCTTCACGGCTCTCATCTCTACGTCCACCCGTCAGCCTGCGGATACCCCCTCCACGTCCCAGACCCGTGCGCCGTCGACTGTCGAGTCCACACATATGTCTCGTGTCGATGCAGACATTGAGAAACTCACACGGTTCACGGCAGACTTAGAGTCCGTCGTTCGCGACCTGATTCGAGAGTACAGCGACGTCTTCCCTCCGTATTTCTCATACAGCGGGATCCCTCTGATGCACGGTGTTGAGCATTCTATCCAGCTCGGGCCTGACTATCGTGTTCACCACCAGGTACCGTACTGACTCTCGATTCCATAGGCGACAGAACTCAAGCGTCAGCTTGAGGAGCTCCTTCGACTGGGTTTCGTTAAACCCAGTAACTCCCCTTGGGGTGCATCTGTCCTCTTTGCTCGCAAAGCGGACGGAACTCTCCACCTCTGCATCAATTACCGCGGCCTTAACCGCTACACGGTTAAGAACAGTTATCCCATGCCCCGCGCAGATGAGCTGTTTGATCGTCTGGCAGGAAACTGCTTCTTCATGAAGATCGATCTTCGTAGCAGTTATCACCAGATCCGCGTTGCTGCAAAGGATCAATCGAAGACCGCCTTCCGATCGCGCTTCGGCCACTACGAGTTCACGGTGATGYCATTCGGCCTCACCAATGCACCCCCCACCTTCCAGACGACGATGAACGACATCTTCAAGGACATCCTTGAAGAATATTTTTTTGTATACCTGGATGACATCTTGGTCTACAGTCATACCTTAGAAGACCATATCACACACCTCCGCGATGTCCTTTAGCGCTTACGCAAGCATGGCTTCTATGCCAAGCTTAGTAAGTGCCGATTTGCCTAGCGCAAAGTGGACTTCTGAGGACACCATGTGTCTGACCAAGGTCTCCATATTGACGACGCGAAGATCACTGCTATTGCAGAGTGGCCCGTCCCCACATCTGTCAAGCAGCTTCGCAGTTTCCTAGGCCTCACCAGCTACTATAGTAATTTTATCCAGGGATACACTAGGTATTCCTACGTCCTTACTTCCACCCTCCTCCGGAAGAACCCGCCGTGGCTTTGGACACCCCTCTGCGAAGACGCCTTCCGCGCCCTCAACAAGGCAGTGACTTGTGCGCCGATTATTCGCCTCCCTGATTTTGATCGCCCCTTCATCGTCACCACTGATGCGTCAGATTTTGCAGTAGGAGCAGTACTTTCACAGGTGTTTCCCTCTCCTCCTGATTCACCTTATCCCGATGTTCCTTCTTCCCCCCCCCCTTCTGCTGACACTGCTTCTCGATTGATGCCTATCCTCCCACCACTTCCCTCCACAGACAGTCCTCCCATTACGTACTCCCCGACCATCTCGGAGGATGGGACTGTTGAGGCTCGTGTTGGGGATTGCCCGATCGCCTTCTACTCCCGTCAGCTACTGTCTGCCGAGATAAACTACACTGCCGATGAACGTGAGGTTCTCGCAGTATTTTATGCTACCCGGCATTGGCGTCATTACCTGCACGGGGTGCCTTTCACGGTGCGCATGGACAACTCAGTTGTCCAGGGTTTCCTCACGAAGCCCAAGCTTTCCCCTCGACAAGCACGTTGGTGGCGTAACTTATCCGAGTTCAATTTCACCACTCAGCCCATCAAGGGTGAAACGAACCGCGTCGCCGATGCCTTGTCCCGTCGTCCTGATCACAATCAGGAACCTATCCATCTCGCTGCCATCCATCACCATTGTTGATCAGTCGGTGATCGACGCATATCGCACCCTGTACCGTCACTGCCCGGATTATCGCGTCATCCACGCGACACTGCGGAGTGGCAAGACCGTTCCCTAATACTCCCTTGGTGAGAACGGTCTCGTGTACTGGCATGGCAGATCTGGTAAGCTAGAACCATGTAGACGTTGGCTCGTGTTTGCCGCCTATACGTCTGGCCGAAATCCAAGGACTTCGTCAAATCCTACATCCAGGAGTGTCCTACCTTTCAGGAGGTGAACAGTGCGAACCACCTCCCGTATGGGTTACTTCAGCCCTTACTCGTACCCAAGGGTCATTGGTAGTCCATCTCGATGGATTTCATTGGTCCCCTCCGCCCACCCACTGAGCGTGGTCATGATGCTATCTTGGTCGTCGTCGATCACTTCACGAAGCGTGTCCATTTTGTTTCGTGCCGCTATCGCATTAGCGTCTGTGAGGTCCCACCGACATCGTCTTCGACCGAGTCATGAGAGATCACGGCTTACCTCAGAGCATCATGTCCAGCCGTGACCCGCGCTTTACCAGCACATTTTGGCGACGCCTACACGAGGTGTACGGATCCCAGCTCCACTTTTCATCGTCTTACCACCCTCAGACGGATGGTCAGACTGAGGTCACCAATAAAACTCTCGGTAATATCCTCTGAAAGTTTGTTAGGGATAACCAGCAGTGAGACTTACACTTAGCCCACACGGAGATTGCATACAACCACGCTGTTTCACCAGCCACGAGGATGTCGCCATTCTATTGCGACCTCGGTTACCACACTCGCGTACCCGCGGTCTTCCTACGACCGTCGCGGTTGCACCCAGACACTCGTTGTCCTGCGCTGGATGACTGGATCGCCCACATGGCGGCGATTATGAAGCGCGCACATGAGAGTCTAGCCGACTCCCAGACTTGCATAGCCGCACGAACGAACCGATCACGAATGGATCATCCATTCAAAGTCGGTGACGATGTGCTTGTCGATGCACGCCACTTGCAGCTCGAAGCAGATATGCTTTGCAAGTTCAGGCGTCGTTTCTTCGGTTTATGCCGCATCCTTCAGGCCGTAGGTTCTGATACTGCCCCTAGTCTGGTCAACTTTCGTGTGAAGCTACCGGATTACCTTCGACAGGCTCGCGTACACGATGTTTACCACGTCTCCTTGCTGCGTCCTTATCGCAGACCGTCCGAGCGCTTCGCCGGACTTCCTTATGAGCGCCCTCCACCTATCATGGTGGACGGTCACGAGGAGTTCGTCGTTTCCGACATCATATCTCGCCGAGTTACTGATGATATCCCTCCACGCATCGAGTAACTTGTGCGTTGGAATGGTTATCCTGATGAGGAGGCTACTTGGGAGCCCCTCGAGCACTTGGAGCACGCCCGGATGTTGGTGCGTGCATATGATCGTGTTCGTCGTGCTGAGACATCTGCTCCTACTCAGCCGACTGACCCTCTTCCTCCTCCTCCGACTGAGGAGATTGCTGAGGACGAGCCCGCTCCCTTTGAGGTCGTTCTTCAGCAGCAGATGGACGCCTCCGCTCGTCCACAGCGCACTCGTCGACGTCCTCGGCGTCTTGACGATTGACACTCTGATCACCTACTATCACCCCACTGACTCACACCATCAGGTACTCCATCATCAGCTTCTTCAAGACGTCAGCGTTTTGTGGCTCTGCTTCGACATCGACCTCGACTCCTACTTCATCAACGTCATCGACCACTTTGATGACTTCAGTCACCTTCTCGACTTCAACCATCTTATCGGCTTCAACTACTTTGGACGTGACTACTTCACGTCATCACCCTAGCCTGTATATTCCCTTGCATCTGTCGCATGATGGTTCTCACTTAGCTCCCCTTGGTATCGCATAGGCATTGGGACCGTAGCGTTATCTTGGGTTCCTTGCTCCCAGATCTAGCTCCCTCCCCAAGTCGGTGAGTTGTGTGCATGTTTCCCTCACCCACTGCCCTCATCACCTTAACGTCGGCTATTGCATGCCTCCAATTAGGCATACCTCTACCCTATTCCAGGCTCCCCTTTTTATGGTCGACCATGCATGGTGTGACCCTTTTGTCGAGCATTACCCGCCTTGATGGCCTATCTGTTAGGGTCATTTGTTTTGTTTCGCTCCCACTCCCCCATCTTGAGCCCGATGACCTATTCCACCCTTGTGTGTGACCGCCCTTAGGAATTTCGATTCTTAGGCTGCATTCACCCCCTCTAAGACCATCCCACTCTTAGTGGTTCAGCGACATGACATTACCTTGTGACACATTGCTCTTTTCCTTTCAGCACTAAGGTCATTGCCTTCAGGACTTTAGGATTGTATCATGCTACATGTCATTTTCTACTGTTAGTTAGGATATATATACCAGATATTTGTTTTTCATGTGACATTAGGTACCTTAGGCTGCATCGCATGGACTCCGCATCCTAGATTTCTCAGCTTTCTTTACTGCAGGGTTCCGCTGCTTTGCGGATAGCATGTTTATGGCTCTTGCGATCCATTACAGGTCTGAGGATCAAGCAGCGGGGCTCTATCTGCCCTGACCTACAGCCAGGGCTTATTTGGCTATTTACCAGTTCGGCCTGTGGGACCAGGTCGTGGCCTGACCCCATAGGCCGTGTGTTGTTCCAGTCCTGCCCGGTACCACTGTCAGGACCAGGCCAGTCCAGTCCAGTCAGTCAGTCCGCTGGGGGTATACCCGAGTTGTTGTCTGTTTTTCGTCATTCATCATTTTTGCACTTGCTGGAGTACGTGCGGTGTTGAGTCTGCATCGGAGTTGCGCTGTCCCTTCCAACTCCATCTCCACTTCGTCCTTCCTCTACCCCTTCGTCTCCATCCTGTCTGACCGCCATCCCGGCGGGTCCAGCACACCCTATGATGATAAAAATCGAAATGGGGGAAATTGACGTATTAAGTATAACTGGAAAAGTAATGGTAAAATCAAAGTGTGTGTGAACTAATAGTAAATGTTCGAATACACTAACCATGGGGGCTATCCTACATCTTAACCAACGGTTGGCATCCAATAACGTCATCCAATTGGGTGACGAGTTATGTAGGCAAAAGAATGGCATACCTATGGGTCTTCCCCGTTCTCTTATTTAGTACGTCCAATTTGAGGACAAGGCAAACGTTGTGCACCTAAGAAAGCATTTACAATTGGATGTAGATGCATTTCTCTCTCTCTCTCTCTCTCTCTCTCTCTCTCTCTCTCTCTCTCTCTCTCTCTCTCTCTCTCTCTCTC
>BFEA01000818.1:408958-419435 GCA_003427395.1 Chara braunii | reverse complement strand
GGGGTCCACTTCTACCCGAGGACCGGTCCAATGCCCCCACTTCTTTTTGGGGTCCACTTCCACCCGAGGACCGGTCCTTCGTTTTTCCAAAAGTCCCGGTTCTACCAGAGCTAGCTGTAGGTAGTCCGCAATTTTGCCAAGGACCGGTCCCCCAATTTTTTTTGCCCCCGAAAAACCCGCTTGCGTCCTGGTCGCCAAAAATGCGACACCTTGACACAGACGCAGAAGCCCACTATACCGCAGCCTAAGGGCTGCGAATAGCCCAGGCAGAATGCGGGCGGGCTATGCACTCGGACGTCTCCTCATCTAAGGGCCATCTCGTAGCCGGGCGGTCATTTTCGCGGGGTGTTTGTGTACTTCCCTCCTGCCTCTGGTCCCTCCCAGCGCCCTCCCAGCTCCCTCCCACGTACGTCCCTCCCTCCTCCCCACCCCCACCCTCCGTAAAAGGCGCACGTGCGGTGCGGTTGCAGACTCCACCGGTGCGGGAGTGCGAGGCAGCGGCAGGTAGTGATAGGTAACCCCGACCGGTCGCCTATTGTCGACCTCGCTATGACTTGTGTTGATTACCGGTCGCCTGGAGAACGCGCGAACCAGCCAACGGTCCTTCTGGAGGACGGAATCTGATCTGGTCTGATCGGGGAGGGGTGTTGGGGAGGGAAGTACTCGGCCACGTTGACGCCTGGAGCACGAGTTTCTCGAACTGTGAAAGAAATGGCGATGGCGGCGGCCGCTGTGCGAGCGGCCCCAGCAGCAGCCGTTGCCACGTCTGCGTCCTCTCGGTGGTTGGTGTCAGGTAAGAAGGGGGACAATTCCGGCGATGGCTGCGTGCATCGGCACAGTGAGGGCGGAGGATTTCAGATAACGAAGGCTGTGCTTCCGCCACGTGGCATGCGGATAGGACTGATGGATGTCGCGAGGGCAGGGCGCGTCTCAGCAGCATCGAGTAGCTGCTCCTACTGGCGAAGGTCAGTTTACCATCTGGCTGTCTCTTCCGCAGCCATCGCCATCTGCTTCTTTCCTGGCGCGCCGCCATCGTTCGTTCATCTTCTTCCTCCAACTTCCCTCCCAGTGCGCCGCCATCGCTCATCTTCTTATCTCTCAGCGCGCCGCCATCGCTCATCCTCTTCTCTCTCAGCGCGCCGCCATCGCTCATCTTCCCCTTCTTTCCCAGCGCGTCGCCATCGCTCACTTCCTTTTCCTGCCTCAGCGCGCCGCTATCGGTCGCCTACGTCTTCTCGCTTGGCCCCTCCCATGTCGTGTCCATCTTCTTCTCTCTCACTGCGCCGCCATCGGTCATCTTCTTCTTCTCTCTCAGCCCGCTGCCATCGCTCATCTTTTCTCCTCTCTCAACCCTCCGCCATCGTTCATCTTCTTCTTCTCTCTCAATGGGCCACCATCGCTCATCCTCTTCTTCTCTCTTCCCCCACCATATCCATCTTCTTCTCTTTTGGAAGCAGCACCGCACAGCCGTCATTGAAAATACTGTAATCATCATCTCCCTGATCTGGCGACCCCTCCTCTACCGCTTTCTCTCTCTCTCTCTCTCTCTCTCTCTCTCTCTCTCTTTTCATGCTATCGCCATGACGATCCTCTGCCCTGCCGCTGCGTCGCCATCGCCCTCCCCTTCGTGCAAAGGCACGACTGCGTCTGGAAAATTTTCATGTCCTTCTTTTTCCTCCTCCTGCTCTTCCTCTGTGGCCATTTCCTTTTCTCCTCTCTGCTTCCACCGTCATCGCCGCTCTTCCTCTGTGGCCATTTCCTTTTCTCCTCTCTGCTTCCACCGTCATCGCCGCCGCCATCACCGCCGTCTTTTCGTTTCGTGTATCTTTCACGATTTCGTGGGCCAATGCAGAGGTCTGAAAGCATTTTTTTCCTTTCCAGAGGTCTGAAACCTAATGCAGAGGTAAGCAACAACAACATGAACCACAATCAGCAGTTGACAGCAAACACTGGACATGAAGCAACGAATGAATAAAAATAAAATAAAATAAAATAAAATGAAGTAAAATAATGCAGAGTCTGAAAACAAAGTGAAGTAAAAAATAAATAAATAAAATAAATAAAAAGTAAAAAAGTAAAATAAAATAAAATAAAATAAAATAAAATAAAATAAATAAAATAAAATAAATAAATAAATAAAATAAATAAAATAAATAAAATAAAGTAAAATGGAAATGCAAAGGTCTGAAACCGCCGCCGCTATATTTTTCGCAGCTCTCAGCACTTTCCTGCATTCTACTGTCTTACCCCGAATTGAACGTACGGTCATTATAGCTGTATTTGCGGCAACTTTCAGTCTAGATACGTCAATAATGACCGTATACATTCTATTGACGGAAGCGGGTAGGAGGGCCAGGATCAAACGTGAATCCCCCCACATAGAACGCACGGTCATTATAGCTGAATTTTGGGCAACTTTCGGTATGTATACGGCAATAATGACAGTGTACATTTTATTCCGGGCAATATTGAACGGCAGCAGAAATTTCTGGTGCCCTTGGGCCCCCTGTGACCGTTTTCCCGGATACAATTTTTGTGTTTTTTTTTTTCTTCAGTTAAATATATAAATCACGATTTTTCGATTTATGCGTGTCATCCTATGCGCAGGGCCCATGCTAATCAATCCTTCTCTGTATGGTTCCAATTTTTTTTTTTCTGTTCTTTGTTTCCTCTTTCGTTTTCTTCCATATCCCCCTTCTTTTTTTCCTCCCTCTCTCTCTCTCTCTCTTTTTTTTTTTTTTTTTTTTTTCTTCCTGAACCACCACCTCCTCCGATCCTGTTTTTGCCGAACCTGAATTTCTCACTGCTTCACCGAGTTCCGCGGAGCCTGGGTCTCATTTCCCCCTTCATTTTCCCCTTTTTCGCGGGTCCATTTCCCCCTCTTTTCCTTGTTCTTTTTGGGATGCGACTGCCGTCACTACCCGAAATGAAAAAAAAATGAAGCAGGGAAATATTTCATTTTCTTTTCTTTTCTTTTCTTTTCTTTTCTGGTACTGACGGCATTTCCATACGATAGAGAAGAAGAAGAAGAAGAAGAAGAAGAAGAAGAATAGTGAATAGTGAAACCAGTGGCCAACTGCCTTTCGTACACGCTTCGAAAGCTCTTTCAATACATAGCCGCTCATACTCATCTCAGCTCACGCGCACATTCCCCGACGCGTTTCGATCGGTTGCGCTCCGATCCTCCTCAGGGGGCTAACCTCTTGACCCTGCCTTGCGGCCCGCCGACAATCCTCCCGTCTTACCGAGTATAGAGGACCAATACGACCTTGTCCTCCTCCTATATACTGTCCTTCGAGTTGTAAGCCTAGCCAGCACGGTACTCCCATCCCAACGGGCACTTCCACGAGCGACTACGGCTACGACCGGCTCCGTCGCATAGACGTTATGCCTAACTCCGTAATGATCCGTTACGTGTCGGCCCCTCAACGGGCTACAGATGGTCAGTCCACGTAAGTTTTCAATAGTCGACACAAAAACGCCTATCCCTTCAGGCCAGCTTTCACCGCATGTTTCACGTGTGGATAGTACTCTATGCATAGGCTAGGGGCTCTTTTCCGCGGATATTCCTTCCAACGTTCGATTCCCACAGTCGATCTTCCTACTCTGATTCTATATTGGCTTAATTCGTGCAGCATGGATCGCAGCCTCTACTCTTACTACGTGGCTCACCCAGTCACAGTTGAGTGAGACAGTCAGTTGCTCCGCGGGGAATACGCCCTGCCTCGCCGGGCAGTACAACAAGAACGTGAAACGAAGAAAGAAAGAAGAAAAAGGGAAAACTACCAAGGAAAAAAAAAAAAAAAAAAAAAAAAAAGAAAACTACCAAGGGGGCCCGGCCTCGCTGGGCACTACAATCTAGCTTTAGGGTCGGGTGGGGATGTGTTGTATTCGAGGGATGCCGGAACGCTGGCAGGGCACTACACGAAAATGAGGCGAAGTCCTTGGGGACATCCCTTAAAATTGGAACGATACAGAGAAGATTAGCATGGCCCCTGCGCAAGGATGACACGCATAAATCGAGAAATGGTCCATTTTTTTTTAAAAAAGAAAAAAAAGAAAAAAAAGAAAAAAAAGAAAAAAAGGAAAATGAGACGAAGGAAAAAAAAAAAGAAAGGAAAACTAGGGCGCTGTCACGGTTTCCGTTTGAAAATGCGCTTAATCACGAATGTTGGGGGGAGGTGTTGTATTCGAGGGATGTTCCAACTGGGGGGTAGGCCTGTTGGTTCGTTCCCAATTTTATGGATGCCCGGATGGGCGATACATACAGGGTTTTACGGCCTTACCCCTTAGGCCGAACGCCGGTAACCATGGACCCATGTTCAAGTCCAGATGGATGCATGCAATCAACGAACAGAACAAATACAAATTCAGAATGAACTGGGGGCGGTGTTCAATGATGTCTCAAGGCCATGCCCCTTTTTTTTTCTGGAAAAAAAAGAAAAATAGAAAAAAAAACAGAAAAACCCTGTGTAATCAAGGCCTGATAGGCAGCAGTCTACAAGGACGTGCCCCTTTTTCTTTGGAGAAAGAGAAGAAAAACAGAAAAACCCTGTGTAATCAAGGCCCCATAGGTAGCATTCTACATCATCCACTGAAGTCAATGAGTAAACCTACCTTTTTTTTTTTAAACCTATCTTTTTTTTAATAATAAATCTCGAAACCAATTGGTTGACTTGTAGCTCTTCATCTTCTTCTTCGTCTTCTTCCTTTTTTTTTTTTTGTGGAAAATCACTCTTTTTCTAGGCTACCAGCGGGGACGCCCGGGTCCCGGGTGGCCAGCCCGTGCAAGGACCAGGGAAGGTCCCAGCAAAAAAAAATAAATAAAAAAAATCCAAAAAATCCAAAAAATCCGAGGAAAAATTATGTTATGCAGAAAAAATAAACTAAACAACTTTTGCCTCAGGGTCACATGGACATTCTTCGCCAAATTTAGAATAAAAATTAAAATGTAAAAATATTTGTTTTTTTTTTTTGTTTTTTTTGGCCCGGCCGGGCAAGTGACCCCGGGCCACTCTGGTAGCCTAGCTCTTGTTTTAGTTTATGCCTGTCACTCGCCTACGAACACCAAATCATCCACTGAGAAAAAAAGGGGAGAAAAAATCTACCGAAAGATAACGAGTAAATCTTCATCTTCTGTTTTTTTTTTCCCACTGTACTTTACCATCTCTCGTGATTGAAGAACACGGCAGGCAATCATCAACAAAACAAACTTCACCAATTCTTCCCCCCTCCTTTCTTCAAAAGGGCGACGGTCTTGAGATATCATCGTTGAATTGACCGGTCCCAGGTAATCCAGCATGAATTCATTTTGGCCATCTGGTTGCATCTGGATTCGAATCTGTATTTCAACACTTCAGGGGTCGACCAACTGAGCGTGGGTAAACCTCACCCATTCTGTCCCAACCCCCCAAAGGTGTCACGTGCTCGTTATTCTCGTCTATAGCTACTCGTTCCCTGGTCCTGCGGGGTAAGCAGAGCCAAACAGACCATTCCACTACCTTCTTCACCCAAATAAAACGCACGGTCGTTACCCAATCTTTGTGGGATGATGCATCACGCCTTTGCTTTTGATGAGAGCCTGCAACCTCATTTTGTACGAGGCTACAAGTCCGACCCGGAGTATGCATACCTCCTCTACAAGGAGCTCTCTTCGGATTACCCGGCGGCAGGCCACTACTGTATCGTCGACGAGTACTTGCTCATACAAGAAGCAAGGACTTGTTTTGTGTTCCGAACGATCACCGGTTACGGACTCGTCTACTTGGCGAGTATGTGTTCCCAACGATCGTTGGTCACAGACTCGTCTACTTGGTGAGTACCACGACTTGCGTCTCGCTGGCCACTTTGGAGTCAATCACGTGATTGCATGACTACGTGGACGATCCCATTTCGCCGACGTGATCATCAACGTCTCAAAGTATTGCTAATCTTGCGAAGTTTGTTGATGAAACGAACCCTGTGATTGCCGAATTGCAACCATTGTCGACTGCACGGTAACCCGGGTCGTCTATTGCTATGGACGTTACGGGTCCATTCCCTTGCGACCGTTTTCGCCATGATGGTATCCTCACGGGCATTGACCATTTGAGTAAGCACGCTTGATTTCTCCCATGCAAGTAACATGGATGGCGCCCGAGCTCGCGTGGCTCTTGCATACAGGCTCAATTTGCAGTCATGACGTTCAGGAAGACACCATTAGCAACCACGACAGTTGATTCGTGTCGGCATTCTAGACTTCTCTCATGAAGGAGGCCGACACCGAGATGAAATCGAGTTCCGCTGGGCGCTGTCAATGAATGGGCAAACAGAGCAGGTGCATCAAACCGCTCAAATGATGCTTTGTATGAAGGAGTCCGACACTGAGATGAAATCGAGTTCCGCTGGGCGCCATCAAATGAATGGGCAAACGGAGCAGGCACATCAAACCCCTCAAATGATGCTTTGTATGCTCATCCATCCGGATCAGAAGAATTGGGTTGACCGCCTCCGCGGCATCGAAGTTGCCTACAACCCTTCATTGCACCCGGTGATCGGAGGGACTCCTTTCGAGTTGCACCGTAGTGGCCGGAAAGGCTGTATCTTCGCTGATGTTTCACTTCCTCGGGCACCCGACATAGTCACACCTTGCTCTCCCGCCTCAATTCGGAAGTTTCGAGACTTGCTGGCCAATGCCAACATGGACATGCAAAGGGCTCAAGTCTGCATGCAGCAGTAAGCTAATAGGCGTCGCTTGCCATGTCCTATCCGCGCAGGCGACCTGGTATGTGTCTCCTCCGAGGAGTTTGCACTCGAGAGAGGCGTCTCGCGCAAGCTGCCCCTGAAGTAATTCGGACCATGGACCATTTGAGTAGCTGCTGGCGACCAGCCTGACGGCCAGTCATTGGTCATCGACATCCCTCCGCATCTCCCGGTCCACCTGGTCTTCCACGCTTCGAAGCTGGCCACTTACACACCAGCCTAGAGCGAGGAGTTCCTGGGCCGACGATCACAGGACCCTCCTTCGATGGACGGCCAATCAGGAAATCGATCGGGTCATCACACATCCTCGCTATGGCAACAAGCCGGCGCAGTACAAGGTCGACTTCAAGCAATGCGACCACAACGGCACGCGTTGGATCTCATGAGCAGACTTGCAAGCTTCCACACCATTCACCTAGCGAATATGAGATGCGACGACACCATTCACGTAGCGAATATGAGATGCGACGACAGGTGCAAGTCTTCAAAGCCCCGGACTTCCGCTCCCCCGTCCGAGAGACAGCTATGCCCTCAGCGGTGAGCTCGGTCTTTCAAGGAGGGGGGGGGTCATGCACGGTTCCCACACGGGCCCCTGCAGGGCCTGATGGTAGGTGTGGGGGACTTATGGGTCTACAGGGTGTAGAGGTCCAGTTATGGGTTTGTTCGTAAGGTCCAGGTCCAGTACTCGGGTCTGTTTCCAGGTTGGGCATTGCTTCGGGCCTAGGTTCATCGGTAGGGCCCAGTTTTCGGTATGGTGCCATTTCATTGGCGCGGTCTAGTTTTAGTCGTGAGTGTTGGTCTGATGGTGTTTCATGTGTTGGTGCCAGACCCAGTTTCGGTCGGCCAGCCTCATTTTCAGTTGGCTGCCAGGTTCCATTTGAGCCGCCAAATTGTAGTCCAGTAGGCCAGGCTCTTTCCAGACCGGACTAGCACTATTTATAGCTGGTCCACGTCGAGTCCAGCAGGTAGTGGGAGGTAGTGGGAGGTAGTAGTAGTCTTCATCGCTGGGTGCCATTGGGCTGTAGTCTTCATCACTGGGCGCCATTGGGCTGTAGTCTTCAGCGCTGGGCTCATCGTGTTGACATCATGAGCAGCAGCGGCCTGAGAGCTCGGAGTCCTTAGCTGCACTCCCACAAGAGTGCCCTTGGAGTAAGAGGAGTAGGTTCGAGCGAGAGAGGGTCACTACGGAGGCCAGAGGATTCTTCTTCTTCATCTTCTCTCCTCCGCTCCTCCATCCTCCATCGCTCCTCTTTCCACCCTCCAGAGCTCTTCGTCTTCTTCTGGTGACATGAGAGAGAGATTTTAGAGATCAAGACTTGGTGACATTCGGGCTAGACCCCGACTTGGTGACATCTAACAGTGGGCTATTGCTCGGCTTGGACATTGTAGGAACAGCGACTTTGCCGATTTATCATTGGAGACTGGGATGCGTTGGACTACTTGGGTGGACGTCTTCATCTCCCTCCTTATTCCTCCTTCGTCTGTGGATGTGTCTGGTACAGCACCTCCTCTATGCATGCAGCGCTGTGCAGCGCTGAACCGTTTCCCACTTGCATGGTGATGGTTGTATGTGCAGTCGTGCCATTGAGTCATTGATGAGTCAGGTCTTTGTATATTAGTCTTCCGCTGTGCATCATTGCTCTCTTTGGGGCGGTTCTCGGGATCTGCGACATGCCTGGGTTCAGATCCTAGGCATGTGACAGTTGGCCTTGCCCACCATATCTCTTTCCACCTCCTCTCTCTTTTCGTTCTGTGATGATCACGTCTCCACTGCCATCGGCGATTACTAGCCTCTCCTCACTCGTATCCCCCCATGACCTACCCGCTGTATCACACACATCTCCTCCACCTCAGTAGTCTGTTCTCCTTTGAATATCCGTCGATGGATAACAAACTACTGAGGTGGAGGAGAAAAGTCCTTGAGATGGATTACAGATTTACCTCAGTAGTCTGTTCTCCTTTGCATGCGGGGTTAATCCCCTTAGAGAAATCCTTTAAAACGATACCCTATTTGAGGTCGTTTACTGACATGGTGCTGACAGGGCACGGATGGGTGCTGACGTGGTGCACTGCTGGTATGTTGATGTGGCAATACCGCAGGCCTGACAATGCGGCGATTCAACAACCAGCTCTGATAACAGCTACGTAACACCCGGTAGAATGTATGGAGGAGGGTTTCTGCTTGTGGCGTGCTTAGGGTACGACTGCCGTACAGTATGGAGGTTTGAACTCAACTTGCACCGCCTACCACATGAAGGAGAACATGAAAAAAAAATCGAAAATTTGGGAAAAATCTATATGTGATTCTACTAGTCATTTTTGGACAACTTTCGGCTGGGACACAGGCTAAAATTCTTACTAGACTGGAATATCCTTCCATTTTCATGTACTATGGAAACTCTGACGCCACAATTCGTGCCGACACACGGACAAAAAAGTTGAAGGCGTTCCCGAATTTTCTTGGTAGAGGCCACTTCGTTGCACTTAGGATCGCCTGTATTAAAAAAAATAAGAACCGACCCAAGAGCCTAGCACAGCGGGTACACCCATGAACTGCTGAAACAAAGACCTGAGTTCGAATCCAGATGATGGAACTTGATGAGTAACACCAACTATTTCTGAATTGCCTGGGGCGGGTCAGCTTAATGACGATATCTCAAGGCCGTTGTCCTTTGTTTTTTTAAAAGAAACATAAAGAAAACTGAAAACAAAAGTAATTAGTTCGAAAGATCCATCTGTACATCTGTACGTGGATATGTGAATCTATACATAGATCTGCAGATCTACAGATAAATCTGTTGACTAGATGTATAGACCCAGGTATACTAAGATAAGCTCAACGAGAACAGAAGTCTCGTGTGAAGCGAAAGGGGCAAAAACTCGTCGATTTTGATTTCCAGTAATGAGTACAAACTGTGAGAGCATTGCATACCGATCCTTGAGTGTTTCAGCACTTGAAGCTAGAGGTGTCAGAAAAGTTACCACAGGGATAACTGGCTTGAGGCAGCCAAGCGTTCATAGCGACGTTGCTTTTCGATCAGGTCAATAAATCTACACGTCTCTGAATAGATCTCTCCACGATCTAGATCTATGTATAGATCTGTAGGTAGATCTATAGATTTATAGATCTATCTATAGGGGTGGGGGGGAGGGGCTTTTGTATGGGGTGTGACAGTGTGAAACACAACTTATTTTTTGGTTTTCTTGAGGAGTGGGCATAGTGCTTGCGGGCTCCATCTTCTTCCCTCTTATCCTTCCGTCTCCTCCTCTTCCTGAATGTCTAGTAGAGACTTTCCCCGGTTGCCGCACTCTTCTCCTCTTTGACTATTTGCACATTTTCTGGTTCCTATTTTCCTTGTCGATTTCCTCTGTGCTCTCCCACCTTCTCTTCTCTCTGCGCTTTGGTAAATCCCCACACTCCTCCCTCTTCCCTTCCTTTACTTCTCTCTTCTTCATTTGCTTCCTCCATCCCCTTTCTCCGTGGATTTCATCATTCTCTCTCTCGTCCGCACTCTCCTCCTCCTCCTCCTCCAAGGTCCCCGCTCCTCTGCCATCACATGTCCCCTTCTCCATCCCACCCCCTCTTGCCGTCCGCTCCTCTGTCCTCTCTTTCACCTTCATTAACATGTTTTTCGTTTTTTCCTTCAGTGCTTCTTTTTTGAGGTATCATTGCCGAAACCCCCCCCCCCCCCCCCCCCCCCCTTTTTTTTTTTTTTTTTTTTTTTTTTTCTTCCTT
>BFEA01000818.1:386084-402467 GCA_003427395.1 Chara braunii | reverse complement strand
AGGACAAAGACTGCTTTGATTCTGAATCTATTCATCTGGGTGGAATCGGGGCTGTGGTGAAAATCTATAACACACAGACACACACACACAGACACAGGCACACACACACACGAGGATCCCCCTCCTGTAAACGGATCCCCCATGCAACCTGCGGAATCAGACAATGTCATAGCGCTACAGCGAGGGCGCTGTGCGTACTATGCCATTAATGTATGTCTCCTTGCTTACAATTGTAATCCTTATACTGTTGCTGATTTGGCAGACGTTGTTCGCTGGATAGAAGAAGAGCACCGTGCCGTCTGCCCAGACGACGACAGCGCTGCGCCTGGGGTGAACATAGAAGTCCTGGCTATGGCATTTATGGGTAGGCAACTGCAATTCCAGCCTGCTCCACAAAACCAGGAGCCAGGCACGGATCTGAATATTCGGGCATATATCTTATATCGTCCAGATCACTTCAGTGCTCTTACCTTTGCAGATAATTCATGGACCCTATGCGACAATGGCGGTAGGGTGCACACAGTGGGAAATATGAACTCTTTCTATCACCAAATGCTGGAGGGTCACTCAGTCTGGCTCATCCATCAGGAACAGTATGTTGATGAGCATTTACTGCCCCCCTCGGAGAGCAATCCTGCCGATTCTACCACAAACAGTGAAAGGACCTCTCCACAGGATGATGGCTGTGCCCTCCCGTTGTGTCGTCGCACAGGTACAGTTCGGTTGGCATGTACACGACATAGCCTCTGCTTCGAACACTATGAAGGGATGGTCGCTGCTAGCCTCTCACACGAAAATTGTGATCCCCAGTCCTGTGCTCATCCCCCCCACCCCCTGATTACTTGCCCAGCATGCTGTTGTGGCCTTGATCTGCCATGCTTAAATATAATGAAATGTCAGCAACATGCCATGTGTCGTCAATGCTTCCAGGAAGCTGTCATAGAAAGTATGTGTCTTTACTGTGTGGATTATCCCCGGTGCCAATACCCTCCACATCCTCTCCTAGCATGCCCCACATGGGGTATTGGTCATACACCTACGGCAACCACTGACGGATCTCCCTCTTTCTTGCCAGACGAACGGCGAACACAGCTAACCACCGGCAGAGCGATGTGCTCATAGTTTATCACCACCAGGGCGAGCTGTTGCGGATCATATCCTGCAGCAGCTGAATGCCTTTGTGTTGGACCAATCCTCCCTGTCGTCGTCTGCCCATAGAGAAGGAATACATACTGACGAAACCCAAGAAAGGTGCTCCATGCCGTTTTGTGATGACCCGCCGGAGATTCAACTAGCATGTGGTTCACATGCCTTGTGCTGTGAGGATTATGAAGGTATAGTCCGTGCGAGTTTTTGCTTTTACTCATGTACGGCATCCTGACATGTCATGTCCAATTTGTAGACGGGCTGGAACGGCAATGCCTATATAATTGCGGTCGACGTGCCTCTGTGTTCCTAGCATATACGAGCCACGTAGCCTGTGACATATGTCTGCGCCGTGCTGTTCGATGCAGCAACAGTGACTGCGAAAATTGGATGCGGTGTTTCCATAGCCCACACCTGAGCTGGTCCTGTCCGGTCTGTAGGGGTGGCCACTTGCCATAGGTTTTTTTTTTTTTTTTTTTTTTTTTCCCCTGAAGTCTGCTTCAGCGGTGAATATTTAGAAATCTGTGAAACCCGTCATACACCTTTCCCCTGCTCTTTGCATGTCATACTCTATGCTGCCCTCCACATATTTCTTTCCTTTCCGTTGCCGCTACCTCCCCTGCTCCATACTCCTAGAGAACTCCGCCTTCTACCCCTTACCCTCCACCCTCCCCTTCGCTCCCTTTGTACTACTAACAAATACATACGAATGAGCATCATTAAGAGTATAGACGATATGAAGATCAGAAATGAAATGAACGGAAGTATGAAGATGAAGGACGGGCACAAAGACTGTATAAGCTGAATATCTGAAGTGAAATGAACAGGAGTATGAAGCTCTGAAGAGATGCACAGGAACATACCTTCCCTTTGACTCTGCCTCCTGAAATAACGTGCAAGTGGGCCGTGAAGGCACACGGGGATGTGGGTAGCTGCCGCTCAACCACAATCAACGTGGGCAGCCTTGTGTGTAAGAGGCACAGTAAAAGGGGAGCTGCAAGAACAATGAAAAGGGGTATCCCAAGGACAAGTGCAATCAGACCCGACTCTGGACTTGCTCACAACATGCACACTTGAGAACCGATGGAAAACCAAACGCTTCCAACTCAGAAACAACAATGAACTTGTATTAAACTCAGTCTGAATCAACTTGAAACGGTTTTCACCTCTTTGCAGTAGCAGATGCAGATTCCAGGGCTCGATCCCTAGACCTCGCCCTACTCGTGTACAGTACCTCTGTAGACCCCGAGAGTTGAACCTGTGACCTGTGTATTCATAAACATTTGGTAGGCTGTCCTAGGTCTGTAGGTGGTAGGGGTTCGATCTGTAGGTCTGTCAAATAGAAGTCTTAGCGAAGTCCAGAAGTCTTAGCTGTAGGCTTCTAGAAGGTCGGCAAGTGGGCAAGTGGTCAAGCGGCGAGACAAGTGGTGGACTAAACTGCAGTGCAATTGCAGTACAACGCCGGTAGGTTAGCAGCGAGTCCCCACTCAGTCAGCGGTAAGCTCCAGTCAGTCCCAGTCCGGTCCAGCAAGTACCACGGGGGGCTGTGAGCACCATGGGCCGATGGCAAACGGCAGACCAACGAGTTTCAGAAGTATAAATCAAGAGGCAGCGCCCAGCCATTCATTCATTCCTGCGTGAGCCATGTGGAAGCGCTGCCACAGCGTCTTGTGCAAGGAGGTCTGCAGTGACGCCCGAGGCAGAAGTGGGCGAGAGAGGTGGAGCGTAGCATAGCGATCGGGTAGTTGCGGCCATAGCCGTCATAGCTAGCGTTAGTGAATAGTGTGTGTGTGTGTTTGTGTGAGTGCAGAGTATCGCGTGTGGGATATCCAGGGTGATCCAGTGTATGTGAACAGTGAGTTGTTCGGGCGCTGAGTCGCCATCGCTAATTGAAAGTGAACTCGTATCTGGATGCCATATCTCTGAGTTTTGAGTGGGCGCATGTCGCCAGTTTGCTGCGCTACTGTTTACATGCATAAAAAGTGTGAATGAAAGCGAGTCTGATTGCAAACTGTACAACTTGCGGCGATGGTCGCCAAACACTGTCTCGACCACCAGCCTCAATCTCCCACACTCTCGCATGAACGCACGTATGAGGATCACCATGAATGTCGACACTGTACACACACACACACTCTGTACACCCTGTCTACACCAACAGTTGGGCGGCTATGGCSGCCGTCGTCTTCCTCCTCCTAGCTATGGCCGCTGGTGTCTCTCTCGCTGGTTCGCTATGGCCGCTGTCTTCTTCACAGCCCACTTCCTCTCCGGGGACCTGCAGACCTCCACGCACAAGATACCAAGGCAGCTCTTCCGCATGGCTAACAGGTGAATGAATGATGGCTGGAAGCTGCCTCTTTATTTATATTTCTTTGGAGCTACCCGGGCCTGCCTCAAAACGTGTGGGCTTGGGCCAAAACGTGTGGCCCAGGGAAGTTTCCAGACGTTTGGCCTTCTGGGCCAAAACGTGTGAATCCCACAGTGTGTTCCAGAACCTTCCCCACGTGCGGCCCCTACCCCTGGTACTTGCTGACTGGACTGGCCTACAGGGACCTGCGACCTTCTAGAGCCTACAGACTTAGAGACAGACTCTAGGCCTCAGTAGACTCAGATAGAGATTTCTAGAACAGACCTTCCTAAGCCTAACGGTAACAGACCTAACTCCTGATCTACAGACCTAGGGATGAAGTCCTACTGTTTGACGTACAGACTAGCCGAGGACGGAGGGCAGGTCTAGGGATCGAATCCTACTCATGTCACTGGGTCTGTACAGGTATAGGATAGGTCTAGGGATCGAATCTCACTCAGCACACAGGTTCAATGTACAGGGTTAGGGCACAGGTCTGGGGATCGAATCTCTGTGTCTGCGAAGTTGGGTCAACTGAGTGAAATCGTTTCACAACCAAAAAACTGTCTAATTATAAAATTGCTTTACTATGTTGGACATCAGTGTTGCATCCCTGCCGACCGCCGACCCCGACCGCCGACCCCGACCGCCGACCCCGACCGGCGACCAGTAGGACCGACCGGTCGGCGGTCTGCCGACCAGTCAGAAAACAACCATCCACTTTTTTTTTTTCGGATCTGAGTCGGAAGCTGTACTGCACTTGCTGAGTACAGCCCAAATCCGCTGAGAAATTTTTGGGGATGGGGGGGTTTGGGGAGGGGTGTATAGGGGGATATTGGGGGTATAGGGGGGTTGGGGTTGGTGTATAGGGAGGTAATAGGTGCGCATAGGGGTGATATAAGGGGTATTGGGGGGGTAATAAGGGTGTTGGGGGCGGTTTGGGGGTGTTGGGGGGGTGTATGGGGGTTTTGGGGGCAGCTATGGCGGTGTTGGTGGTGTTATTAGGGGTTTTGGAACCCCTCATCTTTTTTGTTTTTGCGGGGTGCCGCCGACCCCCGACCGGTAGGTGCCGACCAGCCGATTGGTCGGCCGGTCGGCAGCCGACCAGTCAAGGGCCGCCGACCGTCGGGGCGGCCAATACTGCGTACAAGGCTAAAAAGCAGTTTTGTGTTGATCCTCGGGCTTAATAGCAACTTGATGGTACCCGCACTTCGGAACCATCTTAGTGAAGTTCCGGCATCCCTGCACTCGGTCCAATAGGCCGTCGATGCGGGGTAAAGGCTCAGCTTTTTTAACGGTGAAGGCATGGAGGCCTCTATAGTCAATGCACATCCTCAATGTCCCCCTTTTCTTAGGAATGAACAGTACTGGTGCATTGTAGGGAGACGTGCTTGGCTGGATCCAGCCCTTCTGTACATGAGACATCCTGTAGATGCGTCCTATAGGCACCCTGCTACTTGGGACAATCTCTATCAAATGAACGGCCTCCCTCTCTAGCACTCCTGTGGGTTCTTCGAAAAGGTTTGGATAACGAGCAACGACTTCTTCTAGCATTGGGGGTGTTTTTACGACCTACCCTTTCTCAGTGACAAAGACTAAGCACATACCCTCATCTTGGTTTTGTTTATAGTAATTGTAGAATGAATGCGCACAGACGTAGCCATACGAGTCCTCTAACCTGCTAGCTTTCCACTTTGTCAGGCTAACGGTCCTCCCACATGGCAACTTATGTAGCAACATGTTTTTGTCCCAGTCGAACTGAGGCTTAGCTACCTCGAGGTAGTACATACTTATTAGCATGTCGAAAGGCAAATTGTTGCCGACCAGGAACAAAATCTTGTGATTTAGTTTCCCTGTTCCATTTGAAAGGGTACAGACTATGTCCTTGACATAACTTTGCGACTACTTCGCTGCTTGTTGGCTAGTGTAGATGTTACAGATCGACTAAGCCGCTGCACTCGGTCCCCTACGCGGCCCGTACCCCATGGCACTTGCAGAACACCACACAACCTCCACTTGAAAGGAGCGCCAACCGGAAACACCACCAAACCCTGTTTAACAGGCATGCACCAAATTAGCAGGGCACCGCAGCTTCCCTGATGAAGCAGATGTCTACCACTTCGAAGAAGATGAGGACCGCTGCTACCAGGAAGAAGAACGATGATGCAGCGCCGAACTCCTGACATGCACAGATGAGGTCTCTGCTTGGCAGCGCCTGGAACACGATGTGCAGCGCTGTTGCCCCTGTTCAAGCACTGCCCCAACTATGGAGGCCATGCAACAACCCAGCTATGGCAGTCGACTGCGCGCCAAGCAGTAGCGTCCGGCTACCAGCTCAGCAGCATTTCCCCAAGCAAGACAAAAAAACCGAAACAACCCCAAGTCAATCGACACTCAACTATTTTTACTGCTAACCTACGGCCTACTGGACCCTGGGACCTCGAAGAACAGCAAGGCCTACCTGACCCGGTACCTGTCCCGGGAGGTACTAAATGTTAGGTCCTGGGTATTTTGCAGAAAAGTCCCGCAAAAGACCAGGCAGTCGTGGGTTACCTGTTAGGGCCCAAAAGGAAAGAAAATTGCAAAAGTTACCAGTACTGTTACAGCTCGCTAAGAAACTGCAAATTTATTGCAAGGTTATGACCTTAGCCTTGTTGTTCACTTTTTCTTCTTCTTTGTAGGTGTCATTGTTGTTGCCAGTGGTTTATTGTAATGATCGTAAGGCTGATTCTTTGTTGTTTCATGTCTCTGGTTGGTAATGATTGACCGTATGGTTGACCATATGATATGCTTGCAGCGGGGCCTCCACCTGTGTTTGATCGCATGCATATAAGGGATCCCTACAAGAGGCTGGGCATCAGCTCAGATGCATCAAACGAGGAGATTCAGGAAGCGAGGAACTATCTTGTGCAGCAATACAAGCGGCATGAGAAGAGTGTGGAGAGCATTGAAGCTGCCTTTGACAAGATCATCATGGAGAAGTTTAAGCAGCGGAAGAAGTCAAAGATCAACCTCAAAGCAAACCTGAAGAAGAAAGTGGAGGAGCAGGGGAATCTTCTTCGCCAATTTGCAGACATGTGGGAGGTTCCCGCTTTGGACTTCATTCTCAAGAGACTCTTTGTGTTCGTCATGCTTGGTGCATGGACTGCTGCAGCAGCTGCTGCAGAAACGGCCCCCGTCTTTCAGGTATTCGCTCACAGACACACACGAACACAGTGCGTGCATGCTCGCACGAGCGAGCGCGCGCGCGCGCGCGCGAGAGAGAGAGAGAGAGAGAGAGAGAGAGAGAGAGAGAGAGAGAGAGAGAGAGAGAGAGAGAGAGAGAGAGAGAGAGAGATGTTTTCTTTACTTTTTACAACTTCTTTTCTTCTTTTTGTTGGTGGGCAAAGATGATGTGGGTTATGTAGTCCCATATAAGTGAATACATAAGTAGTTGGGTGGAACAACTGTCTCTACATGATGTCTGAATTGGACTAAGGTTCCGATAATGAAGTGTTAATATTTGTGTGAGATGACTGCAGGGAAGCAACATTGCCCCAATATGCTCTGCTCTGAGTCTCTTGCTGCAAAAATGTCTAATCATATTGAACATGTGTTTTCATTGGCTGGTGGTGTTCTTTGATGGCTTCCTTCAGGTTGTTGTTACGCTTGCTGTGTGTGTTTACCTCTTGAACGAGAAGGTTAAAAGCCTAGGGAGATCGTTCTTATTAGGGTGAGTACTTTCTAGGCATTGCTATATGAACAATTGTTTTGTACTGAACCCAGTCAGGAGAGAAACTCGTCGAGTGTCGAAATGCAAGATGTCTCAGCGCTGATCAATGTCTCCAATAATCATGAAATGTGATCTGTACTACAATGTCTCGCAATCATAAGACGAAGTTGATAGGGGGGTTATTAGACTTAGAAGGTGGAGGAGAAAGTATCCATCAATGTCGCACTCCTTCTCGGGGCCTCTCCCCACATCCACGTCAGCGAACAGTATCCAAGTAACGAGTCTGACAATATCTGATCACAGCATAGTGCCACAGAGGCACATATCTCCCATGAAGACGTCTCTGCAGCGGGCAATGTCAACAGCATCAACAAGTAAGTTTCCCCCTCTCTCACTTAATTAATCCCACAGTTCCTGATCTCCCTCCTTGTTGCATCCCCAATCTGCATCGAAGACAGTGTGGCCTGTGCCACGCCAGCAATGCTAAAGACAGCGTGGCAAGGGCCACGTCAGCATCCCAGAAGATAGCTGGCGCCCAGAAGCAGAAGGGCGCCAGATGCAAAGCAGCAGTCTCGCATCGTCGTTGCACAGTGCCAGCGTCCTGCCAGCGTCAAGTGAGCGTCGTGCCAGCGTCAAGCAGCAAGTGCAAGACTGAATGTTGACCCCCAGGGGCTGGGTCAATAAATAATGTTGACGCCGTTGACCAGCCTCTGGTCTCTCACGTATGGAGGCTCAGATTGACTCACAGCCGGCGACCTGGATCTTGTACAGTTACAGACTTCCACTTGGACCAAATGCTGCCTGGATACTTGCGTACAACCAAGTGTATGCGTTTGAACGGTGGCCTAGACTGGGTCCGTGAAGACTTTGACTCGTGAGCCTCGATATTTCGATGTACAGTTGACTTCGATCAACTGTTGGGCGCAGGGCCTTTGAAGCCTCATTTCAGGGCTCTGTTTCCCACCGTCGGATGCAGGGCCTCGAGGCCGATCCGTGGCCTGTGGGTGGCCCCACCTTAGCCAACGACATAGGCATATTTGAGCGGGTTATTGCATTCCTTCTAGCCCAGTTTCCGAGTTCCATCGCATGCATTCTTTAGGCTTAGTTCTCTTTTAATCCACACTCTTATGCATATATAATATCAGGAGCAGTGTGTTAAAGCTCTTTCTTGCTAAACCATCGATCTTTAGACGGGGGTTGAGACTTAAACTTTACCTTGAACTGCTTTTGTGGCCTACCTTTGCCACCTGTAGAAAAATATCCATGGCCAAGTATCTTCTCAACTTCATAGCCACCATCCATTGAAGGAGGAAACATAGATGGCCTGTTGGGAAAATCACGACCTTCTACATATGGCAGTATAGCTTAGACGTGTGAAAGACAGGGCATGTCTTGAGGTGTGGGGCTACATCTATTATGTATGATGGTCCATTAGTATCCCCTAACACCTTGAGAACTTCCCAGGGTCCGTAGTAGACAGGTAGCAGTTTCTGTGATACATTTTCTTCCAAGGAAAATTCTTTAGACTTGACCCAAACAATATCTCCTTCTTTGAACACTGATGGCCGGCAATGTTTGTAGTTGGACTTTCTGAATATTTTCCTTGACTTTCTTTTTATCTTCTTCATATAGAATTGCAAATTCTCGTGTACCTGGGGTAGACGTTGGACTCGGTCCCGTGTCAAAGCATCAATGGGACGTTACGACTTCCATCCTTTGTGAAGTGCGTTCGGAGTTCTACAGGTGATGGTGTGAACACTATTGTTATATGCACTTGCAACCTTAGGCAAGTTCTCATCCCAATCTATCTGATTTGGCCGTACATACATTCGCAAAAGTTGTTGGCACATACGATTCATCTGTTCAGTTTGTCCATTAGTTTTAGGGTGTCTCCTTGACGACATAGTCAATCGGGTGCCATACGCCTCCATCAAGTTTTGCCATTGTTGGCCAGTGAACCGTACGTCCCGATCAAAGATGATGGTTTTTGGAAATCCATAATTCACGCATTCTGATTTTTCTTTCTTCTTTGTCCAGACTGCAACTTTTCACGTAATTGTTTTGTTTCTGTCTGTATGACAATCAATATTCCGAAACCCATCGCATCTGAAACTTCTGGATGACGAGTTTTGGTCTTGCTTCGGTAGGCAAAGGAATGAATATAACATATTTAGAAAATCGATCCACAATGACCATCACCTGACTATTGCCATTCAGACTCTTGGTGAGACTCATAAAATCAATCGAGATGGACTCACCTGACTCATTTGGAATAGGTAGTGGTCCTTATCAGTCCCAATGGATTCTCACGTGAGGGCTTGTTCCTTTGGCAAACAAGGTAAGTTCCCACATAGGTTAGCACATCCTCATTCATTCCTTTCCATTCAAAGCGTTCTCTATCACTAGCATACATCTTCTTAAATCCGAAGTGTCCTTCCGTGTCATGACATTCCCCAATAATCATACTCTTGATTTGTTCCTTGTGTGGAATGCAAAGTCTTTCTTCAGTTTTATCAATGAAGAAGAGTAAGCTATCAGACATTCGATATGCAGGAAAGAGTTCAGGGTTTCTTTGGAGGTTTCCAATGATAGGACTCTAGATTGAATAATCAACATAACCCTTTCGGATTTGATCTTTCAAGTCGTTCCCAATATTGAGATAAGTGACAACTAAAAGGGGAACCAATTATGCATGTTTACTACGAGAGAGTGTCGCGGCGCGACAGGGAGCGTCGCGCCGCTCCGCTATCGACATGGGCCAGTTCGTGAGTTGGTGGTGCCTTGTCGACACGGCTACGTGCGAGGAATGTTGAGGAGTTAATATGGGCAATAGGGATTACGGCAGCAGGCGATGACGCGAGGTTCTGTTGGTTTTGTTTGGCGCGACCATTGACGTGATGCTTCGGCTGAGGGTTGTTCCAGCCTTAATAACTTAGGCTGAAGAGGTCTCTCGCTCAATGCTTCGTTAGGTGGTGTCGCCGGTTGACACGCTAGAGGAAGGGGAGGCTGCTGGGTTGATTAGGATAGTCTTCATAAGATTTTGGGCAAGGTAGTGGCCTTGCTCCTGTGCTCCTGTGCTCCTGTGCGAATATAGTGGAGGTTGGTTGGGCAGCACGGGCAGAAAGTGAAGAGCATCTTCTCATGTGGAGTGGAGGAAGGAGGCTTGTTACAAGTTGGAGCGTCAAAAAGAGCTGGCGGTTTCAAGCGTTCGTTTGAGCTGGTTCACCGGTTAAAGACGCGAAAGCAGGTAGCGGCACAATAATGATAGTGGCGATGGAGCAGAAGAATTTTGTGCGAACATGTGTGGGCTCCTCGCATCGGCTGCCTTTTCAAATTGATTTCGTTGATTTCAATTTTACATCTTCTAATTTCCTATATTCTTGCTCTAATCTAGTGCTTAGTCAGTTATAAACCCAACTTCTCAAATTTGCAAAACTAAACTCACAATCTATCTTCTATTTTCTGATCAGCCAAATTCTCATCTACATGTAAACACATGCACACATATCCTTGAATTTCGATTATAATTTCTAAAAGTCCGAAGTAAAGTATTCTCATCTACATACACACAAACATATATCATCTTTTTTGAATCGCCAACATAATTTGTAGGGATCTGTTCTATAACTACTTATCCTTGAATTTCGACTATAATTTCTAAAAGTCTCAAGTAAAGTTCTATCATGATTTTCTAATCTTGGAACCCGAAAACTTTGGAATCTCTCCGATAATTAGTTTGTTGCTTCTTTTAAATTGGTGATACGTGCACATGGTGGGAGCTGCCAAAAGTTGATTGGCACAAAGGGCAGGGGAATAATTGTAATAGTTTTATTGCCGCCCTTCAGTGGGTTGTTCTTAAAGATGTAGGGTGTTTTGGGGGCTATTGCATATTTTTGAAGAGGCCCTTCTTTTCCAAATTGCGATTGGCATTTTGGTAAGTGTGTCGTTAATAACTGTCGTTGGTTGGATCGGATTGTTCCCGGAGGGCTGAACGTTAAGAAGGGGGTGGGGGGAGCTCTATCTTGTAGGGGCATTACAAGGTGGGGGGTGAATGTCTCAAAGAGGGTAGGTCCGGAGTAGGGGGTTGCCCTATTCTAGGGCAGGGGCTGGTGTGTGGGTCAACATCAGTCCCAACAGAGGCAAAAATGGGCAGGGGTGAGGGGGCATGCTTTAGGTGGGAACTACGTGTTCCTGAGGAAAGTGGGGTTGAAGGTTGGTCCTATATTGGGGCCGAGGGAGAGCGGGAGACTCGCCTCGGCGCAGGCAGTGTAGGGTTGAGGGGGGAGGGGGGAGGGGGTAGGGGGAGGGAGGGGCGATCTCTCTCAAAGACTTCTAACATCCAGATTAGTATTTCTTTCCATTTGGTTCGCCTCTCGAGGAGGTTGTAGGAATAAAGTGATATCTGGCAAGTCATCCTTGATCCTGCGAAGGGTGGTCGAAAATTTGGTGGCCCTCGAAGATCGATGCTGGAGCAACGCTAGTCGGAGCCGGAGCCAGGTGGCGCAACTCTATGACCTCCCTTAGTGGGGGCGTGAGGCTTGGTAGAGAGATCTGGGGGGCTGTTTGCGGCGACAGTTTCAGTGGTCATCGGGGGTCGTAATTGAAGCAATGCTGACCGGTGCTCGAGCAAGGTGGTGCAACTCTGTAACCTAGCCTGATGGGAGCATGAGGTCTGGAAGAGCTTCGGTTCGTGATGAAAACAGCCATGATGGTGGTGGTCGTCGAAGGTGGATTGAATAGGTTTCACCTATCTGATTTGTGGTTGGGAGGCTTGTTGACACACATCTTCTGAATGTTTCTGAGTTTTTCTTTTTTTTCAATTGTTCTTAGCCGAAGCCGGGTAATGGCCGCGGTAGCTCATTTTTTGTATTTTGATAAGGGACGCTGGGCCCGGTTCCCAGCCGTGTTGCTCCCCAAAAATAGATTGGACCATCGTCTAAAAAAAAAAAGAAAAGTCCTAGATTCCTAAAGAAAAAAAAAAGAGAGATAAGTGACAATAGCTAAAAAAAAAATCAGATCGTCTGGACAAAGCATCTGCAACAACGTTAGACTTTCCTTCAATAGTTTTCAATTCAAAGTCGAACGTATCAATGAATGCAGACCATGTAGCTAACTTGTCGGAGAGTTGGGGTTGAGTCTTTATCCACTTAAGAGTAGAGTGGTTTGAGTACACAGTGAAGTGTCTCTCGAGCAAGTAGTGTTTCCATATGTCCAAAGCTGCAACTAAGGCATACAATTCCCTTTCCTACGTGGAGTTAGCTACTTTATCAGATGAAAGACGCTTGGATATAAACTCAATGGATGCATATCCTTTACCATCATCCTTTGTTTTAGCACCGCCCCAATTCCCTATTGGCTAGCATCAATAGTGACAATAAAAGGGAGAGAAGGGTCAACAATTTTTAAGACAGGATAGCGAGAGTTAACACATGTTTTAACTTTTTAAATGCAGACTCATAATCTTTGTTCCATAACCAAGGTTTTTCTTTCTTCAGTAGTCTTCTGATAGGTGCAACTATCAGTGAGAAGTTCCTCACGAACTTCCTACAGTAACTAACAAGTCCTAAAAAAGATCTTAGTTCAGTGACAGTCTTGGATCTGGGTCAATCCCAAATTGCTGTTTTCTTCTCTTCAAGCCTTAATCCTTCTTCGTTCACACCGTGTCCAATGTATAGTACCTCAAATTTAGCAAACTCGGATTTCTTACGATTCAGTTTGTAGTTGCCTTCTCGCAACTTCTGTAGAACCATTTGCATGTGTTTCCCAGGATCCTCCAGTGTTTATTATACACGAGGATATCGCTGAGGTACACTATTACGAACTGATCCAATCATTGTCGAAACAATTCATTCATAGAGCTTTGAAAAGTAGCAGTCCGAAAGGCATAACCACAAACTCATGGTGACCATACATGGTTCGAAAGGCTGACTTGTGTTGATCCTCAGGTGCGACCTCGATCTGGTGGTATCCTGACTTCAGATCAATTGTACTAAAATACTTACATCCCTGTAACTGATCCAACAAGTCGTCAATGCGAGGAAGATAGTTTTTTTCACAGTGACGGAATTCAACCTACGATAATCAATGCAAAGTCTCCTTCCTTTTTGGGCACGGACAAGATAGGAGCACCATAAAAAGAGGAACTTGGTCGAATCCATCCTTTCTCCGTAAGTTCTTGCTGTTGTTTCTTTAATTCTTCTAATTCCCTAGGAGACATTTGATAGACGAGTCCTTTCAGAATCTTACTTCCGGTTGCAAGTCCTTGATAGCACGTTCATTTATCTTCGTTGGTTCAGTTTGCAAGTCCTTGAACTCATTTAGGAGTTTTTCTATAGGAGGAGGATAGGACGAAGAACACTCACCGACCCATCATTACGTCCTGTGCCAACTTCTTTTTCGTGACCTTACTTCGAATGGCAGGAAGACGCATATGGCAGGAAGACTCATATAGCAGGAAGACTCGTACAACAAAAAGACAGTGATGAGTCAAAACTAGACTTGTGAAACAACTTAATTGGTTTCAAGTTAGAATTTTTATCCTTTAGGTTGACAACCTTCTCTTTGAATTTGATTTCTGGGTTGGTTTCCTCGTGCCAATTCATTCCCAGAATCAATTTAAAGGGTAAATTCTTCTCTACGAGGAAGGTTCCTTCCTTTGTTTGGAAATAACATTTCACACGACTAACATATTGAGAGACAGTGATCGTGCTTTTCTCCGCAAGCATAGACGTGATAGGTCACGGAAGGTCCTGCACTTCCATTGGTAAATGAAATTTCTTAATTGTGTTTTTTGAGATGTAGGACCGCGTTAACCTAGGATCTAATAAAGCACCTACTCATGTACGTTCGATCTCAACATCAACAATCATTAACTCGCCCTTAGACTTTGCTTTCTTAGTCCACGAACTTCTCAAAGCAATCAGTTCTTTACCAAGTTCGTCAAGGGTATCGCCCAGTGAGACAGAACACGAAACAGTTTCAGGGTGTTCTGGGCGATGGGCCGAAGAACAGCCATCCTCTGCCATGCTTGTTGGGGGGTTGAACCCTCCCAACTCAGTAGGAGCAGACGCTACTCCTACTAGCCGCTCCCTTTTGGGTTATGGATGAGAGGGCACCATGCAATAATGTGCCCTGCAGTTCCACACTTGAGACACTGCCGATTGTACATCCGTTCCTGCCATTGTTCCCCAGTCAAATTCATTTTCTCCCAGGGCCTTCCGGCTGCAATGCTGGGATGCCCCGGGAAGGAGCGTGGTCTCTTCTGCTTACCGTATCCACCGGAATTGGTGCCACCCTTGTTGGCCACCATGACAGTGACGTCACCCTTTCCAGATTCACTACCACCGTTTACTCCATCCTCGGCCTCATCGAGGGGAATCTTCTCAATTGTGTTGTCATCGAAGATGACAAGGGTGTCGTAATTCTTTCTATCACCAAGCAGCAGAATTGCGCTCAGTCTGTCTCGTCAATCAGGAACAGTATGTGGATGTGCAACCGCAAGCTCTACAGTCTCCGGAGAGCAATGGCTGAACCTTCCCCATCCCTTGTACGTGGCCAGACAGCATTCCTTCCCTATGTAGATCGGACGTCTCCAGAGGATGGTAGCTGCGCCATGCCATTGTGTCACCATACAGCTGCAGTTCGGTTAGCATGCACACAACACAGTCTCTGCTCCGAACACTATGAGGGAGTGGTCACTGCCAGCCTCTGCCGCAAAAACTGCGACCCATTGTCCTGTACTCATCCCCCCCACGCCCTTATTACTTGCCCGACATGTGGATGTGGCCTTGACATGCCATGCCTAAATAGCTGCGAACGTCAACCTTCTTGCCTTCTGGCATGTCAGCAACATGCCATGTTCGTCAATGTTTCCAGGAAGCTGTCAGAGAAAGTATGTGCCTTTACTGTGTGGACGATCCCCAATGCCATCACCCACCACATCGTCTCCTAGCATGTGCCACATGCAGCGTTTGTCATACACCTGCTGCAACAGTAGTCAGATCTCCTTCATCCTTGCCAGACAAACGACAGACGCAGCAGCCTGAAGAGGAAAATAGATCACCATATGAGTAACCAACAGAGTGCTGTGTTGAGAGGTTATTACCGCCAGGGCGAGCTGCTGCAGACCAAATCTTGCTACAGCTGAACACCCTTGCTTTGGAACAGTCCCCGTTGTCGTCTGCCCATGGAAAGGGAATGGYGACTGAGGAAACCCAAGATACCTGCTCAATGTGGCTCTGTGATGGTCCGCCTGACATTCGGCTAGCATATGGCTCACACGCTTTGTGTCATGAGGATTATGAGGGCATAGTCCATGCGAGTTTCTGACACATTGCACTCATGTATGGCACCCCGACATGTCATGTCCAATTTGTAGGCAGGGCCCAGTACGGCAATGCCTTTACAATTGCGATCGGCGTGCTTCTGTGTTCCTAGCATGTAGGAGCCACTTAGCCTGTGATATCCGTCTACGCCGTGCCATTTCGATGCAGCAACTGTAACTGCGAGAATTGGATGCGATGCTTCCACAGTCCACACCCAAACTGGTCCTGTCCCATCTGTAAGGGTGGCCACTTACGGTAGGCCACGTTTGCTCCTCAACTCTAAATCTCCTCCAACCCATACACTGACTACTGTAGCCTCTTGAGCCGTTCTAGAGTATTCTTCTCCAGCGGTGAGTATTAAGAACCCTGTGAAGTCCGTTACTCCTCTGCTCTGTTTCTTTGCCATCCCACGTCCCTCCTCTGGCCCGTCTTCCTCCCCCACCCCTCACCTCCTATAAAACTCGTCCTTCCCTTTCAATTCTTCCCCTCCATTCCTCCCTCCCCTTGTGTATTACTAGTAAATACATACGAATGAGGATCATTAGGAGAACCAGACAAAATGTAAGATGAAGACCTGAAGAAAAATGAAGAGTCACCGCCCCCTTTACTCTGCCTCCTTTCATAATGTGCAAGTGTGCCATTAAGGCACACGGGGGTGTGGGCAGCTGGCGCTTAACCATCATCAACGTGGCGAGCCTTGTACGTGGGCGGCACAGTAAGAGGAGAGCTGCAAGAACAAATAAAATGGGAGGCTTCCTAAAGATAGCTGAGGTCAAAATAATCAAGCAAACAATGTAATGGATCAATTGTTGGGCCCAAAAGCGGGTCTTTTTTTTTTTTTTTTTTAATTTTTG
>BFEA01000818.1:360648-377857 GCA_003427395.1 Chara braunii | reverse complement strand
TCTCTCTCTCTCTCTCTCTCTCTCTCTCTCTCTCTCTCTCTCTCTCTCTCTCTCTCTCTCTCTCTCTCTCTCTCTCTCTCTCTCTCTTTGCTGGTCGTCATTGGTGGTTCTTATGAGTGCAGATTCCCATGGTACATGTCGCGGGAAATAAAGCGAAGTGTAGATAACCTGTCATAGAATTGCTAGAATTGTTTTTTGTCCAATTTGTGCACATTCACTTCGTCTGCGTTGCTGTTCATCCCATTCTCCATGCTTCCATC
This sequence comes from Chara braunii, assembly GCA_003427395.1. NCBI lineage: Eukaryota > Viridiplantae > Streptophyta > Charophyceae > Charales > Characeae > Chara > Chara braunii. The sequence continues at coordinate 377,597 of BFEA01000818.1, read as the reverse complement.
AACTGCGCTATACAGTATAATCTGTAATTTACTAATTTTGTCATTGATTATATTATATTATATTTTTCTGTTTGCTTATCTTTGTTATCTTAGGACATCGTCATTGAAGTTCACAATGGAGAACTTCTGTTTTGCCCTAATCAACTTTCTAGTGCTGTGGGTTCTGGAATCTCTGCCAGTCTTCAATGTGGGTGGATGGAGTGCAGTTCGAACCTGGTACAGGGGGCTATGCTGCAGTGTTGGTGGAGCCAGTAGACGAAAACATGCGCATGTACCATGAGACCTGCCGGACTCACCTCAGGTCAACTGGCTCCCAACACGTGCGCGGGCGGCAAGCGGGCGTCAAACGATGAGCGGCGCTCTAAACCAGTCCTTGTGGAAGGGTAAGTATAGCTCTCTCCTGGGGCGAATGTTGATCATAAAAACCGTAGTTCTGGTCTTCCTACGGTATAGGTCGGCGGTGTGGGCCCTCAGCAAAGATACATTGCAGTCTACACTCAGAGAGGTGGCAGCATTTCTACGCTGTGGCAACCATGATGAACGCAGGCACGTAATCGGCCGGGTAGCGTGGACCCCCGCTATACAGCCATGTCGAAAGACGGACTAAGGGTTAATCGACCCGGGAACTCAGGTCATGGTGCTGTCCCTGCAATGGATTAAACGACTTGTCTTGTCCCCACACCTGGATTAGAGAGCGCTAGCGCTGGAACGGACCGCCAAGTTAGCCCCCTAAATGCTGCCGACAGTTCACCCCCTGATACGGTCAGAGGATTGATATTGGGCCCATCCTGAGGAGCCCCCTTAGAGATGCTGGGACTGTCGGCCATGCGGCAAGAATAGACCTGACGAATGACCCCTTCTGGATCATGCTGATCAAGACTCGGTACAAACTCCCGCTACCGGATGAAGTAGTGCCCAGAAGGTGGGAAGAAGTCTCCTGCCTGCCGCTATTGAGAAACAGATTGACAATTGATGAACAAAACAGAATCTTCTGCAGGTCCGACCAACGGTGGAAAGGGTGGTTTCAACCTCCCCTCCCGCTCCCTCCCCCCGGCCCCACTAGAAAATCTGGGGGACCGGTAGCACACAAGTTCAGGAGGACTACTGGTACTATAGTGGGGAGAACCGGTAGAGTGGCGGGAATTGAATTTGTCCCAGATCTGCGCGGTGATTATTTCACCCAAACACTTTCTTTTTTTTTGTGATATTTTTCCTGGAAAGATCACGACCAAATCTACCGGATTTTCAGATTTTTCTGAACATTATTCTGAGCGTGAAAAATCGCTGAAGTTGGAGTACATTTCCGTTGGCCTGCAGATGGCCGAGTGGCAAAAAAGTAAAATGCACCGAATCGGCGTGGCGAGTATATTACCGTCTAAAGACTCTTAAACACTTTTTTTCCCCTCTAATATTTTTGCCGAAAAGCTCACGACCACATCTACCGGATCTCAAATTTTCAGTTTTTTGGTTCGTTCTTCTGAACGTGAAAAATCGACAAGTTTTGCGCTTTTTTTTTTTTTTTTTTTTTTTTTTTTTGCCGACCTCCGGTTGAATTGCCGCCGACCTCCACTTCTTCCGTGAGGAGAGGACATATCTGGAACTCCGAGAAGGAAGATTGGAAGACAGCACAGCAACTCCGTTCCCGGGTATCATATTGTCATCACTACATTCAAGAAAACCTGGAGACTACACTCTTTTTCTATCCTGCTGGAATGCGTCCGGATCCTCCGACAAGGTCCTGCTTCGAAGCAAGTGACTGGGTGGCTTTCTATTGGAACACCAACCAGGTCGGCAGTGTCCTGGTGATACACCCAGACGAGGTGCCAGTCAGTCTATTCCAGAAAAACAGCGATAACATCATCGCACACTCACAAGGCTTGCTCCGGACACTGGGGTGGACCCAGCAGACTGGGTCTGTACCACCCCAGGCAACTGTTGCAAAGAGGAGGGGTGCCAGCTTCAAAACCTGGAAGTAACAGCCACAGCATACCGAATGCTGAAACCGAAAGTTGAGGTTAAAGAGAGAGAGAGAGAGAGAGGATCAAAGAAAGATGGAAGAGGGATCTAAAGGCCTAGTCGCACTACTCTCCATGCGGCACAATTCGTGGCGGATGTGTGGAGAGTTGAAAAAACTCGAATTGCGTCGAATGGGAGGCCTGGTTGCACATACTCGCCAATATATTTCTTCTACAGAAAAGTAGAAAAAAAAGTGGTCTGCCTGATCTCCACTCACTCCTGAAGCCGTGCACTCGCCAAGAAGTTGTTTTGTGGAGAGGTCACGGGGACGACCCGCCACAAAATAGCAGTACCGAGTCGGGAACTCACCGTACTCTGTGGCGTATTGAAAAAGGAAACTCGGCAAAAGTTCTGACAGGTTTCCTACCACCGAGTTTACTCGCCAGGAAGTGTAACCAGGCGCCTACTCGCCAAACTTGGCGCCTGCTCGCCAAAACCAGGCGCCTACTCGCCACGGTATTTCTTCTACAGAAAATTAACTTTTTTTTGTCTGCCTGATCTCCAGTCATGGAGCCGTGCACTCGCCAAGAAGTTGTTTTGTGGACAGGTCACGAGGATGAACCCCCACAAAATAGCAGTACAGAGTCAAGAACTCGACGTACTCTGTGGCGGACTGAAAAAGGAAACTCGACAAAAGTTCTGACAGGGTTCCGTGCACCAAGTTTACTTGCCAGTAAGTGTAACCAGGCGCCTACTCGCCAAACTTGGTGTATGGAGAGTAGTTGCAACCAGGCCCTAAACGTGGGAGAAGCGGCCATATAAAATGGTTTGCAGGAGGAAAGGGTCCCACAACAAAAATAGCTTTTCTACAATGCCAAATTGACCGTTGTTGCCAACCCGCCAACGATTGGCTGATCAACAGAACCTCCCTGGAACACAGAGAGAGAGAGAGAGAGAGAGAGAGAGAGAGAGAGAGAGAGAGAGAGAGGCTTACAGCCCTCCCCTGGTGTAAATCGTGTCACAGTAAGTTCCAGCAAGACAAACTCCCAAGCACTATTACGCACATCTTCTTCAATGCCTCGGAGCGGTGCTAGCAACACGGCGTTGGTGGGACAGAATTTGGGACACAATTTGGGACAACTCAATATAGACTTGCCTTGGTCTTGGGAATGGCACGCACTGATGTGCAGAGCCTTTGCATGGCACCCATCCCAAGCCAACAGCTTTATAAGAAACATGTTTACCCTAGGGCAGAAAGCGATGGCCTTGGTCTCTGCCAGGCTGGATGGCGGAGAATTCACCGAAGTAATGAAACAGCAAATCCAACCACAACCGCCGCCACAACCGCCGCCACAACCGCCGCAACAACCACCACAACCACCACCACCACCACCACCAACCACAACCACCAGCAACCATAACCACCACCACCACCACCACCACCACCACTAACCACAACCGTCACCAACCACAGCCACCAACCACAACCACCACCCGCAACCACCAACAACGACAACGACCATCCACAACCACCACACCTTCGATCGCAATGGGAGCAGACAAAAACAAAACTAGACCATGCACATGATAAGACTGAAATCTCAGACGACATCAAGAACTTCAGTATGGACTGGCTTACGGGGACGGAAACAGGGGGGGTGGATCGCAGGGGTACACAGAGGGAAGGAGGCCGGGGAGACGACCATGGCTAACTACGATGAGGCTACAAACTCGTTGTTCATGACTGGACCGAGATTGTTCCCTGTGTCCCCCTGCAGCACCCAAATAGGCGATCTACAATGGCACGGGAACCTGTCACCACCTCTCATTTGTCGGTCTACAAAGGCACTTCGAGAGGGAATGGCATCCCAACGTACGAGGGGGTTAGGACACCAAGCCTTATCAGGCACCCCAGGGATGACTCGAAGAGGCGTCCCAACAATAGGTGATGCTGAAATAGCCAGTATATTGAGTATGATACTTCTCTCAGTCATTTCTCTCAGTCTGAATCAATTCTTCGAATTCTGGGATGGTGGACCCCGCGTTTCGAGCTGGTGATACATCCCACCAATAGAGCGGAGCCAATAATCAGGAGTGGTAGAAGCTAGGGGGGGATGCTCGTATCACTTCCAGTAGCACCTTCTGTCCATGTGAAAAAAAAAACAAGAGGAACCAAAATGTGGCAGTTTGTGGGCAGAATTATTGAGCACCAGGTCCCACGACGCCATGGATTCCCTAGACTGCGTAGATCAGCAGCCTTGACTGGTGGTCAGAAAGGCTGGAAAAAAAGGGAGCGATGTTGCAGTCTACGTCCATGCTTAGTAACTAGCAGCAACCTGTTCATACCTGGTGACCAGATACAAGTTTGCATAGCCCAGACGTAGCATCAGCGGGTCCTTGCCCCAAGTAACCTTACAGAAAATTTGCCCTCCGAATCGTGCGCGATATAGTTGCTCATTACACGGCTCACTAACTCTACTTGCTTTGAGTTCTCTTACGTATTTGGCGGGGTTTCAGTGGATCAAGTGACCAGTTTCCCCCGTGGACTTCCAGGCGACCTCAGGACACGAAGTGGGGTTGCAGAGCAGCATCAAATTTCATCATTTCACTATCAAAGTGAAACTGCTGTGTCGAGTGAGTCATCGAGAGTTCAATCTGTGCCACTGATCTGTCCATCCAACTTTCATTAGGACTAGAGAAGATGGGTGGTGAATGCCTTTTTGTTTGTTTGTTTGTTTTAAAGTTTAAACCACCAGTACCTTTCACAGGCAAATGCAAAGTCCGTCTAGTAGCTACTCCTGAAAAGGCGGGGGCTTGGGGCAGGGTTGGAGGCCGACGAAATAAAAAAGAAGAAGAAGAAAAAAAAGCTGGGGGTGTTTCAAATCCAGGGGGACGGCGGGAAAGGCCCCGACGAGGGAGGAAATTACACCTGTGCTTTGAGGAATGTACCTGGCCGCTGCGTGGTGAATTAGATTGCTGGTTTTTTTTTTTTTTTTTTTTTTTTTTTTTTTTCCCCCTTGTCGCTGTAATTCCCTGCCAACCAGGCAGGATGTATTTCGCGCGTGGCATGTAACTGTCTCAATGCTGTAGCATCCTGTATCCGCCCTCAATCACAGCATAAGGGATGCCTTTTATTTTTTGGGGTTTTTTACCGGATGTTGTCCGTCACACGCCCTCACTGAGGGCGTAGTCACCCGAGCACCTCATAGAATGTATCTGGTGGCGATCCAGGCGTTTGGGAAGTTTCTTTTTTTTCCTTTTCTTCTTTTTTCTCCGGCCCTTTTTGTTCGTTTTTGGACGAAACTACCCCGGCTCGGCAGAAACTCGGTGCGCAGTGAAAATCAGGCTCGGGAAAAACAGGATTGGAGGTAGTGGTGGTTCAACGGGGGATGAATGGTATTCCTTTTACTATCTTCTCTATTGTAGCAAAGTTTATCAGCCGTTGGCTCCGACACACCCCACCGTGGCCAATCTGGGCCGTTCGATCATATGGACACGGTTGAAATTTGTCCAGAAATGCTTTCTTCTTTGATCAATTCTTGGTTTAGCGGTTGGTTGACAGAGGTGGATCATAGTCTGCCTGGCCGAGAAATCTGTCCGTGAACGTAGAGAGCTTATGCGATTGGCAGAAAGTGTCAGGGCTTGCGAGAGTGTCCGATGTTTTCGAGAGAGTGTCGGGAGGGTTCACATTACCATAATCAGCGGCGTAGTTTTAAATGGCCAAAAAAAAATGTTTTCGAGAGCGCAGGTTCAACATCGGAGTAGTTTTAAATGGCCAAAAATAAATGCGGTGGCAGGATAAATAAAAAAAGGTGCGTCCCAAGGCGGCTCACGGCAGCCCTGAATGGTCCCAGGGACTGGCAGTGGACGACCATCAACTGGGCCCTGTGGAGGACCGGGCGGGACGGGCTGGAAGTGGGTTCCGTTGCTGGCGATATTGAAACCAGGTGTGAGATCGTCCTGCCAAAAAAGTGCACACTCGCTCCCCGTGAGGACGGCATGCTGGCTCTGCGCTCCCCGTCCACCTCTCTCAACGTTAACGTAAGCGCGCGACCTTCCCTGTTCGCTGTTGTGGCTTCTTCCCGTCCGTCATCTCCGTTCTTCCCAGCTTCCCTGTTCTCCCTCGTCAACCTTCCCTCTTTTCACATCATCTTTTTTTTCTTTTCTTCTTGTTCATTTCGTTTTTTACCTGTCCTTCCTCTTCTTCTTCATCTTCTTTCTTCTTTCTTCTCCTTCTTCGTCTTCTTTCTTCTTCTTCTTCTTCTTCTTCTTCTTCTTCTTCTTCTTCTTCTTTTTTTTTTTTTTCCTGATGGCTGGCCACCAGGCCTATGACAGACCTGTCAGCAACTCGCCATCCCGATGCATTGCCTAACCGCCCCCCTATGAGACACCCTCTCACCCTTACTCATCCTTGTGCTCCCCGGCGCATCCCTACTCCAAAGGTCCTACCTGAGTACACCCAGGATCATCACCCATTCTAGTCACCTTGACCGGACAGCGGTTATTATAGGCATCATGGCTAGGCAGCTTCTCACCTCCCTACCCAGCCCTGAATAGCACCTGTTGAACGAGCCATGTCGTACCAGACACTTTGAGCGCTAGGGGTAAACATGCTACTACAGGTCCCATAGGCAAACTCTGGTTTTTCCTGTTAGAGAGATCCTGGCCTTGCCATCACCAGATCCCTCTGGTTATTCTTGAATTCTAGTGGGAGGTTAGTTGAACCTAGAACATCCCCAGTTTCCGTCCTCAGTAGGCTTACGGCGATATCCTCCACCAGGGCCCATCCAGCGCCACACCAACCAAGAGGACCGCTACGACAACCACTACTGCAAGGGCCCAATCCTCCAGCAGGGACAATGTCCACCCAACCGCCGGGCGCCCACAACCCTGATCTGCATCCCCACAATGTGTGAACTCCTTTTTTTTTCAATATGAAGCCGCAAACCCCGAACCTCAGGCTTATCGGTTACTTGCGTTAACCTATTGAGCTACAACATGGAATGGACTGGACATGTGCTACACTGAGCTCGAGTAAGCGGCAAGTGTGCAAGCATCTAGACAACCCCTGGACTGGGAACGCGTCATAGCCTAGATGCAACATACAACAACGATGGACTAAAGAACTTGCGTGGTGCGCAAGCAGTGTCTATAATATCCTCCCTGCATCCGCCCAAGGGAGTGTGCAGATGGCCGTGCCTTATGTAAACGCCCGCCGGTGTCCTGTTCAGAGGCTTGGAGTTTTGAGCCCACAACCTTGGACCACATTGCGCATTTCCAACCGGTGCCCTAATCACTGAGCCACAGGCTTCTTCTTCTTCTCCTCCTTACTCTAATACTTTCACGCTTGTTCTCACTCCATGATGACATCAAACAGTACTTTTCTGCATGTAAATGGCCGAGAGTAGATTTACACATAGGTAGCGTGTAAATCACCTTGTTGGAGTCCAGACCATGCAACACAACCAGTTCTTTTTGGCGTGCAACCAGACCATGCTGACATGATGTTTGGTGACCATGCAACACAACCAGATACCGACCTTGTCTTTGAAAGAAAGCCGGCTACCGGGTGTGAAAAGTGGAAATCCATCGATAGCAAATTCGGCGTGCACCAGACCATGCAAGGTGACCGAATACCGTCCTTGGCCATAAGAGCAACCCGACAGGTACGTCCGAGCATGACGGACTCGCTCCACCATATCGATTCTGCCATCGGGCGCCGTGGCACTTCTCACCATATGTCTTGTCGTTTGTGCTTGAAAGTCCGAGCATGACAGAATGGCTCCACTACCCTCCACATGCACAAACATTATGATCGTGTATCTTTCCATGTGCTAGCCGAGTGGGGTGCAGAACACGGTTCACCCTCACATTGTGTGCATCGGACCGCAAACACAGGTTTCATACGTTCGATGTCGGGGGTCGTTGGGTGCGTGCGCGCGCGCGCGCGCGCGAGAGAGAGAGAGAGAGAGAGAGAGAGAGAGAGAGAGAGAGATCCCGGGGATATACTCACCTGCGAACCACCTCCCCAGCGGTGACATCGGGGGGGTGTCGGTGGAGTGACAAACCGGTTCTCCCCTCTCGATAGATCTTTGTACTGGAGTTCAGTGGCCTGTGTCCCACAAGAACGGGAACGGCCCAGAAGCTGTGTCCCTACTCAAATAGGCCAGTATCCGGGAGGGAACCGGTCCAGACAATAACAAAAGTGCCCAATATTAGCATGCCCGGTGTGTGGAGCGCCGTCAAACGTCCTTTTTGCGCTTACGTACTCAGTGCCCGCGGGACCTGCCAACGTGTGCTTTTTTTGCCCATTCTGGACTACATTGCGGACACAGGCATACTTGCCCAAAATAAAAACAGAGTATAATACTGGAGGGAACAGTTTCATTTCCAATGAAAACGAGGCCGGAAAACCCGACAAACAACCTGAGAGAACATTTACTGGAAGCATTATCCAGCTTAGCTTACCAAAAAAGAAAAAAAAAAAGAAAAAAGAAGAGCTTAGCTTACAGGGTAGCCCCATGGCACATGCTTCCTCTTCCTTCTTATAAAAACAGTGCAGTGGCCTTGAGATATCATCGTTAATCCGACCAGACCCAGGTAATTCAGAACTAGCTTATTTTGTTCATCCGGTTGCATTGGGATTCAAACTTGGAACTTGGTTCTGTATTCCAGCAGTTCATGAGTGTAACCAACTGAGATAGGAGTGTTTTTTTTTTTTTTTTTNTTTTTTTTTCTTTTCTTTTTTCTTTTCTTAACCGGCTCAGATTGTTCGTGATGTTGGTAAGATCATCCATCACTAGCAACCTAGCTATGGGCTCACAATCCTGCTGTGTTATGGATCGCCACCACTTTCCAGCCTCTTTTGCTCAGCCTTGACTCCTTCCGTACCACACACGTCCTCTCATCACTGCCACACATCCTCTAATATACTGCTACAGCCCCTTTCAGCCATTAACCAAGGGTGTCCAACAAGTTGGACCGCAACCTCCTTGGGTATGGTGATGTTTTTTTTTTTTTTTTTTTTTTTTTTTTTTTGAAAAAAAATGCTCCAGTCTAATCGTGGGGAGCAACACGTGCTGGGAACCGGCCCCAGCGTCCCATATCGAATTGTAGTGATCATTGAGAACATTTGAGATCATTTGAGATACCAGGGCCATTACCCGGCTTCGGCTGAGAACAGTCTGTGAACATGCTATGATTCAGAAAGCATGGGGAGGATTATGAATAGGAGGTTTGTATTTTGTTTGTCGGTTTCTCCCTGCCGTTTTGGCTACGCGCCTCATCCCACTAGCAGCATTGAGTTTCCTCAACTCCTGATGTGGACATGTTTGTGGATAAGTGCGGTTGACAAAACTTAACGGATTTTCTGCACATCTCCACAAACACGTCCAGATTCGGGAAACTCAATGCTGCTAGTGGGACGAGGCCCCTCGTTCTTTTCACCGTCTTATGGAGTCGCCATACTATGGACAGATAGGGCCCTTCAGATAGGGCCCTTTTTAGTGTTGGCTTTAGCGGCTTGGAGGCGGCCATAAGGTCTGACAGTGTATGCACAGGATTGTTCGCTTACTTTTTTGTTTTTTGCTATTATGGGAGGTAGGTTGCGCTTGTCGCCGCGTATTTCAGTTCTCTAATTCTCAAAGAGAGAGACTGCCGTGCAGGGTAGCAAGGGACAAGCACTCATTGTGTTCGGCTTTGTTTTGTTTTCAATCGCTGTACTCCCAAGGCACTTTTCTCCAGGGCTGGAAATGCCTTGCGTGCCAAAACAAATCGAAGGGGCGGGGGCCGTCTTTTGGCTGGTGTCGCCAGCCATTTGCTCCGGAGGCCAAGCCCCAAAAGTTGCGGCAACATGCAAGACGCATGTTTTTTCCTTTGCCTGGGAAATGTACAGCTAGGTGCAGCAATACCCAGGGCCCGACATAGCCGGGCCCATTTTGGTTAATATTTGTCTGTTGGCCTGAGGGACCAGGTCATGGGCCTGATCTCACAGGTATGTTTGTTTCATCCGGTACCAGTGTCGGTACCAGTCCTGCAGTCAGTCCACTTGTTTTTTTTTTTTGTTTTCAATTTAAAAATAAAACTCTGAAGGTGGTACTGTAGTCAGGGTGATATGAGCATCCCTGGATGGTATACCTGTTTGGGTCACTCCATCTATTGGTGGGGAGCTGCACCTGCCGGAAAACGGGTCCAGCGTCCCTTTGCATCTCAAAAGTCATGGTATAATGGGCCTCTTGGGTGCCAGATCATACTTGCTAGACTAGCCTTCTGTGTCTGCTGGAAAGCGGGAGCCATGCCCCTTCAAAGCATAGCAATAGAGTTCTAATGAGGCAACTGCCCTCTCTATCCAGTCCTGAGCATCTGATTCTGTTTGATGGACCAAACTCTCTGCTGAACTTTTTTTTTTTTTTTTTTGGAAACACACCCCCTGCAGTGTTAGTGGTGCTGATAAGAGCAGACACCACTAGCACCCGGGAGGAGGCTCCATCTATTGGTGGGGAGCGTCACCTGCTGGAAAACGGGTCCAGTGTCCCATATACAACATGAATACCGAGTGAAAGAGGAAAGTATAAGAGAAGTTTGACTGAGGGACCTGCCAGCATTGATTACTCTGGTATCCAGAGGATTACCTGTGCAGGTTTTGAGAAAAGTATAAGAGTAGTTTGACTGAGGGACCTGCCAGTATTGATTACTCTGGTGTCCAGAGGATTAACTGTGCAGGTTTTTGAGAAAAGGGAGAGAAGCTCTTCGCCCTTACACCAGGCGCCAGCTTTCCGCCTCAGTGCCAGACGCCAGATATCTACTGCTGAAAAACTAGTTTCTCCCTATTTCTATGCAGGGGGAAAAGAAGGAGCCACTGGGGGGCACCAGTGAAATCTCCTTCCCCTTCCCTATCGTTCCCTTTCGTGAAGATTGTTTGGGACTGCCTTCAGACCGCATTTTCCGTCGAGGATGGGGTGTGGGGAAGGGAGGGTTCCGGGAAGTCTGTAGGCAGGCACTATGTCAGTACTTCCATGAGGGAGAGGGCGTGGGGGGGGAAAGGATTTGGGAAGTCAGATGGGGGGCGAAGGGGGAAAGAGGGTTCAATGTGAGTCCAGTCCTTGAAGACCAGGCTATAATCCCTTGCTCCCTCCAATACTTGGTTATTGCTAGGGTCATCTCTACTCCATTCCACTTTTGCAATCCACCCTTCCCTATCCCCCCCAACCATTCCTTACAGAATTTAGTGATTGCACATTTCACATCCCCAATCTGTTGGAAGATATCCAGTTGGGGCTTTAGAGCAAGCCATCTGCGCATCAGTTCTAGCTTTGCTGTTGGATCTGTTCAGTTACCTCTGCTCCCTCCACACATACTTTCTCCATGCCCAATAGGCATCGCTGCCACCAGAGTGCCCATAGCACGGCTTGTCTCCCCAACCTGTACATGTTGTCTACGAAGGCCGTTTCTTCCTGGTCTGGCCAGTGCCCCACCAGAATCGCCTGCCAGGACCACGGCCAGGGGCTTGTCATACCCATTTTCCTCCACACCCTATACCACCATCTCCATGTGAATTGTGCGAGTGGACATTGCATAAAGATGTGCTCTATTGTTTTCGCCTTCTTGCAGGAGGGGAAATGTCCGAGACACCGCGAGCACCAGGGCAATGCTAGCCCTTTCTGTTCCAAATTGGTATGGTCTATCAACCAGTCATTGGTTGGCAGACAGCAGTGTACCATTTGCCATTGCAGCGAGGTAATTTTAATTATTTTAGACTTTCAGTCTCGTTTTTCTTTTCTTAGGAATACGTGCAGTGGCCCTAAGGGCCTCTACTCACCATATGCACAAAAGACAAAACATATGGCGGCGTATTATATCCATGTTCTGCAGAAGATTCATTCTAGTTTTGCACATTTGGTGAGTAGTGCAGCCAAGCCCTGAGAATCACGTGCAGAGACCAACACGGCCTAGCTACGTGAGCAACCCATAACTGCTGAAACATAGACCTGAATTCGAATCTTGAGTATATATTCGGCCAGCTCGTGCTGTACTTCATATTCACTGCCTCCCTTGATTTTGGTGAGGGGGTCTGCGCTACATGGCTGCGAGGACCCTTCAGATAGCCTGCATGGGCCGTCTGAGCCGTGTTAGGCGGAAAAAAAAAGGACCCTTCACTCTCTCTCTCTCACACACACACACACACACACACACACACACACACACATACTTTTTTTTTTTTTTTTTTTTTTTTTTTGCCCGTTTCGCCTGGGGCATTGGCCCACAGCACCCCCCAAGCTTGGGAGGGTCGCACGGACCCACCACCCCGAGGCAACGACCCCGACGGGCTTTCCTTGCGCGGGTGACGCTCTGCGCATTCGCATTCGGAGCGTTCACTTGCATTCATTGAACGCTCGTTCAACGTATTCAAAGTCTGAACGCGGAACGCGCGTTCAATGGACGTGCGGCTACATAGGGTAGGGTGGGAGAGGGGGGTGGGTGATGGGCTTATGGCAAGACTGTTTCAAGAAGGTAGGTTGAAGAGTGAGGACGACAGGACAACGATACTTCATCAACGACCATTTGCATCGGCATTTTTAACAGCGCCTTCATCATGATTACCATCATCGTCATCATCATCATCATCATCATCATCTTTGACTCTTGAAGAAGAAGAAGAGCCGTCATCATCAGCATCTGTGCCAACGACGGGCATGAGTAATAGAGGCGGGGAGGTTGACAAAACAGTGTTAAATAGCAACCTCCCACTTTTCTTCTCAACCTTCTTTCACCTAATTATCGGATTACGTTCCTCCTCCCTCGTGCCCTCCAGCTTCATCCCTCAATTCTCCTCCTCATCACCTCTCTTCTTCTTCTCTGTCCGCTAAGCTTTCTTCACTATTTGACTCGGTTTCCCTTTTTGGTGCTCTGCTTTGTTCCGCTTTCCTTTTTTTGGGGAAGCAATGGGGAGAGATGGGGAAACGAGGAGGGGTAGTGGGGAAGGCTGTGGGAGAGGGCGGGAGACGTGGAAGGGAGGGAGCAAGGAGGGAGTGAAGGGGAAGAGGTTGTGGGTGAGAGAGATGGCTCTACAGGTTTCCTGGGAGAAAGGGAGGAAGGGGGGGGAGTAACTCACGTTTTCTTGATTGAACTTTCTGTTCTGTTTTTCATTTCCATCCATTATGAATTCCAGATTCTAATCAGTGTCTTCTAAAACCAGTATATAGTCTATATTTATTATTTATCAACTAATCAATTAATCATCACCCAATCATCATCTAAATCATCAGCTAATTAATCAACCTATTCATCATCCAAGTCATCAGCTAATTAATCATCTGATTCACCAACTTGCTCATTTAACCAGGTAAGTTAGATGCATACTGCCACTATTTGGATATCTCATGAACCGATATGGGCAGACGCTACCAGGTTCTCGCCAAAAACAATACCGTATTGGATTTTTTTTTAATCAAATTAGGTGAACGCGCCTAAGTTAGAGAAACGACGAACCGATTTTGAATTCAGTGGAAGCTTTTTGGACCGGTAGATTGAATCGGGCGTGTAGTCCAAACGTTTTAGATTTTTGTAGAAGCTTCTTAGAACCGTAGATTAGAATTGGACACCTTGTGAATCGATATGGACAGGTATTCTAGAAATTAGGACAGACCCACTGTGCCTTTCGTCAAAGGACCGAACGATTTAGATTGACGAGCGCATAAATCGGTGGGCCCCACAGAAAATCGTGCGTCACTCACGTGTGTGTTGCGCACGTCAACCTCAGTCGATAGTTTATGGGAGCTGAAGGCCCGTGATTCAGACGCATATGACTAACATGCAAAATCGATTTCACTACATTGATATCTTTGATGGTTCGGATGGTTAGCGCAGAATCTCAAATTGGTTGATTGTTGAACTAAATGTGGTATTGGCAATACTAATTTGTTAAATCAATTTGCCTAACTTCGTAATGCGTCCAAACTGTTAAATCATTTTGTCCAAAATGGTAATCATTTATCTTAACTTTTATCCAGTATGTCCAAAATGCTCATCGTTTCTCCCAACCTAAATCTGATATGTCCAAAATGCTCAATACTTCTCCGAACCTATACCCGCTATCCAAATCGGTTCCGATAATGTACTAAATAGGAAAATCGAACTGACCAATTCGGTTTGATGATTGTCCAATTGAATTTTTGTTTGTCCAAATCGCTTCACCTTTATCCCAACTTACCTGGTCAAAGGAGTAATAATATATCATATTAATCTTCTCTTATTTATCTGAAATTTGTATCTATGTATCGCTGGACTGACTGAAAAGGTATTTTTTAAATACCTAGATATTTATAAGGTATTTCTTTAAATAGTAAATACCCAACAAACTAAACTGAAAATCCAAGTTATTTGTTCTCAACTTATGAATTTTATTTTATTTTTTCTCACAACTCCTTAATTTCAGGTGTAAAATTCCAACAGTAATTCGTTGCTTTCCCTCATCTTCATGGACGTGACTATCCACTACTCTCCATCAATTATCAAGAAATTTATATTTTTCTTTGTCTAATTAGCACTCAATTTTAGCATCCTAGAATTTAATCTGGAGATCTAAATGCCTAGTGCTTTTTTTTTTTACTAAGGGAGCCCACATTATTTTTTCTCCTCCAGTGTGCTCTAATGATTTACTCTTGGAGGATGGTGATTGGGTGTCGAGGGGGAAAACTCTACTCAGCAGGGGCTTCATAAGGTGGGGGGTGAATGCCCGAAGGGGGTGGGGGCAGGGTGTGGGGATTGGTTTATTCTGGGGCTGGGATAGATGTACAATGCAGCATCATATCTTAGCGGGGGCAGATTAGGGTAGAGGTTTGCCAAAGGCATACTTTAGGTGGGAATTGGATGCCTTTGAAAGAACAGGGGGGAGGGGGTCTGTCCCAAGCTGGGGCCAATGAAGAATGTCTGCCATCACGATGATTCTGTACGGTGGAGGCAGCGCTGGGACAAAGGGGAAGGTGATGGGGGGGGACAATATTTCTTCAATAGTTTTCCAAGCTTAACAACTAGTGCTATGTACGTGACTGGGAGACAGGCGACTGTCTTCAAAGATCCAGAACAAGCGTGCGTAGTTTCGAACTAATCACCAACACTATGGACATGTCAGTTTTCATCTGTTTTTTCTTTCCTCGCGATATCTTAGTGTCTCTCTAGTTTAAACACAATATTTTAGAGGTGGTAGAAGCCTGGCTGACGCCTTGCACAGTTGTGTTGTTCTTTTCCTCTTGGTTTGGCGATGCCAGAACGATGCTGGCCGGTGCTGGGGCGTAGCCATGTAACCTGTTTGTAGCAGGAGCATGAGGCCTGGTAGAGAGATCCGGGGACTCGCCGAGGGAGGAAGGCAATCCAGTGGTGGAATGGGGGAGACTGTCATGACAAACCTAAGGGGCCGGGGTTTAGTCTTGCTAAGGAGAACACGACAACTATAGCCGGTTTTTGGCTAAGTAGATATTGCCTTGGAAAGTGTTGTGTCTGATACAGGGGAGGCTAAGAGTTGCTTATGCATTGAGAGGACAAGTGTTGCTGGTATAGTTCATAGCTTCTCTTGGACTACCATAGATTAGCGTCATCATCATCATCATCATCATCATCATCATCATAAGCTCTATCAGTAGCATCAGGGTCACTGAGCCCGGTTCGCAGGAAAAAAAAAAACCCAAAAAAACATGCTTGGGGTCGTCCCTGACGATTACCACAAATGAGCATCAGGCATGGGGTTTGTCCACCATACTGTGATGGGCAACCTCATGCCCAGTACTGCTTTCCAGTCGAAGATCATCATCATCATCATCATTAGTATTATTATCTCACAGTTTACATAGAATCAGCAGAAATTCATCCTCATCATTATCATCATCATCATCATTATATGAGGGACGCTGAGCCCGGTTCTCAGCATGTTCGGTTTGGTCACTCGGGGTAGACTGTGAGGACCCCGGCCTCAATCTTCTTATTGGTAATATCAACCTTGGGCACTGGGTCCTTAAAAAAAAAAAAAAAAAAAAAAAAAAAAAATCGATGTGTTTTGAGTCTGGTTAGGTTTTTGATGTTTTAAACTGTGTTAAACTCCGGGCTGCCCGGCAGTCCAGCCTTCGTTTGGCAGAGGTCCCGGGCGGCCCGGCCGGTTAGGTCCCCCGGTTTGGCGCCGGCGGGCCCAGCGCATTTTTGCGCACGGGGGGGGGGAGGTCATTTTCGAAGTGGTTTGGCCCGTGGGAGCCTCCCCGCCCCCCGACGCAAATTTTTTCAACGGGCGGCCTTGGAATTCGAACGCGCAGTTCGTCGAAGAGCTGCCCGTTTTATTTTTTATTTTTTCGTTCACGTTGCCCGCCGTCGCTGCCCGCCGGTGAAGAGGTTTGCGTCGCTGCCCGCCGTCGAAGAGGTGCCCGTCGTCGCTGCTCGCCGTCGCTGCCGTCGCTGCCCGCCGTCGGAAAGCTGCCCCGTCGTGGTTGATACGGTCCCGCTGTGGTATCCGCCTCCACCTCGTTGCGTCCTCTTCTTCTTCTTCTTCTTCCTCTCCTCCGCCTCCACCTCCTTTCATCTTCTTCTTCTTCCTCTCCTCCTCCTTTCCTCCTCTTCGTCTTCTCCTCCTCCTTCCCTCCTCTTCTTCTTCTCCCCCTCCCCCTCCTCCTCCTTTTGTCCTCTTCTCTCGTCGTCCTCCTCCTCCTCCTCCTCCTCCTCCTCCCTGCTTCATTGGTTTTCTTTAGTAGGCGAAGTGCCATGTGTTGGGATTTCCCTCTCTCTCTCTCCTCGTCCTCCGTCATTTTTTTTTTCTTTTTCGTCAACGCCATAGGGAACCGGCAGGCCCTCCTCCTCCTCCTCCTCCTCCTCCCTTCGTCTTCTTCTCTCCTCCTCAACCACCTCCTCCTCCTCCTCCTTTCTCCTCCTCCTCCTCCTTATTTCATTGGTTTTCTTTATTGGGCGAAGTGGCACGTGTCACTCTCTCTCTCTCTCTCTCTCTCTCTCTCTCTCTC
>BFEA01000818.1:339027-352410 GCA_003427395.1 Chara braunii | reverse complement strand
CCCCAAAGCACCCCCAGATCTCTCTACCAGGCCTCATGCCCCTGCGTCAACAGGTTACAGGGCAACACCCCAGCACCGGCCAGCGTCGTTCTGGCTTCGAACAGCCTTAGGTCACCGAGTATTACAGCCTTGAAACTACCTAGAAGAGATTGCCGGGAAACCCCAGGATCCGGAAGACAGTTTAAAACAGAACAGACTACCCCCTTTTTTGAGAATTGGATTTAACTACGTAAACAGTCGTAATTGCAAACATAGAAGAAGACCTGGCGGGTCCTACAGATGCTCAGAAACCCTTGGAATCCCTAACGCCCCTTCCGAGGCCTTTCAACACTGTCCTTTTTTTGTTTGTTTTTTTGTTTGAAACCCTCGTCTCGTCAGTGTTAGTGGTGCTGATAAGAGCAGACACCACTAGCACGGGGGGGGGGCTCCATCTATTGGTGGGGAGCGTCACCTGCTGGAAAGCGGGTCCAGCGTCCCTTATACAGACTGAAAATTGAAGTACACCAGATCTGATGGTTTGAGATGGTCCTGCCAGCATTGATTACCCTGGAGTCCTGAATACCGAAGCTACAAAAAGTCGATGCCACCAATTTCGGGGGGTACCCCATGATCAACAGTTCCCATTGGGATTGGAATCAGGTGAGTCAGACCCTGCACGAGTGAACACAAAGCCCTTGTACACAACCTTGGTTATGGCCTCCATGATCTTCTCAATGGTAGGCGCCTTAATAGGGTATGGCG
The DNA here is from genome assembly GCA_003427395.1 of Chara braunii. NCBI lineage: Eukaryota > Viridiplantae > Streptophyta > Charophyceae > Charales > Characeae > Chara > Chara braunii. Next base: position 351,669 of record BFEA01000818.1, on the reverse strand, counting down.
CCCCCTCATGCGCACAGATAGACTTCAACTGGTCCTGATTTTTGGTGGTCAGCAGCTCCTTTGCGCCAGTACGAAGGCTAAGACTCCCTTCAGTCCACTACCAGCTGCAACCCTGGTACGCCCATTTTCTTCAGCACTCTTGGAGGATTCAGCCACGAGAGACGCATCTTCGACTGCCCCATCATCACCTCGGCACTCAACGTGCCAGCGGCGCCACTGATTCTGGCATCTTACCTTTCCTTTTCTTCTCGCGCAGCTCATACAATTTCGCGATTTCATCTTCGATCTTCTCCAGTCTCTTGTCCACCATCTCTCCATGCTCCTTATCTCTGAATCTGCCCACCGGGGTTCGAACAAGTGGTGAGCGAACAACTTCCCACCTAGCATCATCACTACAAACCAGATACTGTCTCCCGATCCTAGACGATACCCTAGCCTCCATCGCTTTGGAATTTCGCCGAATGAGCTCATCCTTTTTCTTCATTTCCTTCAACTACCTTTTCGTGCCTGTTCCTCCGTTTTGGCGAAGAAACTGAGTCTCCCTCTACTTGGATCCTCTTGCTGACGATGAGGGGTCCAATCTCTCTCTTTTTTTTTTTTTTTTTTGAACTGCCTGAGCCAGTGGTAGGGGTGCTGATAAGTGCAGACACCACTATCCCTGTCAGGGAGGCTCCATCTATTGGTGGGGAGCAGCACCTACTGGAAAGCGGGTCCAGCGTCCCTGAACATCATATTAATTGCTTTTTTTGAATAGACATCCGATTGTAGCTACTGCCAGCCACATGAACCACTCCAATATCTCACAGGCGTAGTCCCAGGAGTACTGTTGCCTCCAGCACTCTGCAATCCACAATTTGAAGAGCACTCCCTCACAGAGTGCCCTTCGCTTCCACCATTGAAACATTTATTACCTTGAGTTACCATGTCGAGCAGTAAAGGAGAGAGGCACTTCCACCATTGAAACATTTATTACCTTGAGTTACCATGTTGAGCAGTAAAGGAGAGACTCCGAACCCAAGTTCGAGCACACCAAACGTACTATCCAATCGCCCTTGAAACATACACGCATGATCTACCAGTCAATGACAGCAGCTCCACAAGTCTCTAATCCTGCTTCAGAATTACTCTAATCAGATTCAAGGAGGTGTCATAGAGAATGACAATCCTGATCAAAACGTCTGTTTCTGGGAACCAGAACGCACACCTCAACAGAACTCTATCCACAGATACTAGATCGAAGATGTAGCCACCACCCTATGTACAATTGCATAGGAGATTGTCACACGAATCAGAAAAAGAAGACTGCCTGGCACAGACAGTGGAAGCTTGAGAACAGAGAGCAAAGATACACCAATACAGACGCTCTGTTACGCACGCCAATTCATTGAAGTTCCAAACTCGGATTATGAACACAACCAAAATCTTATAATCACCCAACATTGCGGCCAACCCTCGACGCATTTCGTCTACCCTGCACACAAACTCTTCAGGAGGAAAGAACTCCAACGACCCATGTCGGAATGCATCACAGCTACTGGAGACCATTCTGTATGCCTTGCTTCTTTTATACTTATCCTACCTACCTTCACCCATCTACCACTTGGCTCATTCCCCATCGAACTAATCGACGCCTTTGGCATCCAACTCATAGATCCCATTGAAACCGTAGGACACATAAGCAATTGGTCAGTTATGCTGTCGTTGCAGATCAGGGCTGCTGCAGACACGTGTACCTGCAAAACACACAAGCCAAACAACAGAAGACACAAGGACGACCGCCGAGGATGTACGGCTGCTAACGGATGAGCAGGAACGAAAGCTCACTCTTCCAAATTCCGGGGATCTGTTGGATTGGACTAGCGCACAGAGAGTGCGGCGCAAGAATCATAATCGCAGCAGAGGCGCGCACATGCTCATGCCAACAGAGTTACAAACCCAGTATCAGTCACAATAGCCAGGCCGCGTCTGCAGCACCACCACCACATCTGCATCAACCGTCTGCACGCTTGCCAGCGTCTATGCTGGGAGAGGACGGGTAAACCCACAACCCTGAAGTATATAGTGCACCACACCCAAAGAAGTACAGCGCGGGAGAGCAACATGTACCAACTCTGGATTCAGACCATAACAGACCCTGGAAACCGTCGGGAAACCCAGTGCTGCGTATACGTTGTAGAAGCTGCCTCGATACACCCTGCCAGTAGAGAAGCAGACTGACACCGCGTATACGTGCACCGCAAATACCACTGAGGAGTGTACCCAAGCCAGAAGGTGCCCTGATACAGAGGGCAGGAGAACAAGAACCAGACTCCAAAAGGTACGCGACTTACAAAACATAGAAAAATAAAATAAAAAGTGCCAAAAGTATGCACCTACAGGCAAAAGTGGTCCCGATACTCCAGGAGGGAATTCGAGCACCAAAGCAGGCGTATAGGGCCAAGCCGAACCAGGGCCAGAGGGCATAAAAAACGGGCCAAAGACCGAAGCCCGAGGGGCGAAGTACACGGCCAGAATGGACTACCTGGTAACAAAGCCCACCCCAGCACAACCCAACCGAGCCTACAGGACTAAAATACAAGGCCAAGGTGGCGTCCCTGGCAATGTCACGGATGTGCCTGCTATGGGGTTCCCTGTAATAGTATAATGACAATAAAAAAAGGCCCGAAAAGGTTGTCCTCTTTTTTTTTTTTTTTTTTTTCCCCCCCAAAAGGTCCATGGTGTTGTAGAGGCCAGTCACCGAGTACACAGTGATCACCTGGAGCAGTAGGCCGTGTGTGTCCTGGAATATGAGACCACCTCCCATCCCATCCTCACGTCAATACTCTAGCGCACCCCCTATCCCACTATCCTACCTCAGTGTGACCAGCACTGAGGACCATTACCCTTTTTTTTTTTTTTTTTTTACGTTAAAAAAACCATCATAAATTTCATAACAGTGAAACTAAGGATGTTCTGAGAAAGTCCAATTGAAGGAATTTAGAGCTACTTCAGAGCTTTTCTACAAGGAACTTCAGAGATAATAAAAAAACAGAAGAAGACTCGGGAATCCACCAACAGTCCTCACCCCACTCCGGCAAGACTTACTGCAGCAAAGCCACCATCTCTACTGCTGTTATGCCCTATTTCTGTCCTACCAGCTAGCCCCTTCACTAGCAGGACGCGTGATACCTTTCTCTCTCGATCCCTTTCCTTCCCGTTACTCAGAAAAGGTACGGGAATAGACTGCAAAAGTCCTAAAAAAGCCCCCAATCCCGCAAAATCCCTAACAAAACCTTCCACGGATCTCCAACACTGTCGTATTCCCTGCCGAGCTTCCAGGCCTCACACCCCCCATCCTGCTGGGTTACAGGGCAACACAACTCACCCCAGCTCCGGCCAGCGTCGTCTCAGCAGCAACCCTTGGTTGTCCCGTGGGATGCCCCCCCAAAGCACCCCCAGATCTCTCTACCAGGCCTCATGCCCCTGCGTCAACAGGTTACAGGGCAACACCCCGGCACCGGCCAGTGTCGTTCTGGCGTCGAACAGCCTTAAGTCACCGAGSATTACAGCCTTGAGACTACCTAGAAGAGATTGCCAGGAAACCCCAGGATCCAGAAGACATTTTAAAGACAGAACAGACTACCCCCTTTTTTGAGAACTTGTAATTGACAACATAGAAAAAGACCTGGCGGGTGCTACAAATGCTCAGAAACCCTTGGAATCCCTAACGCCCCTTCCGAGGCCTTTCAACACTGTCCTACTCCCTGGCGAGCTCTTCCAGGTCTCACACCCCACATCCTGCTAGGTTACAGGGTGACACAACTCACCCCAGCTCCGACCAGCGTCGTCCCAGCAGCAACCCTTAGCTGTTCCGTAGGATGCCCACCCCTAAGCATCCCCAGATCTCTCTACCAGGCCTCATGCTCCTGCGTCAACAGGTCACAGGGTAACACCCCAGCTCCGGCCAGCGTCGTTCTGGCATCGAGCAGCCACATGTCCGTGAGTATAACAGCATCAAAAACCACCTAAGAAGAGTTGCCAGGGATCCCGAGAGCCCAAAAGCATTCTTAAGACCCCCGAACAACCATCTGTAAAAAGAAAAAAGGGGGGAGAGGTCAAAACTAAATACCAACCATCCTAAATCCCCCCCTCAACAAAGGAGCCGTAGGTCTCGACTTTCGGTCCTCGAACCATAACACACTTGGTCTCATACCCCCTTCTGCATAGGTAACAGGGCACTGCAACCTTCCCCTGTACCGACCAACCTAGTTCTGTCGGATAGGAAGTGCCTTCCTCCCTCGACAATTCCCATAGCGACAAACTCCTACACAGGTTACAGGGTCAGAACCCCGGCGCTGCTTGTGTTGGACGATCTGGTTATGCCTTCCACCCTCGGCATAATTCCATGGGCCTCAAGCTCCCCCCTGGGTCACAAAGCCAAGCTCCAGCATGGACCCATGTCATCCCAGCCTCGTCCTCCTGACCTACTCACCTTCACTGACATCCATCCTCTGGTTGAAGACCACCTTTCCTCCTCCCATCCTCCCCTTTTTAATTCCCTCCCTCCTTCCTTGATCAAAATCAGAATTATCTGAGATGTCCAGAGCCAGACTTACGGTTATATAAAATCAGAAATTTTATAGAACTTCTATAAGAATTTATTTGAAGAATCTTTTCAGAAATTTCTTAGAAGCTTTTATAGGAAATTATTTCGAGGGTATTTTTAGAAGTTTTTATAGGAAAATATTTCGAGCATCAGAAATTTTTTGAAGCTTTTATCATTTCGAGTTGTAGAGTCAGAAGTTTTTTAGATACTTTTATAGAAGAATATTTCAAGAATATTTTTAGAAGCTTTCATAGGAGAATATTCCAAGAATCAGAAGTTTTTAAGAGACTTTAATAGGAGAATATTTCAAGAATATTGCAAGCATTAGAGACTTTAATAGGAGAATATTTCAAGAATATTGGAAGAATAGTTGAAGATAACCTAATCGTATCCCATAGAACAACATCATGATATATCGCGAGACTAAAGTAATCCACGGAGAGTAATCAACGAATTAAAACAGGGCCCAACTATGACGACACTGATCCCGTACGAAGTGAAAGCTGAGAAAAAAAACCTTCTCCCTTCTTCCTTAACCCCTTCCTTCCACTTACCTCCCACCCTTCAAACCCTACCCCTGCACCTCTGGGGAAAGAAGAGTTCACTTCCTCCCGCTGCTAGTCCAAGGCTCAAAGCAACACTAACTCCAAAGGTATAAGCGGCCATCTTCAATCCCTATAGGGAGTCGAAAACAGTGTGGCACCCCTCGCCAAGCCCGTTGACAAGTCACCACAGGAGGTTCGAACCACTGTAGCCGTAAACTTACCACACACTTACATATAGTTGAGGAAGAAGGCAAATTCGGAATCACCACGTCATCTCATGAACAACTGCATCGTACCACGAGCGTCCACCGTGCCTGCATCTAGCCGCAACGCCCGTAAAGATACAAGCAGTACAACCACAACCTCATGCCCCCGTCGTTCTCGTCGCCCGACACACTCGAATTTCATGGCGCGCGCTAGATCTTCAATATCTCCTCATCCCCTGGACCATTTGCTCTGAAATTTGGACCACCTCAGCTCCTCGACATAGCCCATCGGTGGACCAATTTTCAGCCCAGGGCGCGCGCCCAATCGCGCGTAATCGTTGAGCGCGCGCGCGCCATTTTCCTTGCTGCGTGCAGTTTTCCCGCGCGCGCGGCTCCTCGCCCTTGATTGATGATTGATGCTGCCGGGGCGCAGCGCTCCCAGTAGCGCTGCGCCCCTAGCAAGACCCTACCCGACCAATGGGCAGGTAGCTTGGACCGAACAGCAGTGATAGGCACCAGGACTGATAGGTTGCTTAGCCTTGGTGGAAGCGGAATCGGACGAGCCTTGTCGAACGAAAACTTCGGACGCCAGGCCCAGACAATCTACTACAGTCCCCAAGTACAGTCCCCAAGAGACTCTGGGCCCTAGGTTTCAGACACCCATTGAAGCAGTCTTACCGTCCTTCCCCTAGCTTACCCAAGGCCAGGCGGAACTCGGACTGGGCTGAGCGACTTATACCCCTACCCTTACCCCAGGGTCTAAGCCTTATATATAGCCACTAGACAGTTCTACCCGAATATCAGTAGGAACTCCAGTGGCGCATACCTGTCCCTACCGCAGATACTAGACCCCACCCACTGACTAGACCCCCCCAGTCTGATAGTTGTGTAGTTCACCATGTATGTGTGTACCCGAAGGCTGTGTCTACTTGTGTATCTATGTATGAAGATGCACAGACAGTACTATGATAATGTGTGGAAACTTGTGTATGTAGCCCGTAGGTCATGTATAATTCGCAAGCTATGTATATGCCCGAAGGCTATGTGTGCTCTGTGAATCGATATATCTAGATGTATAGGCAGCATCATGTGTGTATATCGAAGAGAGAACGGGGTAAGCTGGACAAGGAAACCCCCAAGATCCGAACCAAGCTCGAACCCGTGACCTTGAAACATGTAATCGTATGGCTCTACCATGTGAACGGCTAGTGGAAATGGCACCAACGTGTGATATGTGAACGGCTAATGGAAATGGCACGAACGTGTGATTTGCTAGACTGGGGAGATCAACAGAACACCCAAGACCAACACCCCCAAGCAACCCATGTGAAACCCGGAACCAACATACAACACCATGAACAACCCTTGGGTGGTGCGCAGGCAGCCGTGCGTCAATCTAATGCCCTGCCGGTGTCCATGCGCACGGTTGCAATTGAGTTTTGAACCCGCAACCTCATACCACAATGCGAATTTCCAACCGGTGCTCTAACCATTGAGCCACATCAACAGGACAAGATTCAACAGGTAATTTTGACACTGATGACGACGTCTGGCATGAAGATGATGGTGGGCAAGAAGAGGATGACGTGGTCAACTACTACGCAAATATTTGTGCAGTCTGCGAGGATTGCGAAATCGAAAGTGAGTGGAGCTGGGGAGCTGTTGTGCCACTGAGGGGCAGACATGAGCATACGGGGGGGGATAGTGGATGGGGGGGTGACCTGATGGTTGATGATGAGAGTACCGGTGCGGACAGTGACTCGCATCTGCATCAGGATATCGGAGACCGGGTCGGAGGGTGGGCGGTAGGAGAGTGGGAGGTGGAGTTGGAGCTACCACCACCGGCGACGACAGTGGGAGGACTACAGCAACAACAGGAAAAGAGATGAGCCGTGGTGCGGCTATGTGGGGCAGAGATGAGCATGAAGGGAAGGCTGGCGGGTGGTGGGATAACCTGACGGCGCTCTCCTATCAGGTCGCTACTGCGAAGGGAGAGCAGGCAGGTGAGTGGGTGATGGAGGAGTGGCAAGGAATGGGCGAGATGGGTGCGAAGGGAGAGAAGGATGCCAGCCACAACATCAATAACAACTAAGAAGGCAAGCAGGGAATGGGAGAAATAGGAGAGAAGGGTGAGAAGGTGGAATACAGTGACAACAATAACAATAACGATGGCGGCGAGCAGGAATCGAAGCAGGGCGAGAAGGATGATAACAATAACATCGACAATAACGATAACAACAACAACAACAACGGTAGAGACAACAACTTCAACAACAACAACAACAACAACAACAACAACAACAACAACAACAACAACAACGATGGAGACATCAACATCACCAACAATGACAACAACATCGTTACCAACACCAACAACAACGATGATGAAGATGGGGGCGGCGACCATGGCAGAGAAAACAACGATGGCGATAACTACATCAATAACAACAACAACAACAACAACAGCAACAGCAACAGCAACAACAACAACAACAACAACAACAACAACATCAACAACAACGATGACGAAGATGGTGGCGGCGATCATGGCAGCATCGGGGCAGGGAGTGAAGAGGGGAGTGGCGACCATGGCAGAAGAAGGGCATGGAGTGGTCTTCCCACATCCATGATTGCCATCAACACGGAGGGAGAGAACAACGATGGTGACAATGATATCAACAACAACAACAACAACAACAACAACGACGAAGAAGACGGCGGCGGCAATCATGGCAGAAGCAGCGGGGTAGGGAGTGGTGCTTGCGCATCCATGTTCGCTACCAGCGCGGTGACCAGCGCCGAGATCGGCTGCAAAAATAGGTCTACTATCCTCTCCCCCCCCAACCTTGATATGGAGTTGAACGCTTCTGCTCGGCACAGGGGAGGAGTAGGATAGATGATGGTGGTTGCTCTTGCCTGCCCCTGCTCTCTTCAGATAAAGCATAGTACCACGATTCCACAATGTCATTTGATTGCATAAGGGATGTTGATAGGGTTTCATGCTTATTGTTGATTGATTCCGAGCATTCACATCATACCACGGGTAGGGTTTGGTGGTTTGATTCATTGTCTTAGATCACATACATCTTTGTTTGGTGTTTCGTATATTCACACACCACTGTTTAGGGACGCTGGGCCCGACTCCCACCCGATTTATAATACATCCTTGATTGAAGACGCTGGACCTGATTGGTCTGATCTCCAGCTTACATACATCATATCAAAGCTAGGGTTTCGTCTCCTGGCCTGATAGATAGGAGTGGGGCTGATGCCTTATTTCGTTTAGAGAATCTATAGATCTCATGGATTGGGGTCTCCCATCATCTGACATATACTGATTAACGAACATACATAGGATGTCGGAGATATCAACACATCTCTGTATAGGGGCGCTGGCCCGGATCTCAAGCTGATATATCACATCATATCATATCACATCATATCAAAGCTAGGGCTTCATTGCCTGGTCTGTTTGTTAGGATTGGGATGATGTCTTAGTTCGTTTTTTTTTAGAATTGAACATCTGATAGATAGGGTATTACCATCATATGACATACATTGAATCACGATCATACATAGGAAGTAGGAGATATTAATAGATATCTGTTTTTTTTTTTTTTTTTTTTTTTTTTTTTTTTNTTTAACAACGCCCCCGCCAGTGTTAGTGCTGCTGATAAAAGCAGACACCACTAACACCTAGGGAGAGGCTCCGTCTATTGGTGGGGAGCATCACCTGCTGGAAAACGGGTCCAGCGTCCCATATTACAGAAAGAATAATGTCTGAGAATGTCTGAAAATGTCTGAGTATGCCTGAGAATGAGAATGTCTGAGGAAGATGCGGAAGATGAGGACTGAGACTGTGGGGCTGCCTCCCCTGGACTGCTAATATCACCCATCCCCTTATTGGAGCTCCCCTTGACGCTGGACCCGATTGCCAGCTGACACATCCATCATTGTACAGGGACGCTGGACCCGATTTCCAGCAGGTGTAGCTCCCCACCAATAGATGGAGCCTTCGACGCTGGAGCCTACTAAATGGGGATGCTCTTATCACCTCGTTAAGTAGGTTTCCTGTATACGAAGTTAACAAAAATAAAAACAAAAAAATAATTAGCTTCTGATGCTGGCCGGAGCTGGGGAAAGTTGTGTTGCCCTGTAACCTAGCAGGAAGTAGGGGTGTGAGGCCTGGAAGAGCTCGGCAGGGAGTAAGACAACTTTGAGGAACTCTGGAAAGGTTTGTTAATGAGGTCGAGATTTTTAGATTTTCTTTTAGGACCCCGGCGGTCTATTCTGAAGAAGAAACGAGGTGAGTGGGAGAAGGAGACGGTGGGATATCATGCGTCCTACTAGTGAGGGGGCTAGCTGGTAGGATTGGAATAGGGTATAGCAGCAGTAGAGATGGTGGCTCTGCTGCAGTAAGTCTTGCCGGAGTGAGGAACAGAAGATTGATGGGGGGGGGGGGTTCGAGTCGGATTTTGAATTCTGCTGATTCTTGAAGCTGGTTGTAGTCATTTCCTAAGTAGCTCCAACTTTTTGAGCCAAAAAAGAACGAGGGGAGTGGGGAAGGAGATGGTGGGATATCACGCGTCCTACTAGTGAGGGGGCTAGCTGGTAGGATGGGAATAGGGCATAGCAGCAGCGGAGATGGTGGCTCTGCTGCAGTAAGTCCTGCTGGAGTGAGGTAAAGTGGATGGATGGGGGGGTTTCTGAGTAGTTTTCTGAATTTTGTTCATATTCTGAATTTTGTTGTAGTCATTTTCTAAGTAGCTCCGATTTTTTCTGAGCCAAAGCCGGGTAATGGACCCGGTATCTCAATCATCAAAATTATATGTAAATTTCCATATGGGGCGCTGGGCCCGGTTCCCCGCAAGTGCTGCTGCTTCAAAAAAAAAAAAAAAAAAAAAAAAAAACTTCTGATCCAACAGGCAATTTTGTTGAGAAACATGGATCCCACTACTTTCCGAGAAACAAGGGCGTTGCGCTTTGTTAGGGGTACGTTTTCGGATTATGTGTACGTGGCGCGTAGCCTGTGATGAACGACCCCAAAGACGCTACAAAAAATGGAAAGCTCAAGGACCCTACCCCTACCGGGAAAGTTGCCGCGAAAATGCGTTGGCCTTTTCGATGCCCACCCTTCCTCAGGAGGTAGTCTGTGTCACCCACATGGTGAGGCCAGGCCATACGGCGGACCGCAGGAACGTCTGTCTCCGTAGAAGACCAAAGAAACCCGCCGCAGTAGTTGGGAAAGACCCGCAGAACCCGCCTCTGTGGGGTCCCAGTTTGCTTTTCCGCCGCGTCCGACCTGTTGCCTTATTTTTAGGGACTTTCTTGTTTTTTCTTTTTTTGATGTCATGTCGGATCAGATCCTTAGCCTTTTAAAACACTAAAAAGAAAAAAGAAATCATGATCAATTTTATTATTATTATTATTATTATTATTATTATTTTGAACTTCAAGTCGCGGATACCATTTACACTGCTGTTCGGTCCAAGTTGCCTGCTCGTGGGTAGGGCGATGGTCCTGAGTGCTGGTCACACTGAGGTAGGATAGTGGGATAGGGGGTGCACTAGGAGTATTGACGCGAGGATGGGTTGGGATAGGGTCTCATAAGGGACACCCACGGCTCACAGTTCCAGGCGATCACTGTGCACTCACTGACTGACCTTATAATTTGAAAAAAAAAAAAAAAAAAAAAAAAAAAAAAGAGCAGCCTCCCTAAGTGGGTCCCCGGTTGAAGGCTCCATTTATTGGTGGCGAGCTGCACCTGCTGGAAACAGGGTCCAGCTTCCCTCATATTACAGGACATATCAATGACTGACAAATGTTTGTACAACTGACATATGCTGGCAGAGTTCCCTGTCCTTCCTATTGCCTGTCCCCCCGAGGCATGGTGAGGGCAGGTGTACCCGACTTGAGATGGCAGGGCTTTTGGGCAATGTCATGGGGGGCATTCATCGTAAGTGAGGCCAGTCTCTTTTGGCAGGGAGCTGCACCTGCTGGAAAACCGGTCAGCGTCCCCCAGCCGCCCCACATAATTCAAAGTTTCCTCATCTAAGTTCTGGACGTTATTGTGGTCAGATTCATCTAGATCTGGCCACAATTGCAGTCAGATACATGTAGGGAAGTTCTAGTTCTAGTAGCATTCCGTCACATGGGCTCGGGATCCCTCAGAGATCCCTCAGACATCCATCAGTGATACTTCAATGGCTCATAAATCTTTCTACGGGTAGGGCTGAACGTGTCATTGGACGTTGGTTGTTAGGAGAAGTGTCCATGACCATGGGCCAGTGAAGGTGGGGAATGGGAGGTGTGCTTGCCTGCATGAACTGCCGATCGAGCATAGGAGAGTGAGATCCAAGATGACTGATTGGGGAGAAGCAGAACACTCAGAATCTGTTCCCACCTCTCTTAGAAATGCCCAAGGGACGGGTGGTTACTATATCCCTGTACTTACACTATCATGCTGGCAAGCAATTTGGGCTGCTGTGTAGTAACTGTTCTGCGTGGCGAACTCTCTCCCTGCTAGGTAGGCCCTGCAGCATGCCGTATATGCTTGCAAAGACAAACGACTACAATGTTGCGGGACTCTGGACCCGCTTTCCAGCAGGTGTTGCTCCCCACCAATAGATGGAGCCTCCCGGGGAGTGCTAGTGGTGCCTGCTCCTATCAGCACCCCTAGCTTGTTCTTTTTTTTTTTTTTTTTTTTTCCGTTTTTAAAAAGCCCCGGGTGTTTTTTTTTCTTTTTTAAGGCTCCATCTATTGGTGGGGAGCTGCACCTGCTGGAAAACGGGTCCAGCGTCCCAGTACAGAAATGAACATGCTCATCGCATCATGAGATTCTGTTGGCGAGGAGTAACCAGGAGAATCTAAACCCCAGTTCGCCCCCCCTGATATGTGTCTTTCTGATCTGTTGCAGCGATACCATTCCCCACATGATCGTCTACCACAGATTTAAAGCGTTGTGAGGTCGCCCCAGCAAAATCCCCTGAAGCCCCATGGGCTCAGTGTCACATCCCCTATTGCTCCCAAACTCGGGAGCCTGTATCTCCTGGCCTCTACCCCCGTCCTGAGCGAGCCCCAGTCTATCGTTCTATGCCCCCCACATTCCCAGTATAGCAGTCGTTCCTACTCAGCTCCCTGAACTCCTATAACCCCTGTAGGTCCTTAGTCACCATGTTTGCAGTCTGTCGTAAGCTCCTGTCATGGCTGTAACCCAGATACACAGTCACCATTGCACTTGGGGACGAAGATGACCTCCTGGCTGGCTGAGGGGTGTGAGGAGGGGGTCGGGCGGGGGGAGACAACA
>BFEA01000818.1:324796-335918 GCA_003427395.1 Chara braunii | reverse complement strand
GCAAAGAGGGAGAACTGCTCAGGCAGTGAGAGAGCGGAAGCGTACAGGGTAAGAAAGGGGAAAAGTGTGAGGGAGAGAGAAAGCACACCGGGAAAAAGAATCCTGAGAGATACTACAGACTATGGGTTTGCTGTTTTCGTTGGTGAGCAGTGACCAATTCAGTCCGCTGAGGACCGAGCGTTACCGAGAGATAGTTTATTCGACTTTAAGAACTTGGAAGATCCGAATCGCCAGCAGCACGATGGGGCTCAGGTTTTCTTCGTGCGGTTCCATAGGCGGTGTCTGAGCAAGAGTGACTTGGCCTGAAGTCTTGGTGATGATCGGCTGTCAAAGCCCCGCCTCTTTGCTGTTAATTTTATTTTATCGAGCTGTTCATCGGGGAAGAATCTGACGGGTAAGTTGCCCCACAGTGCTCGATCCACAGGTGAAACGTGAATTTGTCCGCTTCAGCGATCCAGATACATGACAGAGACCAACTGCTGATTTGCCCGTTTCGCCGGACCTCATACTCACAAAGAACCGGGGTTTGATTTGGTCGCTGGCTGCTGCCAGCGCATTCAGAAATCAAGGGGGATGACTGCTCGCTGGCTGCTGCCAGCACATTCAGATAATTAAGCGGCGATTGCCCACTGGCTGCTGCCAGCACATGCAGATAATTGAGGAGTAATTGCTCGCTGGCTGCTGCCAGCACACTCATATAATCAAGCGGTGACTGCCACTGGCAATCACCATTACGTTCAGATAATCAAGCGGTAATTGCTCGCTGGTTGCTACCAGCACATTCGGGAATCGGGCGTTCATTGTCGGCTGGATTCTGCCAGCGCATCCAGATAGTTGGCGGTAATTAGCTCGCTGGCCGCTGCCAACTCATCCAAGAAATCGGACCCTGATTGGGCAGTTTTTTATTTATTTATAACTATTTCGGAAAAGCACAGCCACTGCTCTATACTCTGATTTAGATTGAAACGGGATTCCTGATTGGACCGTTTTTGTTATTATTTTGGAAAAAACAAAGCTACTGCTCTGCACTCTGATTGAGATTGGTATGAGCCCCCCTTAACGAGTAATTATTGGCATTATTCTTGATGATGGAACCGCTGCGCTCATGCGTATCAGGACGCTGATTGGAACGGGATGGGAAGATCTTGGCACTCCCGCCAGGTAAATTTCGTCTCCATTTATTCGCCATGCTTATGAAATCAGTCGTGCCAGGCTCTAGTAAGGCTTCCGTTCAGCTTTTGAGAAAGAGAGAGAGAGAGTGGGGGGGAGTGACAGCGCAGAGAAAGAGAGAGAGAGAGAGTGGGGGAAGTGACAACGCAGAGAAAGAGAGAGAGAGAGTGGGGGAAGTGACAACGCAGAGAAAGAGAGAGAGAGAGTGGGGAGAGTGACAGTGCAGGGAAAGAGAGAGAAAGAGAGAGTACAATCATGAAGTTAAAGCTTCCTATGGAGTGGGCCGGGTTTATAGGAGAATGAGTGACTGCAGCGAGCGCTCCAGCAGCAGCGAGCGGAAGAGTGGTGACTGAACGTGCGGGGTAGTAAATRTATGGCAGTGTATCTTCACCCCGAAATTTTATTTGGCGGGGCTGAGCAGTGCGGTAGGCAAAGCACTTGGGTGAGTACCTGTGCATGTTTTAGGTAGTAAAGAGTCTTCATCTGGTAAGACACCTACAACAACTATGGGGATATATTTTTCCAAGTTCTAGTTGCAGAATCGTTTTCACAGCCTCATGGGTGAAGTAGATGGGCACTCCCCCAGCACTTTGCTGACGAAGAATATGGCTATGTATCTGCCCATGTTCAGGGTGGTGGTTCATTCCCAAAATCTCTCATCTAGTGATCAGTCGGGCAGAGGTACATGCTTGCTGCTAGTTTAGAGGGCACGAATGATCATGTTTCTACTTCCGCATTTTACCAAACCAAAGCCTCGAACCTATGTTGGGGGACCCACGTTTTCAAGCTCAGCTGCTCCTGCTCAACTTTGCCAAGTGAACCGGGTCTCAGCTGATGGACAAAGAGTGCCTGTTGACGGGCTTGCCACGTGGCTCGGTAGAGCAGTAAGATTCAAGTTTGCTAAACAGCTTATCATCAGATCTGCTAAATGATTTATCGTCAAGCCTGTCAAATGGTTCATTGTCAAGCCAGTGAGATTCGAGGTTGCTGTTTGGTCAGGGTATGTATCTAAAGTCAGGGACAGGGTGATTGGCTCGCTGTTGAGCGTGCTCTAATGAGGTACAAGCTCGCCGAGTGGTCGGTTAATTCAAAAAAAAAAGGGGACCATGATTTCACTTCCCGCTGTTTTCGTTGATCACAGTAAAAAAAGCTTTGATTACACTTCCTGATGCAGTCGCTGACCACAGTGAATTGGACCTCGTATTCATCTGCTGATGTATTTGTTGATCACCGCGAAAAGAGTCTTATTCTCACTTGCTGCTGCATTTGTTGGTCATAATGAATGAGGACTTGTAGTGACGCATGATCGACGAGCGTCACGACCTCTTCTCACCCTGCTGATCGCTGAAGACCTCCGAAGCGGGCGTGGCGAGTGACAGGCGCTGTGACCCTTGGCTACAGCGAACAGCAGGTGCCCCTCCCCGGGTTTCCTCATAACTTTGGTGCCGTTGCTGGGGAGGGGAGCAGCACCCCCAAGGCCGCGGCCTTCCCCAACCAACGGGGGTGCACGGGCTGATTAGTCAAACACTAATTAACTTGTTTTCTTGATTAGTTTTATTTTTTATAATCATTTTATTTAGTTTTTTTTGAAATATCTCTCGATCCGCGCGCTTTCGTGCGAGCCGCGCCGGGAGCAAAGTTCGCCCTCTCGTCGAGGCACACGTTTTGAGACGTTTTTTGAAATATTCTAACAGCTAGAAAAAAAGATATGGAATTTTTTGTATTTTTCTAATTAAAAATCCTAAAAATCATGAGTTAAAATTTCTAATTGGTTTTTCCTCGATATCTCCTGATCCGCGCGCTTTTGTGCGAGGCGCACTTGGAGCAAAGTTCGTGCTCTCGTTGAGGCGAACGTCTTGAGATATTTTTTGAGAAATTCGAACGACTGAAAAGCGAGATATGGAATTTTTCGTATATTCTGATTAAAAATTTCAAAAATTTTGATTTATATTTTATTGAAATGGTCGGGAAAATAAGCGAAATTAGGGGAACCCCGCCATGACCAAAGTTGGTCGCTGTATTTTTCCCGATATTTTGAGACCCTAGTCGGGGAAAACGGACTTCGTTTGGACAAACGGCGAGCTCCAACAGATAGAAAAGAGGGAAGAAAATCAACGGGAAATTGAATTTCTTTGTAATTTTGATTAAATTAAAAGAAAAATAAATTTTAAAATGCAATCCAATAAGTTTTTCTTTTAAAACTAGTGAAAGCTAACAAAAATTTTCTCGCGTCGAGCAGGGCTTTGCGGTGTTCGTGCGGTTGCGCGCAAAACCCAAAACCCTAAGTAGGGGAAACCCTAATTAGGGTGAAGTCCTAACCCCAATTTTGAGAGAAGCGGGTAGATAGAGGGAAGCCATAGCTTTTAACTTTCGTATTTGTTACGGATGATTTTTCTGTCAAATATATCCCGTAAGATTGTGGAAATTAATTCGGGAAGTTTTGCCCCATTAAATAATTAAGAATTATYTTACTTTTGATTTTGTTATTTAAAATCGATAAAAAAAAAATTGAAATAAAWATTAAAAATTGCGTAGGGGCATTTGTTTGACTTCAATGCTCTTCATATCTACTTTACCTATTTGAGGGACTTTTTTTCGAACCCCATCTCACTAAGGGGGAAGGAAAACTGTTGTCGAAATTTCTCGAAATTTTCCTTTTAATTTAAATTTTTGCTAATTAATTAACAAAAATATTTAAAAATCGAGTTAAATCAATTTTTCTTTTTTTCCATTATTCCTTTTGATTTTCCCTCTTCGGCAGCGCTGTTTGAGGGCTTCGCCCGAACCCCATCCCAACGGGGGGAGGCGAAACGCTGCCGAAATTTTAGTAAATTTCCCAAATTTTATTTTTACCCCTAAAAATCATCAAACTCGGCGGGCTTATATATGTATTGATCCTTAATATATATAAACTAAGAAATAAATTTTATCTTAACTAAATATATTTTCTTTAATTTATAATTGAAAAATACAAAAGAATTCCCTAGAAGAAGAAGAGAAAGAGACGCTGCGGTAAACTGGTTTCGGGTGAACCTACTAGCTTGTTCCCGAAGGAGTGAGGCAAGCGACGAGAATTTTCAGTTATTAATCTACACCTCCCTCTTGCTGCGTTCTCTCTAGCCGCCAGTTGAATGTGGCCGCGGGTGCAGGTAGAGGTCTATGGGGCTACCATTGACTGGGACTTGGAGCCCCCTGAACTCATAGAGGGAGATCTGGTCGAGCTCACGATCCCCGGGCGCAACATTCGACAAGTTGACGGCCAGTTTGCGTGGAGGTCCATAATCTTGTCCGAGGACGTGTGGCTTTGGACGTACAGAGAGCACCGGCCGGGGCAAGGAGTGGGCGTAGTGAGAGCCTACTTGTATTCGGGACCAGGCGCGGTCAGGGAGGCCGTGGTGGGCCTCGCGACGACAGGGACGAGTGGCACAGTTAGCAGGGCGTTACGCTACCTAGGGGAAGAGGTAGCTGCCTTCCGAGCGGAGGACGCGAGCGATCCGTTGACCCTATTTCACGGACGCCCTCCTCTTGATATCACGGGCGAGCTGGTGGTAGCACGGGACGGGTTTTTCCCGTACAGCGTTAGGAGCCTGCGGGCGATATTTCCGACGTTCGTAGTAGAGAGCGTCTTTGGAGGTAWTGGTGGAGTGGTCGAGACATACCTGGCCTATCAGGATCTCTAGATCCTGGCGAGAAGGCCTGCCGACCTAGACTACATCTATTATTCGCTCGCAGCCGGTGGGCCTCGTTGGGGAGACGAGAGGGTTCAGCTTATAGAKCTGATCCGCTCGATAGACGACGAGTGACCCCAGTCTCCGTGCGTTTGGGATTGGCTAGACCGTGAGCTCCGAGCAGGCCCCGAGTACGTGACCTGCATCGGGCGGCTCTTCTCAGACGACTGGGAGAGCTGGTGGGGTAAGGACGCCGAACGACCTCTGATATACGGCCATCAGTTGGCGCAATATTACCAGGTTATAGGACAGGCGCCATACCGCGTCGAGGACGAGTTTGACGACGAGGGTTGGGAGCGTGAGGACGACGAGGACGCCTGGGAGCCAGACTGGGTCGACCGAGAGAGTGAGGTTGACGAGGAGGAGATTGACGTTACAGACGCCCATTTTCCCAGGATAGGAGTAGCAGTCTGGGCGTAGGAGGTAGAGGAGCACATTAGAGCGACGGTTGAGTGAGCTTAGCTACTGATCCTACTCGACCATACTGGACCTGAATGCGAGAGTTGTCTGAAGGGTTAGCAACGTCGAGAGATGGGGTACATCGGAGGAAGTAGAGTGATGCTGACCGAGAGTAGGAGGAGAGATGAGGAGTGATTCAGTGGCCTGGTTAGCTTATGTTCTCTCACGAGAATCCGGATCGTATAGTGTGAGGAAGCTTGTGGGACCTAGAGAGACGGCGGTTGGATACGACATACCACTTCCTGTGGCGTTTAAAGAGGCAGGGCGTGTACCGATACGATACTTGGGAACGTGGCTCGCAGAGGGGCTATTCCTTTGGACAGTAATACTACGAGACGAACGACCCGAGAGGACCCATGATCTAGGAGGGGTCGGACATCTGATAGCGGATAGAGCACACGACTTAGAGATAGGACTAACGCTCGCAGAGGCGAGCATGAGTTGGTGGAGAAGCGAGTCGTTGGCCAGAGTGATCGTTAATCAGCAACTGGTGAGACTCTCTGGAGGGAGGACGAGTTGGAGCTGCTTGGTATACGGTCCACCACATCCGACCCTCTATCCGAGAGAGGATTGGCGATTCGGACTTCCTACCTTCGTGATAGGGCAGGCCTATGGGAGCGTGGATCGTTTGAGTAGAGCAGTGAACCACACACTTTACGCGCTCTGGGAGGGCTTGGCGCCCCGCTTCAAGGAAGTATACTACGCCATTTGTGTGAGGTGGGGCCCGCCCAGTAGAGAGACGCTTGACGACATCATAGACGTTACTAGCTGGGTGGACTGTCTGAGGCCAATCGATCTGATTAGGTACTGCAGGAGACGGACAGAGATCGATTACGTGGGGCTAGAGGATGTAAGACTTCTCCTCGAGGCCGCAGCTTAGGGAATGCCGGGAAGGACGGCCACGGTGATGCGTGTAGGAGAACAACTGGTAAGCGTAGGATACACTGTGACAGTATTTCCCCGAGCGTTCGTAGACGAGGACTTAACAGCGAGTGAGTGCAGACAACGAGCCAGGGATTTGATCCACGAGCGTAGAGCTGATGTACTGGCGCGAGTGACCTTCCAGACCTCGATTTYCTATGATGTGATGATATGGTCTCATGGTTATATGCGCGCGGAGCACTACCACGATGAGACGGTAGCGGAGGCTAGAKCGAGGGTGAGAGGATGAGCTGAAAAAAGATGTGGACTGAGTATGGAAGAGGAGAGTGAGGCAGTCGGAAGAGTGAGAAAGCGCGTTAAAGAACCACTCTTGAACCAGGTAAAGAAGTTGGGGGACAAGTTAAGGGAGATCTGGTCGTGTCAGGACGAGGGCAAGTTGCGTAGGACTGAACTCGTGACGAGAGAGTTAGAGAGTCTGTTTAGGGAGGAAAGAGAGATTATCCCGGCGTGGAGATCAGACTTTCTGGAAAGGGTAAAGGCTAGAAGCGTATCACGCGAAGAAACTAGTGAGCGATCTGCAGAGAGCGAGACAACGCAAGACAAAGTAACGCAGGGAAGCAGCGACAGGACATGAGCGAGACTGCACTACACACGACGGATCGGTACTCATTATATGTGGTAGGGAGACTGGACGGACCATTAGTGTTAGTGAWCATAGAACTCCAGCTCCATACCAGACTGTGCATAGTTGAGGAGGCAGAGTGTGTCCGCCGCGCGCTGCGTGAGGCTAGGGGAACAGGACTTTGGATTGGAATAGAAGGAGGACGGAGGATAAAATACGTACTCCAAGTGACACCTTTCGAAGGGCGGTCTCAGATAAGGGCATGGTACGAGACGACCAGAGAGGCTGAGAGGTTGAAGATAAGCGAAGCCAGAAAAGCTGGAGAGTTAGGGAGAGTTGTAACAGATGGTGCAATACTCAGGGTGTTAGCCGCTCACGACCGGTACTGGAAGGAATTGATAAAGACTTTAGAGGCGATAGAGGAGGGTGGAGATAAGGAGGACCTTAAGACATTTTATGACATATTGGAGCGGTCGGCGATGAGGTTACAAGTGGTTATAGCACTAACTTACCTCAGCTGTTAGACAGATGACCGCGTAGCCGTCTGGGAGATAAGGTAGTGAAAATAGAAATTGGAAGCTCTTGGAAGGATAGTGAAAACTAGAAAGGTCGATGGGCGACTTTGCATGGCAGTAGGAGGGCCTTTAGCGGGCTAACCGATTAAGGATAGGGCTAGGAGAACTAGCAAGGAGGACGGAGAAAGACGCTCAGAGACTCTTGAGGGGTGTCATGGGCGTACTGCAGATCCGGAGAGGCATGGCCTTGTTGGCTGATCCCGAAGGAGAGGTTTACTTAGACACAGGGATTCTTGGGATAGAGGGAGAACACGAGATCTGCGACCGGTACGGGATACTCGAGGTGGTAATCAAGGCAGTCGAGAGCTAAGATTGGAGCCGGACGCGAGCCGTGACAAGGAAACAGGTCCGGGCTGCCGCAACTGTCACAGGTCCGGGTTGCAACGACTGTCATAGGGTCGGGCTGTAACAGTTGGCAAGAATACCTAACTTCGTCTTCTGGCGGTCCAATGGAACCTGACACGATGGGGCCACAACCGACCATGGGCGAAGTGGGAGAGGAGTACAGGACATCGCCCGATCGAGCTCTGAGGGATCTGAAGGAACGAATTAGGCAAGAAGCACCGCTGAGATGGGCTGACCAAACCAATGACGGAGGGCCCGACGTAAGAGGCRAACCAGTTGCGACAGAGCCGCAGGAGGCTCTAAAGACGGGTACCTCGAGCGGACGACGAGAAGCGACGAGGCGACGCTCCCCCGAGTACGAGCGGAGGGACACCATAGCGGACAGGCACATAGACGACTGGAGAGAGAGTTTGAGGGATTCCTATTGGAGGGACAGAGATAGAGACAGGGCGCCGCCGATGCGAGTCTTCGACCCCCAGACAAGGGAGTCACATCCGCTCCCTTACGAGAGCAAGGATCGCTATATTATTACGCACAAGGCCTCAAAGCCTCCTACCTTCAGGGGCTATGGTATCACAGAATATCTGGAGAAGTTGGAGCTTCATGCTAGCCGAAGTCAGTGGTCGGAGGAAGAGATTATAGAGAACTTCCTATTTAATATGGACCCAAGTCTCAGTAGGGAAGTTACGGAAGCTCGACCGAAGGATGGGAAATGGACTCCGTACAAGAAGAACCTCGTTGAGCTTTACAAATTGGAGGATAATAAGTATTTCATCAAGGACCTTGAAACAATGACTCAAGATGAAGATGAGAGCGTACGGGCATTTGGGATGCGTTTCCAGAAGATCTCYGACGTGYTRATGAAGAAGGGGAAGATCTCAGAGGTCGAGCGCTGTACTATCTTCATCGGACACTTGTCCAAAGGTAGGCAAAAGAGTATACTTAGAGATCTTCCGCGCGACAGGCTTGATTTCCCAGAAGTCCTAAAGCTTGCGATAAAGGCAGAGGCAGACGATTACAAAGACTTGGTGTGGAGAGGGATGAGCAGACGTGACTTCTCTCTCTACAAGGAGTATGCCACTGATAGATGTTCTGATTTCAAGGACTATCCCTGGTTGGAGAAGAATGATGCCGTGGTTGAGGAAGTGAAGGAGATACGGGACATGGTGAAGGGATTGACAAGACAGGTTACAGAGATTGTGACCACTACAGGGGCCACGGCCTACCGGGACAAACCTCGAGGGCCCTATTCACTTCGCTGGGACAGTAGGAACAACGATTCCTGGACGAGTGTCGAGGATAGAAATCCTCGGACGCTGACTGATTATCGTACGAGGGGAAGAGAGAGAGACGATGAGCCATGGCGACGTAGGGACGATGAGATAGACCGAGACCGCAGAGATCACGAGCCGTTTGCGCGATCAAGGAGGCTGGATGATTACCCGCGAAGCCCTCGCTATAAGGCCGATCGGGGTAGAGGCGACTCTCGCGGCCGATGGGAGACAGATCAGGGCCGACGAGATGGATATAGGGACGACAAATACGAGAGATCGGACCGAGATGGATATAGGGACGACAAATACGAGAGATCGGACCGAGACGGGTATAAGGACGACAGATACGAGAGGTCGGGTCGAGATGGCTACAGAGGAGGTAGGTATGAAAGAGGAGATCGGGACTGGGAACGACGAGATGGGTCGTGCGGACGGTTTAAGCGCAAGGAAGATGCGAGAGAGCAGCGCGATGAGTCGCGGGGGTGGTACAACCGAGGGGACCGACGCGATGAGACACGAGGGCGATATGACTCCGAGGACCGCCGGAATGATTCGCGAAGGCAATATGAGCAAGGAGGGTCTAGAGGAGACCGCCGCAACGATTCGCGAGGCCGGAATGAGAGAGAGGGGTATGGCGTCTCATCAGAACCATATCCCAAGTCGCTTGACCCCAAGGCAGCCAGGAGTTCGATCTCGAGAAGCGCAGACGACAGACCATCTACTCCTAGGAACTCATGCGTTTACTGTAGAGGAGAAGATCATATCAAGAGGGATTGCCCGGACCTCAAACGGGCAATAGATGAGGGACTTGTCGTGCTTGACGACCGCAAGTACGCCAAGTGGGCAGATGGTCTGGGAGATGTATCGATGTTCCCTTCGATGAAGGAGAATGTCGAAGCGAGGAGAGTAAAGCCGAGTAAAGAAAAGGAGCCGGTCAGGAGCCAGAGCATCAAGATAACCTTTGAGGGGGATATGGCGACCACACCCATAAGGGTGACAGCCACCAAGTCGGCGAGAGGGTCTACATCGAAGAAGACTGACACGGATTACGTGATGACGGAGAAGGACGGGCAGTGGGTCGATGAAGAGCAGGTTATCCTTTCGCCGCGAAAGAGGGGAGTGAAGAAGTTCTTAATGAAGAGTTCGCTGGATGAGATTGACACGGTCGAGCCACTGAGGCGGGTCCTTTGGCAATCCATGCAGTGCTCTATTCTGGAGTACCTGGCGGCATCGAAGCCGGCTCGTGATGAGTTAGAGATGATCACGCAGAAGATTCGCATACCTCTATCGGAGGAGGGTCAGGGGGCCCCTAAGGCGGAAGCTCCTACAATAGCATTAACGGGGGTGACTACCAGAGCAGATCGCATGGCGACAGTCCTTCTCGATGGAATGGAAGGTGTGCCTCTAGACAAGTTTTATATACTTGGTAGCGGGGCCGTGGAGACGATTATAAACGATGGAGCGATACTCGATGCTGTGATCGATAACGGCAGTGAGGCTGTCATCATAGACGAGGACCTGGCAGTACAGGTTGGACTRGGCCTCGATAGGTCATACCTATTCGAGATAGAGACAACTGATGGGAGAAAGCAACAGATCACTGAGGTTTGTCACAAGGCAGCCACAGAGGTCCAAGGGATACGAGTGACCCTGCCTGTCTTTGCAGTCAAGAACTGCAGCTCCGACCTGCTCTTGGGTCGAACGTGGCTGAGCCACGTGCATGCGGTGACGATAGAGCGACTTGATGGGAGCCAAACATTGTCCATTAGGAAGCCAGATGGGACGCGGGTAATGATTAAGACAGTGGAGCCTCGGGACCCGAGGAACAGAGCAACTCTCGCTCTGGGTGCGAGACCCAGTGAACAAATTAAGTCGTTACCTATCTCCGGCCGCGCGGTGCGATTTCGCGAGAAGAAATATGGACCACTGCTCACAGAGGAAGAAGGTCGGATCGTGGAGGTGGAAGATTTAGAGAGTCGGCTAATAGTGGACGGCAACTCGTACCCAAAGGAAAAAGATGAGGAATTTGGCGGTGTGGTATCCGTGTCTTTTTTAAGGGCACGGCCC
>BFEA01000818.1:288452-298875 GCA_003427395.1 Chara braunii | reverse complement strand
GAGAGAGAGAGAGAGAGAGAGGGGCGGCGAGTCCCCCCCCCCCCCCCCCCCCCCTCTCTCTCTCTCTCTCTCTCTCTCTCTCGTTCGTTTCGAAACAGTAAATGGGAACGCATAAAGGAGCGGTGCGTTGTTGTCGTTGTACCGCTGCATGCGAAACTCGTGGGCCACCTTGCGAACGTATGCAAGAATGTCCCCCACCGCGACTTCGTCCTCCGTTGCCGATGTTGGTGGTGTATAGAAGGCTAGGTATGTATGTAGATGAGCGCTAAGAGCTGTGCATTGCGGCTCCAGTAAGCAGCCGGTGGAAGGGAGATGGAGCCATGCAAACCCTGTATGTTGAACACGCGCGCCGAATCCCGTAAAGGTCCATTTGAAGACGACTCAATGTTGTTGCTTCCGATCGGAGAAGAAACCACACATACATCCTGTCCTTGAGCTCGCCGCTCGTGAATTCTGCGAAGGTGCGAGCCGGGCAACATAGTCCTCAAAAGAATGAAGAATGGGAGGACTTACGACTTGCGCACGTGCCCCGGAACCGAGGGAGGTTACCCGTACGACAACCAGTTCCGAAGGCATCGAGAGTTTCGTCTCGTCACTCTCGGCGGTGCTCACTTTCCCGACTGAGCGGGGCCCTTGGCTTTCGTGGGACAGTTTGCGGTCTCATGTGCCGCGCAGTTGCACCACAAGCAATAACAGTACTTGCAGCGGACGCGATACCCGCGCTCCGTTAGCCCGTACTGTGTCCAAGGTTCTTGAGTTGGAGCTGCTTGTCCGGGCCCAAAAGAAGTGGTGTTTGTCTTTATTTTGCTGCGTCCTCGTCCTTTGGCGGGGAGGCCACCATTCTTGGCAGCTGCTAGTCTGTCTCCCTCGTCAGAAGGGGCAGCCTTGTTTGAAGTTGAAGGGTCGTTTGGCGGTGCCACCGCGACCACGACCACTTTCAGCCGATGCTGATACGCGCCCTGGCCGACAATCGATAAATGACCCATGTTCTTGGCTTCCAAGTTCGTCACAATGATCTGCTTGGCCTTGTTGAAGAGTTCCTCACTTGTGTTGAGGTTCTCGACGACCTGAATTAACGCATTTTGTAACATCGGGCACGACCTTTTGATGAAGTAGAGCTTGATGCCGTCGAAGTTCAGCGGCAGCATGGGCGTGCTTGCCAGGTGTTGGAACTCAGATATCCAGTCTCCGCTTGGCATGCTGTTCTGTGAGAATGTCAGCAGTTTGTCCATCGCCTAATGCTCGGACGGTTCCACTTGGAAACGTTTCTTCTATGCCGCCGTGAGATCGGCCCAGCTGATGTCATTAAAGTTGTGTAACTCGGAGACTGTGCATGCATGTGCGGACAACATGTTGTCCAGCCATGCCTGACACGCACCTCCTGACCGGGAGTACAAGTATGCGTGCCGTTTTGTGTTGACGACCTGGTGGATGTCCAACTTTAGTTCAAAATGGCACCACCAAGGTATAGGGTCCGTCTTCGATGCATCGCAGAAGATTGGGAGCCTCTCAAATTTGGGGATGCTCTCATGTGGTGCTGAGCTAGGTGTGGCCGATGCCCCCACCTGCTGGTCCAGTCGCTGTTTCTCGGTCTTGAGCGTTCTCACGTATATCTCCAAGACGTTAACGCGGTCGACGAGGTCGGAGGTGCCGACGCTGGAAATGGCAACAAGTCGCTGCTCCATCTGTTGTATGCGCTTAGTCAGCGCCTGATTGGCGTGGTCGAGAGAGTGAATGTCCTCCTACTGTGCAATGCAAGTAGCGAGGAGGTCCTTGACGCAGTTGAGCAAGAGAGCAATCCTTATCCTGTAGTCAACGAAGTCTCCATTCTCGGCCTCCTTCTGCCAATCCCTGGTCTGTGCGTGTAACGCATTTTCCTCCCTGAAGAGAATCTCCCGCCGCCGTACACATTCTTCATCGGCGGCCTTTGCTGCTGCTGCTGCGTGCTTCTGGCGTTCTTCTTCAACCACCTAACACAACCTCTCTCCCTCTGCTTCCCTCTTCTTCCGTGCTGTTATTGATGCTTCTACCCGTTGCTTGCTTTCGGTCATGATGGCTGCCAACCGTGCCTCATGGGCTTCGTCAGTCTCGCGGGCTTTCTGATCCATCCCTGCTGTCTGTGAACGAGTGAGCAGGGTCATGTGCTGCGGGTAGCTGACGTTGTCTGCAAAAGTAGGGACTTACCAAGGCTGTAGACAAAACTGATGGGCAGTTGAGCAAGAAGAAGAGGAGAAGGAGCTGGGAGGGAGAGGTGGGGAGTAGGGGAATCGAGTGGAACCCCTAAGATAAGGAACCACTAATCAAAAATGAAAAGTTGAAACTTTGAGAAAATTTTGAGAAAATAAAATTTATCGATTGCAAGTCCAGTAGGTCTCCTATGTTTCCCCACAACAGGTAATTCCAAAAAAAAATCGAATTTTAGATTGCAAAGAAAAATAATAACAAATGGAGATGATCAAAGTAACTAAACTGCGAAAATAAAAAATTCCGCAAGTTCGGAGAATTTTGAAACATAAAAAAATTTGGAAATTTTCTCAAGTGAGAGTATGCGCAGTTTAAAAACAAATGACTGCAAAGGAATTTCCCGTAAAAAAATAATTTTCGAATCTGGGAATAACGGTCAATTTCGAAATTTCTGTTACCCTCGGAATGTGTGAAAACGCGAAAATTTTCGGAAAGAAGTTTGAATAATGAATTTCAGAAAAAAATTCAGAATTTCGATTTAACGGGAATTACGAAGGAAAAGATGAATCGAAAAAAAAATTTGTAATATTTTCGGACCTCCAACACCGGAATTTCTAAAAAAGACGAAATTTCAAATGCCACGCTATTGCGAGTTTCCACAAAATTAATATGGTGGGAAATGAAGTCAAAAAAAAAAGAAAAAAAAATTCAATTTCGGCAGTTAGGTCAAAAATCCGTGATTTTGGGGACTAATTAGTGTAATCTAATCAATCAATCAATCAATCAATCAATCAATCTTTGATTGTCCCCGCGCTTGTGTCAGATCAGGTTGTCCTTATTCACAAACGGTGCTCCGATACCAAACTGACGCATGCCCAATGGGACAATGCGTAGGGAGCCAAGGATCCGTAGTGTGATGAAAAGGACTGGAATGGACAATGCAAGGTCAGTGTAGCATCAACAAACAATATACATTCCGATACATACAAGATGGCACAAAGTGGCGCAGCGGAAAAACTTAAAGAGAAGATCTCATCTGATTGGGACTGACCCGACATCCATCATACATCACACATGAGAGAGGGGAGGAGGGTCCGCAATCACGGAAGAAAGGTCCCTCCTTCACACGCATACATGGGGAGAAACCACGGATGAGAGATGGGGGCAAGGGACGAGACGAAGGAGAAGGAGGCGAGGGAGTAGACCAAGATCGCGATAGCGGAGTCCGAAAAATAGTCCCTTGCCGAGTGTCCAATCAATGTCTGCCCCAGAAATGCCGAATCAGATCTTGGGCAATGTGCCCAACCTAACCTCTACCTGTATTACCTACCGATAACCTCTCTCACTCTCGTATGTGAAGAAGAGATAAGAAGGAGCAGGAAGGAGGAAGAAGAAGAAGATTATGTCCTCCTTGCTATCTCACCTACAGGTAGTTGTCACCGTACTGACTGTGATCGTCGTCGTGTGCAGGTACCGCGTGGAGCCCAACTATGGTGCCAGATAAGCTCGCCGTTTGAAGGTAAGGCCTCCGCCTATCTCTACCTCCTATGCCTCTACTCCCTACTCCGCAACGCAGCTCTAGGCAAGCCGTTGCCTCCGCCTATGTTGGACCTTCCACCAGCAGCCCCGGCCCACAACTTGGCACCACTTCCATCCCTGCACCGGCCCCGACATTTGTCGCCGCATTGTAGGTCCAACAACCTTTCTTCCCTCGCCGTCAACACAGCGGTCCCCCCCTTATGCGCCTGCCAAATATACTCGACTACGATGATACACTTCATTTGTCGCATTGGTTGAAGGCTGCCACACATTTGCTGACACTAACAAATAGTAGTCAGGAGTTGTGGTGTTTTATGCTTGCAACTAAATTGCGAGGTAGCGCGTTCTCCGCATGAGAGAACTACTGTATCCACCGTACTCGCTCGGATGCTCCCACTTTCACGGATTTCACCACGTTCCTTCATGACCGCTATGACACTCTACATGACGCGACCAACGCCTTAGATCGGGTCACCCAATCGCAGTGGCGCGAGTCCTCCACACCAACAGACCTCGAGCGCCACATCCGAGTGTTTCAGGACGCCCACCTCATTTGCGATAAAACACTTCTACCTGAGGTCCTTTTGACCAAAAGGTTCGTCGTCAATCTTCTCACTGACTACCGCATCGAGCTCTGGCAACAGACCTTTGCCTTCACGGACCAGGCGTATGAGGCTGCTCAAGAGTACCAGAAGATGTGGATCCGTGTCTCCAACGCCCCATTTTTTTCGCTACCCGCCGTCATCACACAGTCACGCTACACTACTGGCGGTCGATCCTCTTTCGTCGATCACTTTCACCGACCAGCTCGGCTTGGAGCACCATTATCTCGGCGCTAAAGTTGTCTAGAGTATGGTGAGGACGCCTCAACCGAGCTTGACCCTACCTTTGGGGACTCCCCAGAGGACCTCGAGCTTCGGGACGTCATCCAGTACCACTTAGATGACGACACTGTCCTGATAACCGACCGCTTGTCGATGGCAATGTCTGCCATGGGTCGTGCCCGCAGTTGGGTTGCACAGGCAGGCGCCCGCACGTTCGCGACCGCTCAGATAGACCTCCCTCAGGGTCGTCCTGGAGCTCTATCCCTTGAGGAGCGTGTCACCCTCGAGGCCCGTCGTGGTTGGCTTTGTTGCCTTCAGGATGGACACACCTCCTCACGGTGTCCATACCATACCGCCCTCGATCGACATTATGCTGACATTTCTCGTCAGCGCCGATCTCAGTCCCCCCTCCCGGCCTTGCACGACCAATCTCATCCAGCTAACCACGATGCAGTGTACCGCTGAGGCCTCGCACGTAGTCGGCTTACCAACCACCAAGTCGCGGTTTGCCTCTTTGGCTACCCCACCACAGGATCGATAGACACAGTACACTCTACCTCGCCGTCTTTCGAGGTACCGTCTGCCCCACCGCAGACTGCCACATCTAGTCCTTCCCTTCCGAGACTTTCGACGCGTCGCGCCATTCGCACAACTCGTTGTAGCGCTGAGTTGGTGACTCGCGGTAGCGTTGTGTCATCTCTGTTGGATTTGATCATTCTCCATTCTCGCCTGGAGCGACTCATGAGACACATAAATGTCATACGTCGTCTTCTCACTCTGCTCTCTAACCGTGATCGCGCGCTCCCCATTGTTCATATCCGCTTGGGGACATCTATGAGGGTGTACTGCGCTTTATGGGTCTCCGACTCGCAAGCAGATTTCGTTCACCCTCGCGTGGTTGAGGAAGCTTGTCTAGCTACCTCCGGGTCCAACTCTCCTATCTCCGTTACCCTCATAAATAACAAGACGCAACGCTTCTTCGATAAGATGGTTCCCGACCTCCACTTTTTCCTCAACCTCCAGCCATTGAATAGTACCAGGCGCCTCGACGTTACCATTCCTCCGCGTACTTTGACATGTTCGAGACTAGGTACGAGTTTATCCTTGGCACTCACTGGTCTTGCTAGTTCCGTGGCACAGAGGCCGAATGGGCAACCGAGACACTCGTTCTCAAAACGAAGTGTGGTCAGACCCATCGAGTCCCCTTCATTGGAACCACGGGTGATACCCCTCCCAACCTACCTCCCAGGACCCTGATTCCTCTAGGTCCCATTTAAAAATCGCCCTCACTTCTCCTCGTCAGTTCGCTCATTTCATACGTCAGGAGGACGTTTTGTTCTACTCAGTGAATGTCATGGATCTTCTTCGCTATGATCCACCCTGTCCAGAGGTGTAGCTCATCTCTTTGGAGCCCGATCCCCCTGCCCCTTCTTCCATCTTCATGACTCTCATTTCTCCACCCACTCCTCAGCCTGTGGATACTCCCTCGACATCTCTGGTCCCAACGTCATTCACTGTCGAGTCCACACAGCCATCTCGTGCCGACGCATGAGTTAAGGAACGATTGACTTAGATTCCGCTGTCTGCGATCTAATTCGAGGGTACCATGACGTTTTGCTCCCGTATTTCTCATACAGTGGGATCCATCCAATGTGCGGTGTTGAGCATTCTAGCTCCTGTCTGACTATCGTGTCCATCATCAGGCACTCTACCGACTCTCGATTCCAGAGGAGACAAAACTTTAGCGTTAGCTTGAGGAGCTCATTCGACTGAGTTTCATCAAACCCGGTGACTCCCCTTGGGGTGCACCCGTCCTCTTTGCTCACAAAGTGGACGGAACTCTCCGCCTCTTCATTGACTACCGCGGCCTTATTAACTGTTACACAGTTAATAACAGTTATCTCATGCCTCGCGCGGATGAGTTGTTTGACCGTCTGGCATGAAACCGCTTCTTCACAAAGATCGATCTTCATAGCGGTTACCACGAGATCCTCGTGACCAAAGAGAACCAACCGAAGACTGTCTTTCGGTCTCGCTTCGGCCACTATGAGTTTACGGTGATGCCATCGGGCTGAACCAACGCACCCGCCACCTTCCAGACGGTGATGAACGATATTTTTAGGGACATCCTTGAAGAATACGTTCTCGTATCCCTAGACGACATCTTAGTCTACAGTCGTACCTAAGAAAATCATGTCAGACACGTCCGAGATATCCTACAATGCTTACGCAAGCATGAATTCTATGTCAAGCCTGGTAAGTGTCGCTTTACCCAACGCAAAGTGGACTTCCTAGGACACCATATGTCAGATCAAGGTCTCCATATGGACAACTCGACCCGTCCCCACATCCGTCAAGCAGCTTCGCAGTTTCCTCGACCTCACTAGTTATTATAATAGTTTCATCCGGGGATACGCTCGATATTCCTACATCCTTACCTCCACCCTCCTCCGGAAGAACCCGCCATGGTTTTGGACACCCCTCGGCAATTATGCTTTTCGCGCATCAAGAAGGCGGTGACTTGTGCTCCGGTTCTTCGCCTCCTTGATTTTGACCGTCCCTTCATAGTTATTACTGATGCGTCATATTTTGCGATAGGAGTTGTACTTTCTCATGTGTTTCCCTCTCCTCCTGATTCACCTTATCCCCATGTACCTCGTTTCTCTCCCCCTCCTGTTGACACTGCTTTTCAACTGGCGCCTATCCTCTCACAACTTCCCTCCACTGACGGTCCTCCCGTCACTTGCTCCCTGACCATCGCGGAGGATGGGACTATCGAGGCTCGTGCTAGGGATTGTCTAATCGTTTTTTACTCCCGTAAGCCAATGTCTGCCCAGATAAACTACACAACCCATTAAGGTGAGGTTCTCACACTGACTCAGAATAGTTTATGCTACTCGACATTGGCGTCATTATCTGCATAGGGCGACCTTCATGGTGCACATGGACAGCTCAATTGTCCAGACTTTCCTCACAAAGCTCAAACTCTCTCCTCGACAGATACGTTGTTGGCGTGATTTATCCAAGTTCAGTTTCACCACTCATCCTAACAAGGGTGAAACGCACCGCAATCTAGGAGTTTGACCGCGGCCTCGCGGCCTAGGTCGCTCGGCTGATTTTTTTCGTGGCCGTACCACGCGTTCAAAATCGGGGTGTGCGCATCACTTGCGCATGACGTCCCCCACCATAATCAACTTAAAAAAAAGAAAAACAGTAAAATTTCGAGGGGGTGGTTTTTATGTGAAAAAGAAAAAGAAAAAAAACCAACAATGGTAATAATTTTTTTTTTTTAAATGTTGTGTGTGTGTCTTCCTCTCTCTCTCTCTCTCTCACACACACACACACACACACAAACACACAAATAAAAAAGCAAACAAACAAACAAGCCTAGGAGTGTATAGCTTCATGTTCTAGTGGTAGATTCATTAGATTTTGCTCCTCCTATCTATGGAAGTACCATGAGATCAGCCGCGAGGTTGGAGACTTACTCTCTCTCTCTCTCTCTCTCACACACACACACACACACACACACACACACACACACACATACACACACACACATACACACGCATACACACACACATATACACATACACACACACACACACAAATGACAGATCTAGCAGGAGTTCGCATGCACATACATATAGACACACACACACATACACACACACACATACACACGCATACACACACACATATACACATACACACACACACACACACACACACAAGGTCATGTAGTGTATATTTCCATTTTCTACCGGAAGTACCATGAGGCCAACTGTTCTGTGTGTGTGTGTGTGTGTGTGTGTGTGTGTGTGTGTGTGTGTGTGTCTCTGACCACCACTGCTGAGTTGCCCGAAGAAGAAGGAGGAGGAGGAGGAGGAAAAGAAGCAGAAGAAAAAGAAGAAGAAGAAGAACAAGAACAAAAAGAAGAAGAAGAAGAAGAAGAAGAAGAAGAAGAAGAAGAAGAAGAGAAGATGGAGGGAAAAAAACAACAACAAGGAAGAAGAAGAAGGGGAAAAAAAAAAGCCAGCTAAGAAGAAGAAGGTTCTCCCCGTGCAAAATTTTTAAAAGGACTCTAACACCATATTATTCATTAAAAAAAAAGGGAAAAAAAATTACTGCTTTTCTTTCATTTATTTTTATTTATTTATTTTTTAATCGTTTTTTTTTTTTTTAATTCGTAAATTAAGTCAAATTCAAAAAAACAAATATGGGGTTGTAGGGTTTTGCAAGCCCGACAACCACATATTTGTTTGTTTGTTCTTTACACATTTTTTTACCCTAAAAAAAAACCCAAAAAAATAGGCCGCGGCCTCGGCTGACTTTTTCGGTCGTGGTGGCCAAATTGCCCGCGACCGTGGCCGCGGGTGTCACATAGCTGCCAAATACTCTAGCAGAGTACATTGCCTTGGTTGCATCAGGGTCCGTTGAAGAGGGGTCACAGTATCTATCTCGTTTAGTGTACATTTCATCTTCCACCCCATTTTTCTAAGTGAGGTGGGTTCCCCATCTATCTTTTTTTTCTCGTCGATTTTTATGGCCGTCATCGGTTGATCTCCATCCATGTTGTTTTTTCTGGGCGCGACTTCCTTTTCCCCTGAAGAGTTGGCTCTTGCTTGAGTCCTTACTCTCAAGCATTGGTCTGCCTCCACTTCCCTTGGGGAAGTCTGGACGAACTTAATGTTGGAAACTTGGGGCTCCCATATGAAGATTTCCCTTGTTGGCTCGGGTTCCGTCATTTGAACTCGGGAAGTGTCCGCTGTCCCACTAGCCTCATATTTCTTCTTCAACTTCTCTTCATCCAAGGCGATTCCTTCAACGACATTCACTCTCATGGAAGGGTAGAAGGAAACTGGTTCTCCGTCATCCGGACATACCACCCACTTATTTTCGTTGAACTTCACCACCCCCAACTTCAAAGTCTCCGTGAGATGCGGGCATTCGTGGTTAACATGGTTCTCCTCATTGCAGTACATGCAACTACTCCGGGGAACAGGGTTAGGTGGGCGAGCCCCGACAGAAGGTGTTGGCTAGTCATAATCCCTGCGCCAGGTGGGAGAGTAACCCTCGCTGGATGCTCTTTCAGTCTTGGTCCTGTAGGCTCGTTTTGTGGAGGATCGCCCCATCGGCCATCCCTTGCATCCTTCTAGTGGGAATAACTCCAATCCGATCCTTTGTTGTCCCCATTATCCCGGTCATTCTTCCATATCTTTCGGTTCCCTCTCCGTACTCATTCCTCCAGTTTCCTTGGCCTCCGCCCCACTGCTGACCGAGAAAACCCTAAGGGGGTCTATCATTCCCTCGTTTGTCGTTGGCCTCACTTTTGTCTCAGGGCCAGATCCAAGCTTTTTTTCATGTACTCCCTTACATCCATACCCCCTCCCGTAAAGACTACCTAGGGACCCTTTCGAGAACTTTCTTCTTTTTCTCCTCGGGTAGGTGCGCCAAAAACATTACGCGCCGATGGACTTCCGACAACATCCCTCTATCCACCAGGGATTAAAATAGTCTTTTGAACCTTTTAGTAAAAGTCACTGGGCTTTCTTGTTCCCCCCTTGTCTATGTAACCGTTTGAACGCCGTGAACGGGTGTTGTCGTTCAAATGCGCGCGTTCAATCCCCCTCTGCGAGCGTCCAAACGCGTTCAAACGCGCCACGTGGCAGGGGGCCGGAGAACATTGAACGCACACCCCCTCCCAGTGCACCACCCTGGGGCGCGTGGCATTCAAAAAAAGAAGTAAAAAAAAAAACACGAAATACCCCCACCCAAATATATACACACGCACACCAATACACACACAGATATTTACACACACACACACACATGCACTCCTTTTTTTTTGTTGGGTGGGGGAAAAGAGAGAGAGA
>BFEA01000818.1:228194-245577 GCA_003427395.1 Chara braunii | reverse complement strand
GAGACACTTTTGAGGTTTTGCATATCCAAGTCGGTTCTCTGAAAAGCGCAAGGGGGGATGCTTTTGTGGTTTTCGCGTGTCCGGGTTGTTTTTTTTTCAGAAAGATACTTTTGTATCCTAGTCTGCGCTCGGGGAGATACTAAAGAGGTTTGCACATCCGAGTGGGTTTTCAAAAAAAATAAAATAAAAAACATATATATATATATATATACATATATATATATATATATATATATATATATATATATATATATATATATATATATATATATTACCGTCGTGTCCGAGATACCTCGCGGGTCTACTCGTCAGATTCCTCTCTCGAGGAATCGATTTGGGTGAGTAGCCGAGGGGGTACTATTCGCTCCGGAAAAAAAAAAAGGGGGGGGGGTTCAAATCAACCTTCCAAAAGTCGCTCCCGGGGCTTTTGGGTCGGGTCCATTTCCTTGTAAAACACTCTCGGGTTCAGCTCGCTCCTCGGGTAAAATACCTTTGGGGCCCCAAACGGCCCAAGCCTCTTCCTTGAAAAATCTCTTAATTATTCGAGGCTTGGGGGGGGTCTGTTCCCCGAGGAACTGCCTCTCAGCGAGTATCAGACTTGCCGCCTAGGCCCGGCCGCCACGGCACACTTTGACCAGTCGGAAGGTCCTCCCGCGGGCCTAGTCCGACAAGGCCCGGAAGCGGGGGATCTGTCGAGCTCGAGAGGCGAAGTCGGTCAAGCGCGAAGGGTATCTCTGAGTGGCGGGTTGGGTAGAGACCTCACTAGCTGACAAAGTGGTGCCGTTGCCGGGTTAGTGTTTCTCCCGCGGCCGCGGCCAGCTCAAAGGATTCGGTGTAAGGGGAGGACCGGCGTGACAGGCAGCGGTGGGGCGAGTTTGGGGTATTTTGCATCATTCGGCATCGAGTCCTTCGGCGCTGGACTTCAAGACGGTCGTCATCGGGATATCTGTTTCTTCACCGGGTTCTGTTTTTTTTCTCCACGGTCATCGTTTACTTTGGCAACCGGGTTCCTTCTCGAGCGGCATCGGCAAGGGCTGTGTTGGGGGCTTGTTGTTGACGGGTTTGAGGGGCTTTGGGGTGTTGGGCTTCTCCTTGGCTATTTTTTGCAGGTCCGCTCTGGGCCGCTTGCGATCTCGGCTCCAGCTCCCGGCCTTTTAAGGGTAAAACATGTCAGTTCTTTTCTTGTATGCTTGGTTTTCGCGAGTGTTAATTTCCAAAAATTTAAAAATTAAGGGGTGCACAGTTTGCTTGAGGGGGCTGGATGAGGGTGAAGAACAACGAAAAAGTGGGAAGAAGAACAGTCCGGGAAAATAGTGTAAGGGGGTCTGCTCGAGGGGAAGAGGGAGAGAGAGCAAGGGGGAGAGAGGAGAGAGGGGTCCGAGAGGGTCCGGGGGCGCTATCTATTTGGGACCCAAGGGGATCGCCCAATATTCTTGATCCGCACGGGTTGTGGAGAGCACCTACCCGAGAGCAAAGTCCCGCACGAGAGAGGGTGTCTAGAGAGGGGTTAGGGGCTTCGGTTCTCGACCCACAAGGGATGGCGACGGGACCGACTACCGAAAAGGGGCGGGACTCTCAAACGGGACCGGTCCGGGACTTGGGGGAGAGGAGAGTGGTGTTACAGGTACCGGGGCGAGGGGGAGGGAGAGACACACCTACATTTGCTAGCGAAGGGGCTAGAGAAGAAGGGGGTACTTGGGGGCCCTTGGACGAGGGATCGGAGGCCGAATCCTGGGTGGACTGGTGTCTAGCCGATTTCTCGGACTCGGACCTCGGGGACTATTGGGATTATGATAACGAATATTGAAGACACAAGGTACGTATGCTTGTCAACTCAACCTGAGAGACTCTTCCTAAGGCTCCGCTTTTCCCACCACACGTTCTCTGACTTCCCGATTTGAAATTCCAGTGATTCCAAGAGAGAAAAGAGGCAGCGGGAGGCGGAAAAGGAAGAAGGGAACGAAGTGCGAAGAGTTCACGATGAGGAGAATGAGGGGGGAGTAGATAGGCTAGTGATTTCTTGTCCAGGGACCCGAGTAATTCCACGTTTGAGGGACCCGAGTAATTCCAGTGATCTTGTCCAGGGACCCGAGTAATTCCACGTTTGAGGGACCCGAGTAATCCCAGTGATCTTGTCCAGGGACCCGAGTAATTCCACGTTTGAGGTGGGCCGAGTAGAGCCGTGGTACCGGATAGGCTAACTTAGGACTAGTGGTCGGTTCAGTGGGGGACATAGGACCCGGGTGTGTGACTTCGGTCCGACTCCGGGGAGGGGGTTGCCACCCTTCCTCGGGGATAACCTGTGTCCGCAGCTAGTCTCTAGGCCGGAAGTGGGGAGGGGTCTCTCAGCGGGGAAGGATAGGAAGGTAGCAGGGTGAGACACCGTTCCTTCTCTGGTCCATTTGATCCTTCTGAGCTCAC
Organism: Chara braunii; assembly: GCA_003427395.1. Lineage (NCBI taxonomy): Eukaryota > Viridiplantae > Streptophyta > Charophyceae > Charales > Characeae > Chara > Chara braunii. Next base: position 243,156 of record BFEA01000818.1, on the reverse strand, counting down.
AGGCTTTTTCTCCTTGCGGAATAGAGGTGGTCTCTCGAGTGGCCAACAGGAAGTAAGAACTTAGAGAATTTTCTTTTGATTATAATGCATGAGCTTAGAAGCCGTCCCGAAATGGATTAGCGTATGTACGTACGGAGGTGTTGACGTGTGGTGTTATTCTTTTCGACTATAGACGGGTGACTTTGATGTGGATGTCTACGTAGAAGAACGACAAGATCAAGGGGAGGATTTCCTTCTTGGGTGGGAGGAGGCGATGGGCCACTCTCGCGGCTCGAGGGAGGAATTGAGGGGTTACGGGTACAAGTATTTTTACTCTCTAGGATACCGAACCTACCCTAGAGGTGGTCGTCCGGCGCCAGTAATTTCTGACGCTTATCTCGACGGAACGGACGACTGGAAAGTGCTGATAGGGATCGTGGAGAGAGTAGTAAGAACGACGAATCCATGAGTTTGAGGGCTTTAGAGTTTGAACCTGCGGGAATTAGTGTGGGTGATCGAGGCAGGGTGGAAGAGTGGTGCTATACTTTCTACTGGACGACCGGCCATTTCGACATTGCCTTGTACGCGGAAGAGGGTGTTGATAGAGAGGTAGGATATTTGGATAGCTGGGAGGAAGCGGTCGGTCACACACAACTCGAGAGGCAACTGTTGGGGGCTTACGAGATTAACTACTTCTACTCGTTGGGGTGTAGGACGTATTCCCGAGGGGGTAGGCCTGTTCCTACTATTCCAGAAGCCTTCCTAGACGGATCGGACGATTAGAGAGCACTAGTTCAAATCATAGAGGAGATAGTCCAGGGGGATGGTTAGAATCGTAGAGGGTACTGAAGAAGAAGGGGTTTGAATAGAGAAAGCAGATTTAAGCAAAGACAGGGCGTGCTTTAGCGTCTCTTTAGACCACCGCACCGAGAGGTATCTAGCCGGCCGCGAGAGGGGGTTAGAGCTAGAACAAGGGGTTTTCCTTTGGGCTCGTTTCGCGGTAGGAACTTGGGAAGGGGACAGGTGGTCCCGGAACAGGCCCCAAGACGGGAAGAGACCCAGACGAATGGTGGTTCGTGCGGAAGGGACTGTCTATTTGAGTAAGGAGGTCTGGGTCGATTACGTCACTCACTTGGTCCTAGGTTGGTACCGTGCGGATCATTGGGAGGCACGAGCGGGTCCGATTTTGAGACAGATTTTTGAGGCAGAGCCCCTTAGACACTGTCCACCAATTGAGGTAAGGGTGACCTGCGCGCGAGACGAGGAGTACCCTCGCGTCACAGGGTGCATCAGGGCCATATTCCCGTCGTTCGTTTTCCGAAGAGTGAGCGGGAAGGAGGAGCGGTACGAGAGGGTTGTGTGGTCCATAGTGCGAGAGAGGGGGTGGCAGCTCTCCGTTAGGTCGCTCCATTGGTACTACACCTACTGCGTGGATAACCCTGTACCATACGGGATCAAAGCCTGTAGGATTCGCACAGGGATCTTTAGGGAATCGGTTCGGGACCACGAGGGCGGGCGAGACTACGGATACCAAAGGGTCTTCGGGGTACCTAAGAGAATGTTTTAGATGAATGGTGGTCCACAATAGGAAACAGGGACGTTTTGTCGAGTCCTCCTTGGGAGGCAGTGAGACCCTTAGATTGATCCCTAGCAACAGGAAGGTTCCCGATTGGGAAAGGATAGAAGGAGGTAAGGCCACTGTAAGCGGGGAGTTCGTGTGGATAGAGTCAAAGGAAGTCGAGGGCCGAGGGGTTGAGAGATGTCTCATGGTGACCGCGGTTATCTTTGTGGCCTCCGAGGCTTGGGCGAAGGTCATAGTGCCCCTGGTCCTGGGACAAGGGGGTGGGTTGGATAGGTTGTTGAGAGAAGCGAGGGAAATAAGAGAAGAATGGATAAGTAGGGTTCGGGAGAGATTTGCATTTACGGCTATACAGAGGGAGAGGTTCGCAGGAGAGAAGGAGCTTCCGAGGGCGTGCTATCCGTTAACCGTGAGGGTGTCGTCTTTCCTGTTCCGAGGGACTGACGAAGGAACGATAGTGAGGCTTCTAGAGAGGGGAAGGAGTCTGGGGTTACCCCTTGGGACCCTGTGGACGCTGTATACGCACTGCATCGGCCAGGGTATCCCTCTACGCAAGAAGCTTTGGGGTATTTTTAGGAGATTGGGATCTCTAGAGAAACCCTTTACTCTCTCTCCGGAGAGATACCACCAGTGGGTGTTCAAAACAGCGTCGGTAGATGGTGAGATTCGTGCTCAACGAGAACGGAGCGGTAGAATCGATAGAGGCTAGTGACGCGAGTAAAGTCTTGATTCCAGGGGACCCTCGAGTGACCCCCTACTGGATGAGCGTTGAGAAAGGGGGTGTAATCAGAGAAGGGGCCTACGTGTGGGTTCGAACTCGAAGACTCACTTGGAAGGAAGGTGTGGAAAGAGGAGGCCCACCCGACCTCGGTTGTTTCCTGGAGATTCAGGCTACAATTTTCCTCAACGAGGAGGTGTGGACCGAAGTTTGGAGGGGCTTGGTTACCGGGCGATTGACGCATTTTGAGTACCGAGAATCCGTGAGGCTGGTGGCAAACAACCTAGTGTTAGCTGACTATGAGGAAGGGACTTTCGAGTTGTGGACTCTGGTGTCTTTCGCCGAGCCTGGAGAGGTCCCTCGCGCATCTGGGGTACTACACACGAGCCTACCCCAGTTCTTGGCCAATTCATTCTTAAGAGACCCGGAGGAGAGAGTAGTAGCAGTACTTAGAGCGGCTCGAGAATCCGAGGTGCGGGCTAGAGGTTTGTTCTGGCTTTATACTCGGTGCGTGGACGCGGGGGTTCCCCCAAGAAGTGAGTTGTCCGCCATATTCGGGAGGTTGAGAGAGTTTGAGGGACTCCGATCGCTCGTCGCGGACGTTCCGTACGCCCGCCTCTCCGAAGAAGAGAAGGTGGCTAACCGGTGGGGGTTCGAGGGCCGATGATAAGGGGGATCCCGAGAACTCTCTGGGCCTCAATAGAACCCGTAGAGGATACCGGGGAGGTTGTCCGTGTCACTCTACCTAGAGCCAGATTGACTGAGCCAACTAGGACCCTCCTGCGAGAAGAAGGGGAAATCCGGTGCGGTAAGGCTTCCGTACGATTTACGGTGAGTCGCGAGGGGAGGGTCGTAGTTGGAGAAGCCCGAATATTCCTTTCAAAGGAAGGCCTTGTAGAGATAGCACGCAGCTTGCGGATTGGGCGGGACCCTCTCCCGGACGCTCGAGCCGTGAGAAGCCGGCTAGGAGAGTTAGTAGAGGAGTTAAGACCTCGCGAAGGGTGCGACGAAGAATATCGAGTGACCTACGGGGGTTGGGAAGAGATACCGCGGTTCGTCTCTAGTGAGTCGGTGGAAGTCCCCCGTTTCATTTTTGAACGAATCTACCCCTCCGAGGCTGTTAAGAGGGCAGTAGAGAAAAGGATTTCCATCCTAAGCCAGTTCCGAATCACGGGGTCGGACCTCCATACTTTGTTAACTTGGTGTTTTTGGGATACCTATAAAGACGATTGGTGGACTCTAGAGGACCTGAGTTACGCCTTCGAAGGGTGGGGTCGACACGCAAGGGAGTCTAAGATATCGTGGAGGTACTTGGGCAAGATCTGCGAAGGGGAGCTAGCGGGATTGGACCCCTAAGATTTAATTCGGGTAGCAATTGCGTGTCGTCGATAGAAGTTAGGGGATGAGCGAGCCTGACCTTGAGGAGCTTGAGGGGTTGGAGAGAGTAAGAGAAGAAGTTCACCGGATCCTCGCACTGTGCTGGTAGGAAGAAAGGAGGGCTAGGCCTGGATCCTTAGTTAGGATCAAGCTACTTGAGGCGGCGACAATCGCTATCCTTGACGAAGTAACGATAGATCTTCTCGCGCGGTGAGGGGATGAGAGCTTCGTTCGTCTCCAATAAGATTCGTTGGGAATTGAAGACTTTCGAGGACGGTAGCGAAGTTAGGGTTGATGGAAGTGCGGAGCTTAACCCAGAATTGGGAGAGGACCGAGTGGCTTGCGCCGAGACGGAATTTCTAGTGGAAGTCCGACGGCTGGCCTTGTGGAAAAGAAGGAGCTGGACCACACTAACTAGCTTTTCGGTCCACATTAGAGACGCGAGTGGAGTGAGGTCCTCAAGGGCCTGGAGAGAACCTTTGCTAGAAGTAGGGAGAAGATTCGAAGAAGACTCTAGGTATCTAGAAACCCCGCTGACATCTAGGATGCACCTTGTGGAGACCCGATTTTGGGATAGGACGGGAGAGTACGAAGAAGTTTTGCGCCAAACTCTGCGAGAGGACGAAGAGGCCGGTCGCATTAGGTGCGAAGACTCCCTAGTCGAGGCCGCCGCAAGGTTGGCCGGCGTGAGTTGAAGGCCCTATGATTAGATACGACCGAGGGGACCCTTATGGTACCTTGGAAAGGGGTTGGAAAATGGGGGGGAAGTATGGAGTAACCCTCCCGAAGGTTAGAGGGGAGAGAGTGGTGTCTACTGAGTTTTTCAAAATCTACGGGCAAGAGACAGTGGTGAGGTTCTCAGTGGTGTCCGAGGGAGGCAACTGCACTAGGAAGGCAGAGATCTTTTTGTCCCCCGACAACCGGCTAATCTTTGCGACTAAGTTAGCAGAGGGAAAGGACCCCCTGGGCATCGCCCGCGAGGCACTGAACCGAGTGAGGAGGTTAAGAGGCAGCGAGGGACGCGTGGTCGATAGAGTGGAGTACCAAGGGAGATCAGAAGTTTCGAGGGCCGCTCACGGGAGAACTTGGGAAATCCCGACCTGGGCTTACCAACTGCTCTACGTCGACGACGCGACCGTAAGGAGGGTCCGACTTAGGGGATAGGTGATAGAGAAATTTTCGTTAAGTGAAGAAGGGGGGCACGAACTATTTACCCAGTGCTGGGAATCGAGAGAGGACACCGACTTCGAGTGGTGGGCGCGCGTTGGAGAGTTCATCAAGGCCCTGTTCTTCGGACAAGCTGGTGAGGTGGACAGGGATTTGATTAGGAGGTGTGCGCAAGAAGGGATTAGGGGCATCTCGGACCTAGAGATCGCCAATCTTGCATTGGCCGCAAGCAAGGAGAAGAAATTACGGGACTCTTGGTGGACTGTGACCAGCGAGGAGTCGGAGGGAGAGAGTGCTAACGAGGGATCTAGTGAAGAGAAGGGGGGCTCGAAAGAAGAAGAAGAAGACTCGGAAGATAGCACAGACAATAGTGAGAGGGACGATTCGGAAGATAACACAGGCGGTAGTGAGGGAGATGACTAGAAGTTACCGATAGGGTGCATGGAGAGTGAAGTGGAAGCTGGTCTCTCTAGTCCGCCGAAAACCGCTGAAAGAAGGGGGGTAGTAAAGAACCCCGAGTTGGGAGCTAGGCTAAGTAGGGTGGTGGAAGAAATGACTGAGGGAACAAAGACGCTAGATAGGGCCGAGAGGGGTCCGGAAACGGCTGTAGGAGAAAGACAGGCCCCGAAAGGACCGAGACCTAGCACGGAAGTACGGATTCACAGGGATGTGGGGCTGCGGGCGCCGGTAAGAGAAGGAATCACCGAAGCCTCGAGGGGCGTTCATGTAGAGTCCCGGTGGGCGGACCTGGTGGACGTGGAAGCCAGGATAGCGGAGGCTCACGAATTTCCTAGAGGCAGGCCTGGGTGTCGACCGCCTAGGGGGGATGAAGAAGAGGGTCCGGATAGGGGGGACTTAAGAGAAGGGAGGTCGGCGGAGGCCGGCTGCAGGCCACGAAGATGGCTCGAAAGGAACCTGGAAATCTTTCCCGGGGAGAGACAGGGTTTGGCAGAACAAGGAGTTAGCACGAAAATGCGCATGCCAGTGAGAGAAGGGGTAGTCGGAGGCCTCGAGGGGGCTTCCTGTAGAGTCCCGATGGGCGGACCTACCAGACTCAAGGACGGGGGAAGAACTGGAGTTTCAGAGGGACAGGGGAGGATACAGGCCACCCAGGAGGGAAAAGGAAGGAGGACCAAATAGAAGGGACCTTAGAAACGAGAGGGTGGGGGAGGCTGGCGGTAGGCCACGGAGATGGGCCGAGAGGGAACCAGATGCTGCATGGGCTCCCGGGGAAGTAGCAGGGAGAAGCTAGGGAGTGGATGCCTGGAGAGGCCTTAGGGGGCAAGACTATGATCGATAGAATACGGAAAGGCCGAATGAGAGGAACCGCTATAAGGAAGATCCATGGGGACCCCCGAGTCCAAGGGTTGAGGAACCGGATCCCTCGTGGTACAAGCCGTACGATCCGGTAATCGACGGGTCCATGGAAGGGCCCTTTTTTCGCCGGTACGACGATAGAAGAGTTCCCTACTACGACGTCCACCTGAACCTAGAGGCGCTCTTCTTCGATGGATGAGATGTGACAGGGTTCGTCAAAAAATGGGAGAGCTATGCTTACCGTAAGAAGTTCTCAGAAAAAGAGTGGATAGATCATTTTATCCAGCACTCAAAACCGGAATTAGACCCTGCAATTAGAGCTATTTATCCGGCGGATGGTCGGTGGAGGACATTCAAAAGAGGTATTTTACGGACCTTCGCCTGTGATGACTTAATCCCCACCATCGACGGCTTGCATCGTGTCACAAGGGGGGAACGGGAGAGTTTGGTAGCGTTTACCCGGAGGTTTCAACGCTTGTCGCAAGCCCTGGTGGATAAAGGGATGTTGTCGGAGGTAGATAGGTGTGTGATGTTTATGCTGCACCTACCAGATGAGAAAAGGAAAGAAGTCCTCGAAAAAGCCCCGAGGAACTCGGCCGATTTCGAGAAAGTCGCCGAGGTGGTTTTCACTGAAGGGGGAGTGGACGTAAGAGAATATATGAAAGAGACCCTGGACGTGGCGTTTCGTGCTATGCGCAACACGAGGGGCGATGGCCCTCGAGGGAGTGACAAGCCACCCCCTGGTCCACCGGCCCCACGATGGGGAGAACGACAAAGCGGATGGAGAAGCGAACCAGGGGGCCAAGGAGGCTGGAGAAGCGACCGAGAGATAGGAGGGAATCGTGGTCCCGATTGGGGGAATTCCCATTGGAAGGATGCTAGGGATGGAAGGTGGGGAGACACCCCTCAAGCAAGGACTTCTGGGCCACGACCTGAGATTAGGGCTCCACACCGCCAGCGCAGCCACCGTCGGCCCCTCCTGCGCCCTTAGCCGCTGCCACCCAAGGGGGTGCGCGTCCCAACAACCCGCAGGCTCGAAGCGGGTGTGTGTATTGCAATGAGGAGAGTCACATCAAAAGGGACTGTCCTTCTCTTACGGAAGCCTTGAGTTTGGGGGTAGTGAAGCTAAATGAAAACAAATGGGTTGTGTGGGGAGATAGTGGAGAGGCAGTCTCCTTCTACCCCTCAATGAAGGTGAATGTGGACAAGAGAATAGCCCTCTAGGAGGCAAGGATGGGGAAGAAACCTGAGATTGGGAGCATCTCCAACACATCCCATATCCAAATGATGGAGTCACCTGGGGGAGTATCCATTAGGGAATCTCAGATGTCCAGCATTAAGTTCATAGAGACCCATCCTGAAGAAGAAAGGCCTTGCCTAAGGGTGAGAACACAAGTAGGGGCCGAGACGTCCAAGAGCCAAGAGAGCGTGACGGAAGATACGGGGGGAAGGAGCGGCGACAACGACCAACCGATGACCGAAGCCAAGGTTGCGGAAGAAAAAAAGGAGGAACCCACTTCACCCAAATCACCTAGGAAGAAGGGGCCTAAGAAATTCGAGATGAAATGCACCTTGGATGAAATAGACATGGTAGCCCCCCTTAGGAGGACCCTGATGCAGTCTATGCAGTGCACGCTTTTGGAATACCTAGCCGCCAGCAAATGCGCCAGGGAAGAGCTCCTAAGTATCACGAGGAAGGTAAGAGTCCCGCTCATCGGGGGACCCACAGTGCCGGTGGAAGGGCCAGCCAAGGAGGAAGTGCAGTCGTCCCATATTACCATGGAGGAACTGCCGACAAATTTCTTCTCGGGTGAGGAGGCTAAAAAGTTCTATGTATTGGGTTGCGGCCAGCTCCAGGCGATGGTAAGTGTAAAAAAGATGAGGGCTCTAGTAGACAATGGGTCCGAATCAACGGTGTGTAGGGACTCCATCGCTCGGGAGTTGGGCTTGGAGATCGATCGGGGAGTGTCAATGTCGATGGTAGTGGCGGATAACAAGCTACAACCAGCGGAAGGGGTGTGTCATAGCCCCGTGATCATGGTCGCGGGCGTTGAGACTATGGTCCCGATTTTTTCAGTTAAAGAGTGTTCCTCCGAGTTGATTCTCGGAAGAACCTGGCTGAGCGCGGTTCACGCTACCACTGTTGACCTGCCAGATGGGAGCCAGACCCTCTCGATCCAAAGTCCGGATGGAATCCGAGTGGTCCTAAAGACCGTTGACGAGCAGTATGAGCGCAACCGGACCAATACTCCTAGACGCAAGGGAAACCAATCGAGGGTATGCTAAGTCCGTCTAGAGGGGGCGCTCTGTGTGGATAAGGAACCCCAGGGAGACCGACTGGAGATAGAGGACGTCGGAAGCAGGGTCATTATCAATGGGATAGGGTACGAGAAGGAGGACGAGGAGGAAGAATTCGGAGGGTGTGTGAGTCTGTCTTTTTTGGAGGAATCCCCCTAGCCGGCGGAGTCAAGAAGCATAAAACCGTGGTGGAGAAAGTAAAACCAGCCGTGGTCAGCCGGGATAGAACGGGGGAGGCTACAATATCGGAGGAGGAGATGGCCAATATCATCTGGAAAAGGAAAGAGACTAAAGGACAAAGGATAATGGCCGATAGGTTGGCCAAGATGGATAAAGGGGATGGGAACCTCACGGAGGAAGAGAAGGGATTCATAGCAAAGGTCCTAAGGAGCTGCGATAAGGCCATTGTCTTTGATGACTTAGAGAAAGGGCGAATCGACCCAAGGTATGCTAAGCCGGTCCGGATCCACACGATCTCGCACGTACCATGGAAGGATAGGCCCCAGTGGAAGTATGCTAAAAATGAGAAGGAGGAGATAGTGACTTTTATCAAGGAGAAGATCCGGACGTTCGTCGCGGAGCCTTGTGAGAGTGCTTACTCCAATAAGTGGTTCTTTCTGAGAAAAGGGGGTAGCAACAAACTAAGGTGGATACAGAACCTCCAAAGAACCAACGCGGTCACTATAAGGGACGTGGGGTCTATACCGGAGGCGGACCTACTTGCGGAAGGATCGGCAGGTTGCTCGATATACTCGATCTGCGATCTCTTCTCAGGGTATGACGAGATCCCCTTAGACTATCGCGATAGGCATATGACCGCCATGCATACGCCACTAGGGCTGGTCCAAATGATGGTGGTACCCATGGGGTGGACGAACAGTGTGGCAGTATTCCAGAGGGCCATGATTGCGGTCCTCAAGGAGTTCATACCTGAAAAGGTGGAGGTCTTCCTTGACGACTTCCCGATAAAAGTGCGGGTCGAAAGGGATGAGACGGAGGTCTTTCCCAGGGTAAGAAGGTTCGTAGTAGACCATATGAGAGATGTCAGAGATGTCCTTGTGAAATTAGACGATGCTAATCTCACAGTGAGCGGTACCAAAAGTCACTGGGGCGTATCGTCCATTAAGATACCAGGGTTCATCTGCGACAAAAATGGGCGGAGGCCCGATCCCGAGAAATTAGTGAAATTGATGACCTGGCCGTTGCCACTCAAGTCCATAACGGAGGTCAGGCAGTTTCTGGGGTTGTGGGCTATTGGAGAATCTTCGTAATAGCCTACGGTGAGAAAGCGGAACCCCTTAGACGACTGCTTAGGAAAACGGAAGGATGGGTTTGGGGGGAGGAATAGGCCTCGGTCATGGAAGCCCTGAAAGAGGAGTTCCGCGAAGGGGGACATGTCCTAGGAGTTCCGTTCTTCAAAGACGAGGAGAGTCACCCATTTATAGTATCCACCGACGTGGGACCCAACTCGGTCGGAGGTCTTTTGTCTCAAAAAGATGGAGAGGGGAGGGAGAGACCTTTACGATTCGAGAGTAGGACCTTGAACCCCGCCGAGCGGAATTACAACCAATTCAAAAAGAAAGTGTTGGGGGTACTGCATTGCATGAAGGCCTTCCGTCATTACCTATACGGGCGACGGTTTCTCCTAAGAGTGGACCCAACTGCAGTAGCAGCGGTCCTTCAAAAGGATTTCTTGCTGACCGATCCGACCATCGCCCGATGGATGATACACATTAGGCTTTACGACTATAGGGTCGAGAGGATATCGGGGACCAAGAACCAGGTCGCGAACGGATTGTCCCGGCTTCCCATTTGTGAGGAGGACCTATCTAGGCTTAAGGAGGAAGCGATGACAACAGCCGAAGGGGAGGTAATAAAAGTCGTTGCTAATAGAGCACGAATAGCGAGGAGCAGTCAGGGGGAAGAAGGGACCCCAAGGACTTTTCTCGCTAATCTCTACGACGGGAAGTACCGAGACATAGGACTGTACCTAGCCGGTAGGGAAACAGGGACCGAAAGAATCTGGCAAGAGGCGCTGGGGTATTGCCTACGAGGGGGGCATCTCTTTAAGAGGCCCACCAAGTTTGCGATTCCCATGAGGGTACTATGCGACCCGGAGGAAAGAAGGGCAGTCATAGAGGAGCTACACGATGGGGTCGTTGGGGGCCATAGGGGAGTTAAGGGTACTTTCGATAAGGTCCGTAGGCTTTATTGGTGGGATGGGCAATACATGGAAGTGGAAAAGTACTGTTCGACGTGTGAGGCTTGCCAGAAGAGGGCTACAGTTCGATATAAAGAGCCCTCAATTCGATATAAAGAGCCCTTGGTTCCATCGCTTCCCACGGTTCTGGGTGAGAAGGTCCGCAAAGGCCATTAAGAAGAAGACGACAAAGGAGGTGAGTGATTTTTTTCTTGAGTATATCGCTCGGTATGGGTGTGTCGGGAGAATAGTCATGGATAGGGGCGCGAAGTTCTTGAGCCAAAAGGTCAAGGCATTGTTGGAAAAAGCAGGGATCGGGGCAGCCTATACGTGCGCTTATCACCCCCAAAGCAATGCACTGGTAGGGAGGGGTCAGCAGACGCTTGTGGACGCTCTAGCAAAATGGTGCAAAGGACGCGCAGAACATTGGCCGAGGTATTTGCGGCACGCGGTTTGGGCCTATAATATCACGGTCAAATCCAGTACGGGGTACCCTCCATACACCCTTTGGTTCGGTAGGCATTGTCCTCTACCCATCGAGTTCCACATTGACACTTAGACAAGTGTCTTATGGAAAACCAACATGTCTAGGGATGAACTGTTGGAGACACGGATACAGCAGATAGCCGAGAGTGTGGAGACCGGGATAGCCGAAGCGGGAGCAAATGTCGAGAAAGAGAGGGTGAAGGGGAAAGATAGGTGGGACAAAAACATGCGAGTCCGGAAAACACCAATAGGGGTTGACGACCTGGTCCTAATGTATGACTCATCGCTGGAAAAGACCTGGAGTTGAAAATTGGCAAATCGATGGATGGGGCCTTATAGGGTCCTGAAGAGATTGGATGGGGGGGCTTACGTGCTAGCTGAATTAGGCGGGACTAAGCTACGAGACCCCATCTCGGGGGCTCGCCTCAAACTCTTCCGATCGAGAGGGACTCTTAGGGAGGAGCCGAAACGAAAAGGGAAGGAAGCGCTTGACACAGGATTGACCATCACTCGTGAAAAGGGGGAGACCTCCAAACAGGAGGCCTCGTCTCACCCGCCGAGGAAGGGGTACAAGGTTCGGAGGCCTTCCCTACCAAAAACCCCTAGGAAGAAGAAAAGACCTAGAGAAGATGACGGTGAAACAGACCGGTTAATGAAACGCAGGCTTAAAGAGAGAAGGGACACTTTGAAGAAAAATCTTGAGAATCAAACGGGAAAAAGAAGAGAGGAAACGCAAAAGAGAGAGGCGCGAGACGAGGATGAGGAGACGGGGGCGGACATAGCATGATGCGCCTTAACCCTGGAAAGGTGACTGTACCATAGTAAAAAAAGGGACATGTATCACGGGACTGAGGAAAAGGATATACCATAGTTAGGGGAGCGTGTGTCGGGAAAAGGAGATATGTTGTGACTCCAAAGGGGATTTTGTACCATGGCTAAGGAAAACGGGCATGATCAGGGAAAACAGCGTCTTGGGGCATATACATGAAGTGGGGTGAGACAGGATAAGGTGGGTTAGGCTCGCCGGGGACGGCGAGAGTGGGGGTATGGGCTGGTTGTCAGGCGGTTGTCTACCAGCCGATGGTTTTTTTTTCCTTGAAATAAAATTGTTCCTTCTTCCCTTTTTGCTGTTTTTGTGTGAATTTGTCGATTGAATGCATGTGGGTGTGATGTTTACGGATGTCTTCGGGCATCCGGTCTTTTTTTTCTAACCCGTTGGTTGGCTGGAGTGACGGTCTGAATTTGGTCTCAAACGGGCTCGAGCGGATCCGGAAAGATTGAAGTTTCGGTGTCGAAAGCAGAATATACGGGAAGGGCGGTGTATATCAAACAGGGCCGTGGCGCGGTGACCATCGAAGGAGCCGGGATGTGTCAGGTTTAAGATAAGACCACCCGGTAATTTTTCAAGCCAGCGAGGGACCCAGGCGCGAAAGGAGCCAAAGACTCTAGCTTTGACTAGGGTGGCAGTTGGGATACTACGGGCGGAGGCAACAGCCAGGAAATGCAATACGAGACGACTGACCCAGATACCTAAATCAGAAGGGAGGCAGGGGGAAAACCCTCTCTTTGATGACTCAAGAAGCTGGTAAGTCAGGTATGAGCAGACGGTAGACTCTTCGGCGTGGCAACCACGGCCCAGGTGCCTGTTCGGGTTGCGGATCCCGAAATGGTAGATCGTCGAGGAAAGGCGTGCTATGGCTAAGGGATCGAGAAAGACGGACTCAGACTTGGTCTTGGCCGGCACCCCCGAAAATAGGGACGAACTGGGGAAACGAGGTGGCAGTCTCTGCCGATGGCGGGTGGCAACCACCCAAAGGGAGTCCTGATTTTTGGATGGGTGGGTGGAGTTCCCGAGCGGGAAAAAGAGAGGTTTGGATAACTGTATCGGAAGAATAGGGAAAAACCATGAGAGGACGAGAATGCATGATGATCGAGAAACTGGCTAGATACGGGCACCTCGAACTGACGAAGGAGATAAACAGAGCTACGAGAGTAATAGCCCGGGAAAAACCAAGAGCAAGATGCGCCAGTAAGGAGGCAGGTTACTCGAACTGTGGGAGAAGGTGAACGGCTAGCCAGGCGAGGGTGTGCCCAGGTCAAAAAACGGACCGGATACGGGTTCTTCGAACCAGCAAGGAAGACGAAAAGGCTATCCTAGCCAAGAAAAGAATCGAGTGGGAGGGGGACGGACGGCCTGGTAAGGGACGGAGCGCACCCGGGCCAGGAAAAGAGCAAGGTGCGCCTTTACGAAAAAGGCATCAAGATACTGAACTCGTGTGCCAAGCCGGCGCATACTAAGACAAGGGGGGGAAGCGCCCCGAGGTTCTCCGGATCCAGGAGGGGAGAGAGACTCGTTGTGGGTTGGCGGAGGAAAGAGGGAGGTCGGATCACTGATGAGTGCGCAGACGATAGGCAGGGGATTACGGAAGTTTGGCAAAAATTTGGTGTAGTCGACGGGCGGGAGTTAAAAAATTTTGACAAAACAATTGGCAGCTGGCGAGAGAAGCTTAAAGAATGGTTTGATTGGAGGAAGAAAGAAAGGAGGGATCGAGCCAGGGGGAGAGCGTGGGGAACGGAAAAGTATATAAGAGAACGGAGAGAGGGAGAAGGGGGGGCGCACGAAGAGAACCAGGTGCACGAAGAAAACCGGTGCACGAGAAGGACCGACGCACGGGAGTAGCAAGGGCAAGCTTGGGCGATCGCCCGGGCGATAACGCTCGGTAGAGCTCAATAGAGAGAGAAAGGGAGAGAGAAGGGGGAGGTCGGAAGAAACGGCCAGAGGAAGGGGGATCGAAAGAAGAAGAACGGGGAAGGGGCCGAGAGGGAGAGAAAGAGTTGGCCTTAGGCGCCTGTACGCTACGCGCCCGCAACGCTTCTTCGTCGAGGCTACTCCGCTCGTGGCGGTTCCCTCCACTCGAGTTACCTCGATCGGGGTGCTAAGTTCGGGCTGCCTTCGTCGAGTCAAGGCCTAACACCGCTAACTCTTCTTCATTAGCGACGCTTCGTTCAAGTAGTCGAGTTACCTCGGCTGGGCCGCTGGCTGATACGTCTGTGGTATCGCATCAAGCCACCACTGTTAATTCGAGGTTCGTGGAGAGAAGGGAGCCTGGAAACGAGAAAGGGAGAGAAAGAGAGGACGAGCCCGGACCGGGAAGAAGGAGAGGGGCCGCGAGCGCCCGGTGACGGAGACGCTAAGGACGGAGGACGACGCTTGATGGCGCAAACGTCTACACCACGCTCGTGTGGAGGCGAGGTACGGGAGACTACGGGGAAGAACAACATCAAGAACCGCTCATGAAGACAAGCGGATTCGCGTTCGCGGGCTGAAGACAGACGGCCTCGTTAGTGTGCGTGGTGAGGTACCAACTTCAGTGTCTTTCGGGGAGGTCTACGCCTTCGTCGCTAGCTAGAGGCCGCCTACTCGAGGAAGCCAGGGAAGGGGGGGGACGAAGGAGAAAAGTAGATCGGACTGCGCGAACATTGATGCTGCAAACGAAGGAAGTCCTCCGCTCGCAGCAGGAATCAGTGCGAAGGAAGCAAGCTCCGCTTCGCGGCGCTTGTCGAATCAAGGTCTCGGGACTATCTAGTGGTAAGGCCGGAACGGACGACCGATAGACGTCGGGAGGTCGAATCAGGAGAGAGAGAGAGAGAGAGAGAGAGAAAGAGAGAGAGAGAGAGAGAGAGAGAGAGAGAGAGAGCAGGGTGTCCAAACCAGAGAGAGAGTGAGAGAGAGTGGGAGCACGTGCGAGAGTGTAAGAGAGAGAGAGAGAGAGAGAGAGAGAGAGAGAGAGAGAGAGAGAGAGAGAGAGAGAGAGAGAGAGAGAGAGAGAGAGAGAGAGAG
>BFEA01000818.1:185444-198909 GCA_003427395.1 Chara braunii | reverse complement strand
AGAGAGAGAGAGAGAGAGAGAGAGAGAGAGAGAGAGAGAGAGAGAGAGAGAGAGAGAGAGAGGTTGACCGATACAAGATTGGTTAACTACGTACCTGTGTTGAAGACATCACTATGTTATGAACTTGGTTGTCTGACGATTTTTACCGCCACTCACACACAAACAGTCTCATACACTCCCATACATGCATAAGAGAAGGGAGAGAGGAGACAAAGGCCAACTGCACACAGACAAGAGTAGATAGCGGAAGCACAACCATGCACAGATAGGGAGAGGACACACAGTGTTTCTCACTCTCTGACGATACTCCCAACAACCAATCACAAGAAAGAACCTGCGAGGATAACAATTGGAATACACACTGATGATGAGCCAAGTAACCAAAAATCGTTACAGAGTTTGTTACAGTGTCTCGCCACTCTCACAACCTCACACTCCACTCACTACCCGACACCCAATTAGTAGCGCCACATCAGAATGGCCTCCCAGAGGCCAGCGCCAACCACGCAGATGAAGAACAGATCCTATGATGAAGTCTTCAGTGCCGCTGAACAACTCTGACGAAGAATCGGCAGCTATGGTTGCCGCCACCCACATAGACTCAGTGGGGAGTCTCCACACAGCCCAGCCACTCGCAGAAACCCATAGGGGTTGATGCGCAGGGGATGCCCCAGCTATGGCAAGCCCTTAACAGGCTGGCTATGGCTGCTGTCCACGGTGAAGGTCTCAGGGTACCGTCTGTAGACAATCGCCGCTGCAAACCTCCTGGCTCCAAAACGCTGTATCACAAAAACGAACTGCCAAAAGTCCCAACCCGATTCCCCCAAACTATTAATAGACTCTACTACTCTAGCCTAGACCTAGACCGGACTGATTGACCGACCGATACCGTTTCGGTTTCGGCCTCTCGGCCTCTACCGGACCCGGCTATAGGCTATAGGACCGTCTATCAGCTTCGGCCCTTAGGGCCTATCTGTCCTAGGGGTAGCCCGAACCTGCTAAACGTAGTGAGGATAGCTGTAGGAAAATCGAAGTACTGATGGGTCTATTTTTCCCATATTTGCAAATATGTTCCTCATGAATTTCCTTACAGGCAGGTCTCTCAGTTGACCCTCAGCCAAACAAAATTAAAAATCTATCCTACTGCTGTACTGTACAACCTCGCAGTTAGTCTCGGCAGTCAGAATCAGTAAGTCATTATAGGCTTACCCCCCCGGGGAGTGAGGACCTCCGAGCTAGGGGTGCAGACGAGATGAACGGCGAGGAAGGTTGCACTTCTGAGTCGTTTCATATCACAAAACAACTGACTTTGCTGTCTTTAGAAGTTCCCTTCTATAGAACCATCTGTTCTCAGAAGGCGGCGGGAATGCGAACCTCACAAGATACTGTCGATCGGGGTCTGTGTCCCACTCATCCTCAATCCACTCCACGTCATATCCCTTGCCAGGGATCAGTGGACCAAATTGAAGAGGTCGGTCTAGGAACGCATCAGCCGGGGTGAATGGCAACAACTTTGATGCATGAAAGACCGGATAGGTCCGTAGATGCAGAGGGACGTCAATGATATAGGACGGGCTAAACGAGTCGGCCCCTACTGTATCTATGACCTGCCATGGACCCAGATAACGAGGCAACAACTTGGGGGAGATATCCTCCTCCCTCAACAACTCAGAACTGGCTACCCAGACATGATCACCAGTGCGGATGGGGGAAGGCCGTCTGTGACGATTAGCTTGTTCAATCATTGCCTTTTAGGCTTTGAACAAGTTTGTCCGTGCTCCTTCCACATCTATGCGGTAGCGTCTGGTGAACTCTGCGGTGCCTGGTGTCAGGTTTGTCTTGGCCTTGTCGATGATGTCATCGAGAGGCTGTCGTGGTTCACGTCCCCAGTGCAACCGGTATGGATTGTACCCAGTCGAGGAATGGACAGACATGTTATACATAAGTTGTGTTCGAGCCAAGTGAAGATCCCAGTCCTGCTGATCTGGAGAGATGACACGACGCAGTAGTTGGAATAAGACTTGGTTCATCACTTCAACCAGACTATTGGCTTCAGGATGATGACCAGAAGTCATGTCCAATCGTGAGTGTAGATAGTCCTTACAGTAGGACTGCCACGCATCGCTGCAAAATCGGGGGTCTCGGTCACTGACTATAGAAGTGGGCGGTCCATGGTGTGTGACTCACCTCTCTGAAAAGGCTGCTCTCACAGCCGGGACTCTGGCCACTTCTGGCAAAGGGATGAACTCTGCGTATTTGAAAAACCTGTCCACACTGACCATAACCTGATGCATGCCACGAGGGGTGGTCTTGCCTAAATTTGTGAAGTCTATCGACACAGATTCAGCAGGGCCATCAGGTATGGGTAAGGGTTTGAGCAGTCCCAAAGGAGGCCTACGTTGGACCTTATTCATATGCAGCATATCACTCCGTATTTCCTTCCAGAAGAAGCGCTGCGACAGGGCTGCATATGACTTTAGGAACCCAAAATGTCCACGGACGTCATGACACTCTGACATCAGCAGTGTCCTGAGCCGCTGGTCCAGGGGAATGCACAAGCGCTCCTCCCCTCTGTTGTAGGTGTACAACAGATCTGAACTCAGAACATAGCCTGGTTCAGAGTTAGGATCTGCTTGTAGATTCCTGACTATGGGTCCAAAAGTCGGGTCCTGAGGCAGTAGACGAGCAATGGTCTGACGGGTCTCCTCTCCAAAGGAGTGAGTAGAGGAGATCAATGCAAAAGAGTCAGGCCTACAAGAGAGGACGTCTGCTACCTTGTTGTAGCAACCCTTCTTATGTACCGTGTCAACTTATCATTTAACTCTCCCTGGGACTTCATCCACTGTAAGGTGGAGTGATCTAAGAAGATCTTGAAGTGCCTTCCTAGGAGAAAGTGCTCACAATATTTCAGGGCACGGACAAGAGCATACAACTCTTTTTCGTAGGTGGAGTCCTACAACTTTTGAGTTTTTATCTTCTTACTCATAAATTCTACAGGCCGTAGACCATTCCCATCATCCTGTTGAAGAACTGCCCCAATGCCATACTGACTGGCGTCAGTGGTCAGGATCAATGGCAGAGTGGGGTCAGGCAACTTCTGCATAGGTGCACGAGTCAAGGCCTTCTTGAGTCGTGTGAAGGCCAACTGACAGCGGAGGGACCAAAGAAAAGGAGTGTCTTTCTTTGTTAGGTTGGTCAGGGGTGCAGCCACTGCAGAAAAGTTCTTGACAAACTTTCTGTAGTAGGAGGCTAGACCCATGAAGGACCTGGCATCCCTCACTGTCTGTGGCTGAGGCCACTCCTGAATAGCAGCAATCTTGGCTGCTTCAGGAGCTAGGCCATCTCCAGAGATTACGTGACCCAGGTAGATGACAGAGGGAACTCCAAAAGATGACTTCTCTCTGATGATCTTGTACTCGCTGTCGCCGAATGACTGAAGGACCAAAGCCAAATGCTCCGCATGTTCCCTGACAGTTTTGCTGAATACCAGGATGTCATTTAGGCAGACAACCATAAACTTGTCCAGGTAAGGCCTGAAGATGCGGTGCATCTCTGTCTGGAAGGTACTTGGGGCGTTGCAAAGTCCGAATGGCATGACCAGGAACTCGTAAGTCCCATACCTGGTCTTGAAGGTTGTCTTGTAGACATCCTCCTCAACCATCTCAATCTAGTGGTAGCCGGATTTGAGATCGACTTTGTTGAACACTGTGCAGCTTTGCACCATATCCAGAAGGTCATCGATCCTAGGAAGTGGCTTTGTGCTCTTCCTAGTGATCTTGTTGAGACCCCTATAGTCAATGCACATTCTGAACTCGTCGTTCCCTTTTGGCACAAAGAGAACCGGTGCGCCGAATTCAGAAGTGTTGGGCCTGATCCAGCCCTTGCTGGTCAGGGTCTCAAGCTGCTTTCTGAGCTCCTCAAGCTCAGCAGGGGACATCCTGTAGATGCAGCCTTCAAGATGCGTCTTCGGCCCTCGTGTTCGTCGGCTCGCCAGAGTCATTTTATAAGGATTCACTATGTTCGCTATGCGGACGACTTCCTGCGGCCCTCGGGAGGGACCGCTCCAGGTAGTAGCTTGATGTGGTGCTTGGTTGGCCGGTTGGGTAACCCAAAGCCTTATGGCTCCTGCATCAGATCGACATACTTATCCACCACCTGCTGTATCTCATGAGGACAAGAAACAGGGGGAGCGTCAGTCTGCTTGACCAGAGCTATGAACAGACACTCATAATCATACCGGCGCGAGAGAGAATAGAACTCCCTCGCTCTCAGGCAGTAGCAAGAGGTCTTGGGGTGATGATCAACAGCGATCATGCATGACTGATACACCCCCTTTCTATTAGGTAGCTCAACCTTTGGGATCTGCCAGTCGATCCTTGGGTTGACTTCCTTCAACCACTGCATAGAGAACACCAGGTCAAAGGGTAGGTCAGGGAATATGTAGAAGTCCAGACAGACTATGTCTGACTTCTCCAGCACTATCGAAAGTCACAGGAATACCCTTGACCTTCTCCCTGATGGTGAGCACTGTGGAGTCACCTGTCCTAACCAACAGCGGTTGCTGCAGCTGCTGACTTTCATGCCCAGATGCAGTTTCTTGACTGCACTGGGAGACATGAAGTTCCTGGTGGCTCCACAATCCAACAACCCTTTGATACTGGTGCGATTGATCAGGCGTCGAAGTAGGATGAGGTCAGACTTGTGCTTCTTCAGAGTTCTTTTGTTCCTTCAGATGGAAGAAAAAGGCAGCAAGTGAATGAAGCTCATCCCCCGGGGTCCTGATCCGGGTCAGGATCCTCATAGCAGAAGGATGATGCCTGTGCAGTCCCCAAACTCTCACAATCGGTCTCAACTGAAACAACTGGAGATTCACCTACCTGGGTAGATGAAGGTGCAACACTGGGGGGAACTGCAGTCCCCAGGGTTTGTTTCAGTTTTTGGACTGTCCTGGGCCTGACATGTAAGGGCAGTCCTTTAGGAAATGTTGTCCCTCACATCGTAGGCAGACCCCTCTCTCCTTTCTTCTTCTCCACACTCCTTCTTGGATCTTGAGGTCATGCAAGGGGAGAGTAGAGGGATTGAGTGGGTCAGCAGGCATATGGACGTCTTTGGGCAGGTTAGGGCGTTGGGAAGAGGAAGGCCGACGTCCCCTGTCCTTCCCCTTTGCACTGGCTAAGGCTGTGGTGGGAGATAACTTTTTCTGCTGCTGCAGAACACCCAAAACAGCCTGAGTCAGGGCCGCTGCAACATCTATTTCAGAAGCAGATCCAGTCCCAGCTGATTGCGTATCAGCCTGGTAATCTAAATCAGAAGCTGACGCAGATCCTGCATGTGTGAAGGCTGCCTTTCCCTTTCTACCACTGCGAGGGAAGACACCTTTCCTCCTGTCAGAGGGGGCCTGGACATGAAGTTTGGCCTCCATGTGCAGGGCTGCGCGGCCAAAGGATCTTTAGTCCTTGTGCCCAGCGCTGTACAATGCCACAACAAACTTTTCAGGCGCTGCCCTGCAGAAGTTGGTCAGCAAATCATCTATAGACATGACCAACCCAGGGGTAGAGGTGAGCTGCTCGAACTCCGCAAACAAGGCCTGCATGGTACCGCTGTAGCGGTGCTGCCCCAAGTGAGCAATCTTGTCAGCAGCTTTGCGGGCCCGCTCCTTGTCTGCAAAGCGGTCCTCTAGGGCCTGCGGAAGTTTGTCCACCCCTAACCCAAAAACCCAGTCCTCCATGGACTGCTGCAGACTGCTGGAAGTTGAGGTGACCCACTTCAAGGCGGATCCCTCCAGCAGTCCCAGAATCGTGGCCACCTTAGTCTGTTATGCACAGACGAAGCCCTCAGGTAGGCTTTGGTCCCAGCAGCCCAGTCCCGAACATCGGTCTTTGGGTCATCCCATCTGAACTTGTTGGGAGCTGGGAGCTGGGATCTTGGGACCTCTCTGGTCTCCTGCAGCAACAGATGCATCAGATGGCCGGACTGTAGCTTTTTGGGAAGGAGGTGGTGAAGGGGAAGAATGGCGTGAACCAGAGGGGGTTGAAGAGGGAGAAGAGGAAGGTTTGGGTTTCACTGAGAGGACAGGAGACAGGGGAGCAATCAGTTTGGCTGTTGTCACTTGAGCAGTCAGATCCTGCATTGCTGTCAGGATCTTCGACTGCTGAGCTGTCAGGTCATGCACCCTGTATTCCAGACCACCAATACGGTCATCCCAGTTAGTGAAATAGGAACTGGTGGTTTTGTGTTCCAGAATGGCCCCATTCCGCCAGATTCCTAGTCACATGTGCACAACGCTCATTAGGCACAGCCTTGCCTAGCTGCTCCAACAGATACGCCTGTCGCGAAGCATCGGTTGCAGCCTCTAGCTCAGCAGCCTCTTGTCTCTCCAATTCATCCAGCAGGGTCTGTTCCTGCTGCAACTATGTAACCGGGTGAACGCGCTGAACGCACATTCACATTCAAACGCGCGCATTCATACCCCTTGGGCCCGCGTTCAATAGCGTTTAAACGCGTTGCGCACCACGTGGCACGAAAAAAATGAACGCGCCCCCGGGGGGAGCGCGCGCGCGTTGCGGACTACGGGGTGGTGGCCCTGGTGGGCCTCGTTCAGCGAACCCCGAGAGTGCAAAAAAAAAAAAACCGGAGGCCTACCCCCCCTACCACGTCACACCCCGCCATATCAGGCCTATATGTCAAGAGTCCTTTTTTTGGGGGGGTGGGGGAATCCCCCCTAACATAGCTCAGACGGCCCATGCAGGCCATCTGAAGGGTTGTCGCAGCCATGTAGCGCAGACCCCCCCACCGAAATCAAGGCAGGCAGTGAACATGACATAGAGCACGAGCTGGCCGAATATATACTCAATATTCGAATTCAGATCTGTGTTCCATCAGTAATGGGTTGCTCACGTAGCTAGGCCCTACACGTGATTCTCAGGGCTTGGCTGCACTACTCACCAAATGTGCACAACTAGAATGAATCTTCTGCAGAACATGGAATAATACGCCGCCATATGTTTTGTCTTTTGTGCATGTGGGGAGTAGAGGCCCTTAGGGCCACTCTATGTATTCCTAAGAAAAGAAAAACGAGAAGAAAAGAAAAACGAGAAGAAAAGAAAAACGAGAAAAAAGAAAAATGAGAAGAAAAAAAAACAAGAAAAAAGAAAAATGAGAAAGACAAAACATATAGCGGCGTATTATTCCATGTTCTGCAGAAGATTCATTCTAGCTGTGCACATTTGGTGAGTAGTGCAGCCAAGCCTTGAGAATCACGTGCAGGGCCTAGCTATGAGCAACCCGTAACTGCTGGAACACAAACCTCAATTCGAATATTGAGTATATATTCGGCCAGCTCGTGCTCTACGTCATGTTCACTGCGTGCCTTGATTTCGGTGGGGGGGTTTGCGCTACATGGCTGCGACGACCCTTCAGATGGCCTGCATGGGCCGTCTGAGCTGTGTTAGGGGGGATTCCCCCAACCCCCCCGGAAAAAAACAAAAAAGGACCTTTCACACACACACACACACACACACATTCACACACACACAGACACACAATTTCACACACTCACTTTCCTTTTACTGTGGTCGGGGGTCAGATAGAAAGTTAGTCCAGCAAAATCAACCACACGATTTCCTTTTACTGCCCTTGTACCACACTAGAGTTAGTAAACAGCTCACTACTCTTCCAGAGAAACACTAGATTTCCAGAGCCCACTAGAAAACGAGAGTTGTTGTGGGAATGATAGAACGTGGCAAGTACAGACTAGAAAGATCAAACAAGCAGAGCGATTCAGACAGAAACCCTGAATCCTAGCTCATACTCAATTTTTGGCCCTGATGACTCTGGCAATCATACCCTAGGGTATGGCGAAGTACAGTATTCACTGTTTCCAGTGATATACTGGAAATCCAATCAAGCGATTCTGCAGAGATGCCTATTTTTGAATTGCGACTTACCGGGAACTGACAGAACTGAATTCTGACGGTCAGAATTGGAGTTATGGCTGACCCTAAGTAGCAGAGGCTATAAATAGACTCAGCCCAAAACTGCAATTCACAGTATCACTACCTTTCCAGTGCAGAATCCCCAGTCTGGACATCCACGATCAATCGCAATACAGTCAAGCAGTCATAGAACAACTTTGGATAGAAAAAAGTCAACAGAGGGTGAAAAATTAGCAGAGAAAGGTAGGAGAGAGATGGCTATGGCTGTCATGCAGTCTGCGATTTTCACATCCAGTCACTAGCGGACAGATAGACCATTATTACTGACTAAACTAATCCTATCTGAATCGCTATACAGGTAGGTGCATGGAACGGACTCACTTTCAGAGTATCTTGCAGAGGTTGATAAAGATCTAGCTATGGCAGACTGAAACCCTTACTTCGCCAATTTCTTCCAGAGCTTCTTTCTCTGACTTCCACACACACAACCACTTCAAACTTGCTGATCCCCTTCAGGATCCTGAAGAGCTTCGCTCCCTTTAGTCAGATTCACTGAATCTGACCCTGTGGCACCCCAAAACTCCAACTGATAAAATCTCGTCACAGGACCAGAGATCCACTGATGCTATAAATAGCCCCAGATGGGGTTATTTCCTCCTGAGATTGACACGAACTGTCAATCTCCCTCAGCGCTGCTCAGGGATGAAGCCGCTCAGCAATCCCTGAAGTCTTCAGGGGTATTTCGCCACTCAGGGGTACTTCGCAACACTGCCGTCAGGGTTGGCTATGGCGAATTGACCCTGTTCTCGCCACTTTCAAACAAGCGCCCTTACAGGCTCAGTGCGCTTGCTCAATGCAAGCACTGAACTCCTGAATCCACCACTTGAAGTCTTCTTCCCTGCGGACTCAGTACTGGGGAAGATGAATCGCCATGAAGCTCTCGCCAGTATGTCGCCAGATGAAGAAGATGCCCGTTGCACTCAACCCTCAGTGCTCCAACTCCAATCTCGCTCTGATACTAACTGTTATGAATTTGGTTGTCTGACGATTTATACCGCCACTCACACACAGACAGTCTCATACGCGCCCATACATGCATAAGAGAAGGGGGAGAGGAGACAGAGTCCAACTGCACACAGACCAGAGTAGATAGCGGAAGCACAACCATGCACAGATGGGGAGAGGACACACAATGTTTCTCACTCTCTAACGATACTCCCAACAACCAATCACAAGAAAGAACCTGCGAGGGTAACAATTGGAATACACACTGATGATGAGCCAAGTAACCCAAAATCGTTACAGAGTTTGTTCCAGAGTGACAGTCTCGCCACTCTCACAACCTCACACTCCACTCACTACCCGACACCCAGTTAGTAGGGCCACATCAGAATGGCGTCCCAGAGGCCAGCGCCAACCACCCAGATGAAGAACAGATCCTGCGATG
This sequence comes from Chara braunii, assembly GCA_003427395.1. Lineage (NCBI taxonomy): Eukaryota > Viridiplantae > Streptophyta > Charophyceae > Charales > Characeae > Chara > Chara braunii. The sequence continues at coordinate 189,528 of BFEA01000818.1, read as the reverse complement.
AAGTCTCCAGTGCCGCTGAACAACTCTGACGAAGAACCGGCAGCTATGGCTGCCACCACCCACATAGACTCAGTGGGGAGTCTCCACACAGCCCAGCCACTCACAGAAACCCATAGGGGTTGATGCGCAGGGGATGCCCCAGCTATGGCAAGCCCTTAACAAGCTGGTTATGGCTGCTGTCCACGGTGAAGGTCTCAGGGTACCGCCTGGAGACAATCGTCGCTGCAAACCTCCTGGCTCCAAAACGCTGTATCACGAAAACGAACTGCCAAAAGTCCCAACCCGATTCCCCCAAATTATTAATAGACTCTACTACTTTAGCCTAGACCTAGACCGAACTGACTGACCGACCGATACCGTTTCGGTTCCGGCCTCTCGGCCTCTACCGGACCCGGCTATAGGCTATAGGACCGTCTATCAGCTTAGGCCCTTAGGGCCTATCTGTCCTAGGGGTAGCCCGGGCCTGCTAAACGCAGTGAGGATAGCTGTAGGAAAATCGAAGTACTGTTGGGCCTATTTTCCCCATATTTGCAAATATGTCCCTCACTAATTTCCTTACAGGCAGGTCTCTCAGTTAGCCCTCAGCCAAACAAAATTACAAATCTATCCTACTGCTGTACTTTACAGCCTCGCAGTTAGTCTCGGCAGTCAGAATCAGCAAGTCATTGCAGGTACAGCGAGAGAGAGAGAGAGATGAGCGATACAAGTTTGGTAGTCCCGTACCTTTGAAGTGTGCCGTGCAGTTCCACGAGGAAGAAGGAGGTGGCCATAGCCGCAGAGCTCCACCACAGAGTAACGAAGACGGTGAAAGAGAGGACAGAGGGGGAGACCGAGCAGAGTGAGGGAAGCCATAGCCGAGGAGGGGAAGGAGAGACGAACAAAAAAAAAAAAAAAAAAAAAAAAAAAAAAAAAAGAGAGAGAAAGAAGACAGTCGGGGTGAAGAGGTCGGCCAAGTGACCCTGGGAACCTTTTTTTTGGCCCAGCCGGGCAAGTGACCCTAGAAAGTAAATTGGAGGACATATATCTGCGGTATTAAAAAATTACATTATAGCATTCTTTTGAATTAAAAAAGGCATCTAATGCTGTCACACCGTTGAGTTGGCTCAACTCAACGGTGCAGGTAGGACAAGGTTCCCAGGGTCACTTACCCGGCCAGGCCAAAAAAAAAAGAAAAAAAATAAATAAAAATTTAAAATTTAAAATTTAATTTTTATTCTAAATTTGGTGAAGAATTTCGATGTGACCCTGAGGCAAAAAATGTTCAGTTAATTTTTCTGCGTAGCGTAGATTTGTTTTTTGTGTTTTTTTTTTTTTTTGGGACCTTCCCTGGTCCTTGCACGGGCTGGCCACCCGGGACCCGGGCGGCCTGGCTGATAGCCTAGATAAAAACCCAATAAACGAAATTTGGCCATCTGTTACCGGCTATCTGACCACGCTAATACCAGATGGAGCAACTTTCAGAAAGTCACGACAACGTCTTATTCAAAAGGGCAACAGTGTGTGAGTATGCAGCACAACTAAACCTCAAAATCACAGTTGCAAAATTGCAGATTATGCAATTTTGCTGTCCGTTTGTGAGTATGCCCTCACACTAGGGGTGTTGCCTACTCACGAAGATTTCAACGAGTATGGGGCAGAACCAAAGATCAACCAATATAGGATGAGCATGTATGCAGCGAAAGTCTAATAATGGACTGACTCACACCAGATATCACTCCACACACAAACAATCGTGAGATGGTGGGGTCTGGGGCAAGCATAGACGATGCCCAGATCCCGTACACACATACACAGATGAGAGGTGGGAGGAGAGACGAAGGAGGTGGGAGATGTAGGTAGCACCAGATGTCACCAAGATAGAAACCAGTAGGTCCCCGATATGGTAATCCAAAATGTCATCGAACAAGATCAAATGTCGCGGACAATAAGTCACCAATGTCGGAGATACAGAGTCCTAATGTAACCGGTGTCGGGCGCATCGGTCCGGCACCGCACGGGGGCAGCGCGGGACCCTCCCGGCCGCGTCACGCAGGAGTTGGTTTTTAGAACCCTTCGTCGCAATATACATGGAGCTTTCACAAGCCGCTCTGGCCGGGTGCGCCAGCCATACCTCTCGCGAGCCCCTACGACAGGATAGGGCCTATGCGAGGCACGACTTACCTACACCTTACGGGAACTATCACCTCCCTTCGGTGRGCGTATCCCCGCCGAGCTACAAGTCCACAGTGCGAAAGCTAATCAGTTGCAATCATAGAGGTGGACCAGCCGAGGGCGTTTCTCATTCGCTGTAGCATAGGGGGTACGCGCGGTAATACGCCTCTATCGGACCTGCACGCGAACCGACATCTTGGAGGGGCTGAGGTCCCAAGCGCGACTCATCGTTGGTCGACTAGGACGCATCCCACACACCACGCGCACTCCACTTTACGAACACACAGACATACAAAACAACATATATACAAAACGACACGAGACCAACAACGCGACAACGCTCCTAGCCCCTCGGTAGCCAACCCATAACTTTCCAGTGCGGAAATCGGATARGCGTCACGCGCTGAACTTAGTATAAAACCGCGCGGACGCAGGGCATACTCATATCGACTTGCAATGCAGGCGTACACAAGCAGTCGCAACGATGGCGTACTATGTAGTGCCCATAATCAAGCGGTCCCTCGTGGATCCGAGTACCGCTTATGACATTCAAGTGTCAGACTTGAAGTGTCGTGAGGGCCTAACCCTTCACGATATTGCACGGCTGAAGGAATAGTCGTGCAGCCGCCGCTGCACCTTAGGCTCTTGACCTGAGTGTCCCGGTAGGCAAATCAAATAGGCTCTGCACGAGGGAAAACCCCTCCCCTGCAAAGCCTAGGGCTTGGGATGTCCTGAACAAGGACCTCGAATCCCGGCCCAGGACCAAACGTCCGACTAAGAAAATTATAAAAAATCAAGAGACGAGAATAAAAGGAGAGACATCCCCTAAACCCCTCAATCTCAGCTTCTGAGTGGGACTCTAATGTGGGGGCTCTTCAACCCATGCAAACATTCATCCCAAGTATACCCATGTATATATATATGAGGGTTAAGTATGTGACGATCTCTTCTCATGGTTCCGCTGGTGTCTCTCACAATAATACGTATATGTGTGATCGTAGGCAACCAAATCCAGAATTTGATTCACAGCACATACCTGCCATCACATCAACGAATCAAATCAACAGCCCACACACTACACGAGGTCAACCCCAACCACCTTCGACACTCATACCCCTCGCTTTAGCCATGCAAGCCCCAAACCTCCTGTCCAACCAACCTTAATTAAACACTCAGCACCTTTGTTAAATGGCCATTCAATAAAAGTTCGGGTGAAACCTTAATAAAACAACGAAATCACCAGAGCTAAAGCCTTTTAGGTTGAGTGTAGAGGGAGAGTTGAAATTGAGTCGTAGACCGACGAATCGGCAACGGACCTGTTATCAGTGATAACAGTAAGTGATCCTCAAGGGATCAAGATGGATCTAGCCCTGAACTTGGATTAAATGATCAAAAGGACCTGTAACACACGACAGACCAATCCCCAAGCTAGTATCATAAATGTATGGAGAATACAACTCCATAATACATCCTCACTCAAAATTTCCTTATTAGCTAAACCTAAGTCTACTTTTAAGTCAGTGTCTAAGCTGAAGGTAGACCAACTGCAAAATCTCCCCTATTCTGGGTGGATCGCCTGAATTTATCGATCAAAATATAATCTATCTCCTCTAAACTAAGAAAATTTTGGCAGCGCTTCCCGTAGGAAAAGTGTCTTTTCATAATTTATATAAGCCCAGATATGGGAGCCGAAATAATCTCTAACTCCTGGAAAGTCAAATTCTGTCTAACTCTCTGAATTAGTAGAAATTTGGGCAGCACTCCCTTTAGAAAGGGAGACTTCTCAGATTTATACTAAGTCAGATATGAAAGCAGAATTAATCTCTTACTCTGGAAAATCAAATTATGTCTAACTCTCTGAATTAGTAGAAATTTAGGCAGCACTCCCTTTAGAAAGGGAGACTTCCCGGATTTATACTAAGTCAGATACGAA
>BFEA01000818.1:169012-181778 GCA_003427395.1 Chara braunii | reverse complement strand
CCCATCGTTTTCTCCCTCCGCCATAGCTTCGCGCGGCCATCCTTTCTTCTACCGCCTATTCTACTAACTTCCTCCTAAAACTAACATCACCAACGCATTCGCCTTAGGCTAAAACCCCAATTTCGACACTTGGATCGCCCGATTTCGTCAACGATCGGGCGAAAACTGCGATGTTAACTCCGCCATAGCCTTCCTTCCTTCTGCGCATGCACCTCGCGCGGTAGGCCGTCCAGATCCGTTCTTCTTTTTGCTGCACCACCTCTCAGCCTTAGCGCCTGTCCGTCCGCTGCCTGCCTTAGCCCGTAGCTAGGCTGCCTCGCTCTGCCTGTCTGGCACTCCACTTTCTGTCTCTGTTCTCCCCTTCCTCTCGGCCTGTCTGTGCCTCAATGCAGCCGCTTCCCCGGTTACTCCGACCAGCCCGACAGACGAAACGATCGCCAYGCTTCGCCACCTCGATACACAGCGCCTGCTGCCTCYAGGGAAAACTTCAGTGGGAACMAGCCACTAGACGGTTCGATTAGTCTTTGCCCCTATACTCAAGTCCGACGTTCAACAGCTCCAGCTATCTTGAGGGAAACTTCGGAGGGAACCAGCTACTAAACGGCCCGGTGAGTCTATCACCTCCGTACCCCAGCTCGACGACCAATTACCATGGCAGTATCGTTGTGGCCTCCGCCACAGTGCCCCCCTTTGTCGTAGCACTCTGCTGCGCTATCTAGCTGCTGCGCTGTATACCCACTGCTGCCTGGCGCCGCCCGACTTTCTGTGCCGATTCATTTGCCTTTCCCCTACTGCTATCTAAGGCTGCCCGATCGGACCCACCGCCCGCTACTCCTCTGCGTTGTGGCCCCGCCCGCTGCTGCCTATTGCCTGCCTCTGCTCCTATACCTGAGCCCCTACGGGCATGCTCACACTCAAAACTGTCACAGCGGACAGCATGACTAGGCCCGTATGCCCGTCAGTTGGCCCCCGCCAGCGCCGTAGGCCAAGCACACACCCGTTGGCCTTTCATGTTGACTCCTCGGCCCCTTTCCCCTAGATAGGCGGGACGGAAGACTTTCGCCAACGCCCCAAACATGCAAGAACCCGTCGGGACCGTTAAAAAAAAGTGGGCGCGTGCCCAAGGTTCCCAATTACCGTGGCAGCCATCCGGGGCCGATGTCATTCCCTACTTGTGAAAAATCAAATCATAAAATTAAACACTGATGGCAATAAATAATAATTAGAAGAAACTTGGAAAGATAACCGCTGGCCCCATCCCGACGCAGCCGATGGCAAAGCCAGGAGGRGGGGGSGGGGATGGCCCCGCCGATCCTTCTACGTTGCGCACCTAGTTCATTATAAAGAAATTCCCACCGTTGCCGAGGCCACTCTCCACCCTCACGCGCGTGTCTCGATCAGACGTACTAATCAAAATTTCCATATTGATTAATCCTAATCTAAATCAAAAATAAATAAATAAATAAAATTTGACCGGCGATCACGCCGACTCTTTAAATGTCATCAATAAATAAAAATCACGTGCGCCTCAAGTATGCACGCCCACACACTCTCTACGCTATTGTGGTCAACCACCCAGTCAACGCAATTACAGACGCAATCGCGCTTAGCGCGGTATACTTCAACTTTAAACCAAAACTGTTTTCTGTTACTTGCAAAAAAAAAAAAAAACAGGGCGGATACCCTTGTAAGGGTATTCGCGCCGACACCGGTGTCCAATCTGTGATGCAGCCGAGTATCATCCCCAACAATCTCCAAGTCACGAACCCGGTAAGTACCACAGCCTCTTACCACCGAAGTCCAACACTGATCTCTGTCCAACTAGTATCAAGTATCCAGGCTGAAGAAGAAGAAGATGAAGTCTGAAGAAGAAGAAGAAGAAGAAGAAGAAGAAGAAGGAAGAGATGGCAGAGGAGGAGGAGATGAGGGGAGAGCCGGTAGCCGTGGAGGGAGGAGAAGATCTCCTCGCCTCCGGGTACCTGCTTCGCTGTATTCCGACTGCAGGTCCCGGCTATGGCCGCCGTACTACTGAGGACTGCTGCCTCGCTCCTGTCCCGCCGCTGCTGCTGCGCTAACTCACGCTGCTGCCGCTGATGCTGCCTCACTCCTGCGCTAAGAATAGCGCCAGCGCTAACGCTGCTCTGCTGAACCGAATGACTGGGGCTTCAGCAGCATCCCAGTGCTCGATACCTCACAATGAGGCTGGTACCGGTATAAGTACCGGTGGCCAAGAAGCCGGCCTCAATGCTGCGAGGCCTGGCCGTGACCTGAACCGTCAAGATTGACAGTTCAGATCCGATCGACGGGCGGCAGCCTCAAAAGCGCCGCCAGGCCCAAAACGAGAACGTCGTTTGGGCCTGCCCGTCGGTCTGGTCCAAAGGTCTGGCCTTTCGGCCTGTTGTACCCCAAGTCTGGGCCTTTAGGCCCTACTGTGTCCCTCTGGCCCTAAGTCGGGTCCGGTAGGACCCGTGTGGTGTCGAAGATGTAACACACTCCCCCTCTTAAAAGACCGAGCTACCTGCGAGAGCGGAGTTGTCTGTCCGATACCGGGGCGGGTTGGGCGGGACGAGCTGGTTCCTTGGCAAGGCGTCGCTTCTCATAGTCGGCGAAGATAACGGGTGCAGAAGTCTGCAAGTCTGCACTAGAGATCCACCGAGTGTCGTCAGGCGCACATTGCTTGAATGTGACTTTGTACTGCATGGGCTTGTTGCCATACTTGCGGTGCGTGATGACTTAGTCCACTTCCTGATGTCCGTCCATAGAAGGCGGATCCTGTGATCGACGGCCGGGAAACTCGTCGGCGGAAGGAGGCGTGTAGATGGCCAGCTTCGATGCGTGGAAGACCTGGTGCACTGTAAGGTGCGGAGGAATGTTGACCACAAAGGAAGGACCTGCGGGGTCGTCTCCAACGGCAGAAGTGACTTCCCATGGTCCGAACCATTTTGGAAGGAGTTTGCGCGAAACATCCTGCTCGAGCGCAAATTCCTCGGAGAGGACCCAAACAAGGTCGCCCTCGCGGAAAGGACATGGAAGTCGACGTCGGTTAGCTTGCTGTTGCATGCGGATTTGAGCCTTTTGCATATTCACGCGGGCTTTGATCAGCAAGTCCCGGTACTTCCGAACGGAAGCGGGAGAGCAAGGGACGTCTATGTCGGCGGCCTGTGGCAGAAGGAAATCAGCGAAGATCCGTGCTTTCTCTCCACCATGATGTAGCTCAAATGGTGTGACGAAGATCGTCGGGTGCACCGAAGTGTTGTAGGCGAACTCAATGTCGGGAAGCCGGTCAACCCAATCTTTCTGGTCGGGATGGATGAGCGTACACAACATCATCTGAGTGGTCTGGTGTGCTCGCTAGGTCTGGCCATCCGTCTGTGGGTGCCGAGCCGAGCTCGGCTTCATTGTCGTGCCGGACTCAGCCATAAGGGAAGTCCAAAAGGCCGACATGAAGCAATTATCTTGGTCGCTCACTATGTCTTCCGGAACACCCTGGTTGGTAATCCAACCGGTGTGCAAGAGTCGTGCGAGCTCGGGTGCTGCAGCATGATACTTGCACGGAAGAAGGTGAGCATACTTGCTCAAATGGTCAACGACCGTGAGAATACCATCATGGCCGATGCGATCGCAGGGGAACGGGCCTGTCACGTCCATAGCAATGGAGAGGCGCGGTGCCCGAGGAATTGACAACGGTTTCAGTTCGCCGAAGGGGACTCGAGATCGACCCTTGTTACGGTGGCAAACTGCACATGACTCAATGTACCTCGTGATGTCATGAAGGACGTCGGGCCAGTGAAAACGCTGGCGGAGGCGTGCTAATGTGCGGTTCACGCCGAGATGTGTCGAAAGTCGTGCGTCGTGGAATTCGCCGAGAAGGCGAGTCCGTAAGATGCGGTCTTGGGGCACAACTAACAAGTCCTTTCCTCTCGTGTGAAGGAGAAGGAACCCGTCGAAAATCCGGTAATGGCTAGCCGGCGAGTGATCCGATGAAAGCTCTGCGTAAAGCGTGGAGTAAGTCGGATCGGAATTGTAGCCTTTGACGAAATGCGGCTGCAGATCGTCATCGCGGTCGAATGCCGTGGTCACAATGGCACAAAAGTCGGGCCGTCGTGAGAGGGCGTCCGCAGCTCGATTGGCGGGACCGGGTATGTGGCACGGGTCAAAGTCGAATTGGTCAATGTAATACATCCATCGACCGATCGTGGTAGTGACCGTATCCTGCATTTTGTAAAAGGTCAACGGATTGTTGTCCGTACTCCATTTCAAACGCCGTCGACCAAGAAGAAAGTGGCGCCACCGTTTGAGAACGGTGACGAACGCAAGTAGCTCTTTCTTCTAGCGTCGTCTAGAGTGTTGACGAGGGGCACCTTTTGGGAGAAATATTCGACCGGATGCCAACCGTCCTCGTGACACTGTTCCAACACCGCACCAATACCGTATCCCAAAGCGTCCGTAGTCACTTGGGTGGGAAGGGTGGGGTCGTATATACGGAGGGCAGGTGTGGCTTGCATCGCTACCTTCAACGTAGTGAATGCGCCACGGGCTGTGTCGTCGAACTCGAAGTGCACCTTCGGGGACTGAAGTCTGGACAAAGGAGCGGCCACTTTCGAGTATGATTCGAATCGCTGATAATATCCGGCCAAACCCATGAAAGAGCGTACATCCGTCGTGCAATGGGGTTCCGGCCAATCCACGATGGCTTGGATCTTGTCCGCTAAGGGACGAATGCCTTTCGGCGTGACATAGTGAGTCAGTGACCCAAGTACTCAAGCTCCTGCTGGGCGAATTCGCACTTGTCGAGATTCGCTTTGTACTTGGCCAGTCGCAAACGATCCAAAACAACGCGAAGGTGTACGATGTGCTCGTCCAATGTCCTACTATAAACCAAGATGTCATCAAGTTAGATGAGGACGGTGCGATCGAGCAAGTTGCGAAACTTAGTCGTCATCGCTGCTTGGAAAGTCGCGGGGGCATTGGTGAGGCCAAATGGCATGAGAACCCACTCGAAATACCCGTATCGCGTCTTGAATGCGGTTTTGTACCGATCTTGAGGCTGAATTTCGATCTGGTGGTAACCCGACTTCAAGTCCAACTTCGAGAAGTACGTGGCGCCGCCTAACCGCTCAAGGAGATCATCAATCCGAGGGAGAGGGCTGACGTTCTTTACGGTTTGTGCGTTAAGTTTCCGATAATCGATGCATAACCGTAGATCTTTGTTCTTCTTCCGGACGAAGAGAACAGGGGCACCGTAAGGCGAACAACTAGGGCGAATCCAGCCCTTGTCGAGAAGGTCATCGAGTTGTGCGCGAAGCACCTCGAGTTCCTCTTCGCTCATGCGGTACGCGGAGAGACGGTGCCAGTCTCGAGAGTGATCCCGTGACGTATGGGCCGATCCGGAACCGTTCCGGCGGGAGCCTCGAAGACGTCTCTATACTCGTCCAAGAGGTGAGAAATGCGTGGGTCCGGCGGTGACGCGGCTGGTCCGTCCGGCGAGGGGAGAGCATGCAAGAATACAAGGCCCATCTCCTCGACGTCATTCCGAGCTATGGCGTCGCGAGTTTTCGCAACGGAAACCACGTGACAAGCAATCGAAGTGTGAGGGGTCGCGACCGTACATGGGACTAACACTCCGTTCCAATCACGGATGTGAACGGTCCGGTCGTGGAAGTTCACCGGATGATCGGGGCTACGCAACCAAGACATGTCTAGAATCATGTCGAACTTGGTGTCGAGGATGTCAAAAGACACCGGCTCGCACGCAAGTGGCGCAAAGTATACCGGAACGCCGTCAACGCATCGGTCAATTGACTTTTGTATGCGGCCGTCCGCGAGTGTAACTTGCGTGGGTTACGTCTTCCTTCGAACGCGCGGGCCAAGGCCGGCGCGGGCCATAAAGGCTTGGCTCATGAAGTTGCTAGACGCTCCGCAATCAATCAAGGCATTACAGGTTGCCTTTCCGATTTGAATGCGGATATAGAGCAAAGGTGCGTCGATTTCGGCGTACCTTTGGGTGGCGTACTCGCGGTCAATCTTCGCAAGATAGGAGCGGAGATCGRCAACCGCTACCCCGTCGTCCGTCAACGGAGCTGGTACTGTAGTGTGCAAGTAGAAGCGTAGATTTGTCATCAAGGTGTTGCAATGCGGCCTTGGCAAGGTTCCGGTTGAGGGGAGAGGGCTCCGAGCGAAGTCCTCTCTCGTGAGCGGGTCAAGCTCCTCAAGTCTTGACCACGCCGTCCAGTCCTCGGAAATCAGTGGCGAGCTGACCGGATCACTTGCCGACGGTGTACAGGCTTCGCATACGCAATCTAAGTGCACGTGGCTCGACTGGTCCAGTGGTGGTACCATCTGGGCGGCATAATCCTCGTACGTAGCACGAGAATCAGCGACTAACGCATGCTCCACGGTAGTGACATCGATTGCTAGCAAGGCAACCGGTTCCGGCGGAGTGAGGAGAGACGTCGCCTCTCTCCTTTTGCAACTCAGTTTCCCGAGTTCGCTGGACGGGGTACACGTGCCTTGCCCTTTTCGGGGCATTGTGCTGTCAAGTGAGTGACACCATTGCACCAAAGGCAATATCCGTACCGTTGACGAAGGTCATATACTTCCTTGGTTATCTTGTATGCCGTCCATGGTTGCTGCCCAATTCCCGTCGATATCGTCGCGTCTGTCGCCTTGTTTTTCCGAACTCTCTTGGGACGCTTCGGCGGGAGCGCTGCAAGAATTCCTCCATCACCCGAGGATGCTGCTGCAGCGTGGAGATCAACCGATTCATCAGGAATCACGACATTGTTATGTGCCGGTCGTTGATAGCCCTGCTTAGCAACCTAGTGCGGCTGGGACTGCTTTTCGTTGGCAGCCTTGTCGTCTGTTTTGGATGACCAGGTTCGCACGATCCAGAATGACCTGGAATGAGGCGTAATCGTACTCGTTGTCGAGTGTGGTTCGCAGTCCTGCGCACGATCGCGAGAAGAACTCGGATCGTTGGTTTGTAAAGCTCAAATCGAAGTCTGGCGTGGTCACTATCTTTTGCCACTTGATTGTTCAGTCTCGAGTTGGCATGCTTCCTTGTGAGCATGTGTAGACCTCGTTTATGGCCGCCTTCACAACAATGCGGACCATGAATCGAGTGAACCACAACTGCTTAAACTTCTCCCACGTGAGGTGTTTGTGTAGCTCGGCGATAGTGGTCTTCCTGTTGACTGTGAGGTGGTTCATCCACGCTTGTGCACCTCCAATGAGTTGGAGGTATATTGCCTTCATCATGTCTTCGGCTGGGACCTTGTGGTAGGACGCTTCCGTGAGGAAGGCTTGCCACCAGGTCAAAGCGTCGGTCTTGTTGTAGTCTTCGAACTTGCCGATGTTGAAGCGTGGCATCTTGTATACCTTCGCAGCTGCGGCCGGTTGCGGCTGCAGCTTGGTGATGTCCGTCTTGATGGCGGCCACCGTGCGGCTGATCGTAGCCGGACTGGTGAAATCACTTAGTTTGCCGATTAAACTGACGACATGGTCGATGCGCTCATTGAGCTGTTTCGTCGTGTCAGTCGTGCAGCCTGGTGTTGCTGAGGCCTTAGCCTCGATGCTGTTGACGCGTGCGGTGGTGGTGCTCAACAGTTGTTGCAGTTGTTGCTGATGTGTGGCGGCAGCCCGAACAACAGCTGTTAAGGCTGCAAAATCTTTCTGTTGAGTCTGTCGCAGCTGTCTGCCCTCATGTATCTGAACAATTAACATCGTATTGGTCCACATTACCGCCCGCATCACGTTCAACATCAGGTCTGCAAGGTTACTCCTTTCTTCCTCCGTCGGTGTCGGATCCGCCTACGTATCCGAAGGCACAAAAAGCATGCCCTGCAGCAGTGTCGTCCAGTGACTCTCATTCTGAGTCAAGGACTCCATGCTGATGGCGTTCCGTTTGTCTCGCACTACGGCGTCAGCCTCAGCAGTCTGTTGAGCTTGGGTTGCCGCCTCACTGGCCAGCCGCTGACGTTCCGCCTCTGCTGCCTCCTGCTGTGCCTTTGCGGTAGCTACGACATCCGTAAATGTCTGTACCCGCTGAAGGTAAGCCGATAACGGCTCACGGGCCCCTTGGAGCAGACATGCGGGAAGAACCCCGGTGGTAACTGGTACTGCCGTAGCTGTACTTGATGCCGCTGGAGTCGTCCGCTTGCTGAGTCGCTGTTGCTGATACTTAGGCCGTGGAGGTACCACAGAACGGCTGCGAACTGCGATCCTGGCACTGCGTCGTGGCAGTGGCCCGGTGTCCTATTCCGTCGACATCAGCCTGAGCTAATGTGGTACTTGAGAAGTCCCAGTGGTCACTGAGTACGGGGAGGGTAGGGAGGGTGGGTACAGGGGTAGCACAACTCAAACAATTCGCATACAGTCCCTGTCCCAGGGATGGACTTAGACACCTAATCAAACAGAAAAAAGATAAACTTTCCCCGAAAAACAACTCAAAAATTCGTAATAAGAAAATAATAACGAATTAATAATCAATGAAGTTTAATTAATGATTAATAAAAAATTAACAATTCTGAATAACAATCAATAAAACAATAATGTGATAATGATAGTTCACGATTTTTTAGGTGATGGCAAGATTAGGTATCCGTTGAGATCATCTTCAGTTCGGGAGTTCACCGTTGAATAGTGAAATTCCCGTAAGTTGCGATTATGGGGAAACCATTTCGAACAATTTGCCAAAAAAAAATTCTCAAAAAATTTGAGAGGAAAACACTCGAATTTTCGAAAAACGTAAAATTTCGGGAATTCCGACCTGCAAAATCCGATTTTTAAAGGCCTATGTTCGTTTTTAGAATTTTTCACAGTAGGGAAAGAAAAACATTGCAAAAATTTCAGAGCCCAACCCTAATTTTCCGCGATTCCGCGAAATTTTCGGTTTTACGGTTCCAAAACAATCAAATTCCCAACTCGATCAAAATACGAATTGATCGTAACCCTAAGTCCTACTACCGAAATAAAACGGAAAAACTGATTTAGAAAAACGAAATTACAGGATTAAGATCAGAATGCCGAATAACAAAACGGCTAGGTAGCATGGGTTATCTGGCCGAATAATCTGGTCGGATTATCTGGTCAGATGATCGGGGGGTAGGATCATCCGAAAATCCGGATGATTAAAAAATAGGCCTAAAAAAAGCAAAAAAAAAAAGTAAAAAAAAAAGTGATATTGCGGATGCAAAATACAATAGAACTACGTTTCTATTTCATGAAAAGCTTGATAGGGCCTGAAAGGGTTCAAACGGTATAAGATAGGGAATAAGGGGGTTTAGAGGGGGGATGCTTAATTCATTATATAATTTTTTATCTAAATATTATTATTTTTTGTTTTATTTTTTATCTTCATATCTGTTGAGTAATCAAAGATAGCCTCAAGCCAAAAGTTGTTCATATCATTGATATGTTTTTCAGATTTTTTTGATTTTTTCTTTTCGGTAAAAAAATATATTTTGCGCAGGGCCGAATTTTCCATATCCAGAATTAATCTGAAAATTTCATCCGGATTGAAAATTTCGGATAAAATTGGTCTGCCGGATATCCGGATTTGCTACTTAGCAAAACGGAATACCGAATAAAAAAACGGAATGCCGAATTAAACAGAGTATTGATTTAAACCTAATCACGAATGAAAATCATAAATCCGAATTAAAACAGAATGTCGGATTACTCAGAATACACTTAATCGGAATCTGAAATAAACAACATACCGGATGGAAACAGAAATCCGAAGTGAAAGTTCGAATACCGAATTGAAACGAAATGCTGATTTGAACAGGATACCGAAAAAGAAAAAAAAATTGCAACTTTGAATCTCGATAGTAATACAGAGTTGATTTGGAAGATCAAAGAACAATCTATTCCTAAATCAGACTTACCTGGTGAGCAGATCCATTGTTTGGTCTGCTCCGATACCAAAAATGTTGCATACTCGTGAAGACTTTAACGAGTATGGGGCAGAACCAAAGATCAACCAATATAGGATGAGCATGTATGCAACGGAAGTCTGATAATGGACTGACTCACACCAGATATCACTCCACACACAAACAATCGTGAGATGGTGGGGTCTGGGCCAAGCATAGACGATGCCCAGATCCCATACACACATACACAGATGAGAGGTGGAAGGAGAGACGAAGGAGGTGGGAGATGTAGGTAGCACCAGATGTCACCGAGATAAAAACCAGTAGGTCACCGATATGGTAATCCAAAATGTCATCGAACAAAATCAAATGTCGCGGACAATAAGTCACCAATGTCGGAGATACAGAGTCCTAATGTAATCGGTGTCCAATCTGTGATGCAGCCGAGTATCATCCCCAACAATCTCCAAGTCTCGAACCCGGTAAGTACCACAGCCTCTTACCACCGAAGTCCAACACTGATCTTTGTCTAACTAGTATCAAGTATCCAGTCTAAAGAAGAAAAGGATGAAGTCTGAAGAAGAAGAAGAAGAAGAAGAAGGAAGAGATGGCAGAGGAGGAGGAGATGAGGAGGGGAGAGTCGGTAGCCATGGAGGGAGGAGAAGATCTCCTCGCCTCCGGGTACCTGCTTCGTTGTAGTCCGACTGCAGGTCGCGGCTATGGCCGCCGTACTGCTGAGGACTGCTGCCTCGCTCCTGTCTCGCCGCTGCTGTTGCACTAACTCGCGCCGCTGCTGCTGATGCTGCCTCGCTCCTGCGCTAAGAATAGCGCCAGCGCTAACGCTACTCTGCTGAACCGAACAACTGGGGCTTCAGCAGCATCCCAGTGCTCGATGCTTTACAATGAGGCTGGTACCGGTATAAGTACCGGTGGCCAAGAGGCCGGCCTCAATGCTGCGAGGCCTGGCCGTGACCTGAACCGTCAATATTGACGGTTCAGATCCGATCGGCAGACGGCAACCTCAAAAGCACCGCTAGGCCCAAAACGAGAACGTCGTTTGGGCCTACCCGTCGGTCTGGTCCAGAGGTCTGGCCTTTCGGCCTGCTGTACCCCAAGTATGGGCCTTTAGGCCCTACTGTGTCCCTCTGGCCCTAAGTCGGGTCCGGTAGGACCCGTGTGGCGTCGAAGATGTAACAAGGGGTCTTATTCTCAAAGTCACAAAATCTGATGTTCTTTTGCAGGCACACTTTCCCCCCACCCCCAGCAAAATCACAAAGTGTAGTATTTGTCAACGGCCTGTTGGGCCGCGGGGTTCAGCGAATTGCGAGGACCTCTAGAGGTCTTCGCAAGTTCACATTGGATTTTCTTATTTAAAAAAAGAAGAGGGAAGTACGTTTACGTCACATGAGACTTTGTAATGGGCAGAAAAAACAGGCAGTCGGCGACTTTTTTTTTTTTTTTTTTTTTTTTTTTTTGCAGTCTACGACTTTGTCATGGACTGACTTTGAAAAGGCCGTTGTAACTCAGGCCAGCAGTGGTGTCAGGGTGGGGGTTTCATGGAAGCGGGCTAAGCTCAGCTGGTTGAGCACGTAAGTGGTATTCAGGAGGGTTTCGCTCCTAGTAGACGCGCGCCAAGATACAGAGACACTTAGCGCCGCCACGTCACAGGCTGATGTGGATTCACGCCAGAGCCAGGCGAGCACGCTAGTGAAGAGATTACCCCTCTTCAGCATAGTTTGCTCCCTAGTTCCCGCAACAACGATTCCATAGCTACCGTGGCATCGAGCACGGTGAGTAGCCCTTGTGTGTTGACTTTCGTCAATGCATATGGAATTAGTGGAGATCTATCCCTGAGAAGGTGAAGTGGGCGATGGAAGAAGTTTTTTCAGCGATAGCAATTTCCTAATTCATTCTGACATTTGAGGTATTGGTCGTCATGCCGCGGTATCGAGAACAAAGCATCTGGAGCTCAAGGAGACGGAATGGCGGCAAATGGTTGAAGTCAACACATGAGAAGAGACTGTAGAAGGTCTTCATCTCATAAAGACAATTAGCAGCAGCATCTTAAAATTTGAGCGTAAGACGGAGAGAGAGGAACTGTTTTTTCATTCTCAGAATAGACGCTCCAATACACTCTCGCAAATATAGATGATGGTGACGTCAACCTAAAATATGGGTCAATAGTCAAAATTTCTAGAATTTTTCCATTTATGTTTCAATGGGCGTCCTCTTCACTTCTATGTAGAGTCAACTCCCCCATAGCCAACAGGAAAGCTAGCCCAGCGGGGAGGGATCAGTCCTAGTCGTGCCCATTTCCTCCCAGAATGGAATGGTAAACCAGGAGATGGAGAAGTTAAGATGATACTCTAGCAATAGAAGGCAGGCGTGTGGCAGAATACTGGTAGGAGTAATCGGTGGGGGAAGAAATAGGAAGGTAATATAGAGTAGGAGCAGAAGGAGCACCAGAGAGAGGAAGGGTGGAAGGAGCTGACTCAACTCTGGTATTAACGACGCATCGTATGCACCAACGACGACCACAAGGATACAAAACAGACGAGGTGTGTCCGTCCCTTGCCCCAGCCCCCACCTCTCGCTCCTGTCCTATCTGCATGTGTCTCCCCAGATAGCCAACGCCAAAACTAACACCAATCACAACTTCAAAAATTTTCCTCTCTTTTTTAATTTATTAAATAATTCATTAATTCTTCCATAAGAATTGGTTACCCAGAAAGGAAAACGTCGAAGAAAAAATAGAAGAAGAAATTTCCTCTTAGCTTTATAAGGCACTGGTCAAACGCCCTTCGACCCCATTTCTCAATCCCTCCCCCATCCCCTCTCACAAATCCCTTCTCATTCCCCGGTCGCACCCTCCTCTTCCCCCCCCCCCCCCC
>BFEA01000818.1:133437-143583 GCA_003427395.1 Chara braunii | reverse complement strand
AGAGAGAGAGAGAGAGAGAGAGAGAGAGAGAGAGAGAGAGAGAGAGAGAGAGAGAGAGAGAGAGAGAGAGAGAGAGAGAGAGAGCTGGATGCTGATCCACGGAACTCTCCAATGTGCTTTTGAGTGATTGTTGGGCACACACACAGACACAGAGAGAGAGAGAGAGAGAGAGAGAGAGAGAGAGAGAGAGAGAGAGAGAGAGAGAGAGAGTTGAATGCTGATCCACGGAACTCTCCAATGTGCTTTTGTGTGAGCTTGTTATGGTCAGAGGCTGTATGCTTAGATCTAGGACAGGTGGATGATTCTAAGGTATGCCACATCAGCGTCAGCAAGAAAGCCTAGCCTATGACTTGCAGTAGATCCGGCAGCTTCGGCTGAGAGGACAGCTGTAAATGGACGGAGTATAACACCGAAGGTAGTAGGATGTTCTATTTACTGATTACAGGGATGCTGGACCCGTTTTCAAGCACATGAGGCTCCCCAGTGTTCCACGAATAGATGGAGTCATCGTACCTTGCCGACCTCTACCAGCCGGGACATGTACCACCCAGATGGCAGAGAACTCGGTCCTGAATGATGTTAAAAAAGAAAAAGAAAAACAAGCGAGGGAAGAATGTAGCTTACTTTTCAACCCAAAAAAGAAAATTCGTATTTTTTTTTAAACGGGCGACCTTCCTGGCATGATCCCGGCACTCCGCCCAGGTTCATACCAGGGTCGCTTTTTCATTATGCAGACCGGAAAATGGGTCCAGCGTCCCTCACACTCACACTATGTATCACCCACTCACACTATGTATCACCCACGGCCGAGAGGTCAAACTCCGTGCCCGACCGCTGCCCTCTGGCTGTGGGTGGGGTGCGGCCGCGACTTTCAGGAAAATTTTCAGGGTTAAAAAAGTTCTCAAAAAAAAAGAAAAAAAAGGATGTTGTAAATCTTTTAGAGATATCTGATATACATTGCGCTTTTTTTTCTTTCCTTTTTTGACTTCGTCTTTGAATTTTGAAAATTCAAAAACTTATTTTCTAGAGGCAAAAGCTGTTTTTTCTTTTTTTTTTATGAAGAAAACCTATGGAACTTATTTGTTTTTTAATTTCAAATTTTGTAAAGTGTTTGGACATGACCGTAAGGCAAAAGTTCTTCAGTTTATTTTTCTGCATAACATAGTTGTTTTCCAGAATTTTTGAAATGTTTTCTTTTTTTTCCATGGCCGTGCCCGAGTCCTCGCCCGCGCCTGGCCGCCGCCACGGGGGATTCATAGACCTCACATCAAGAGCAGAGTTTCCACCCAACAAGACCGACTGTGATCGAAGCCAACAGAAACCTGACCGGGTGCAACTCAAAACCAAAGAAAGGCATTCATCCAGCACTAACCCCCCCTGCAGAACCGCCCTGCCACCTGCACAGGAGGGGCCTGTTGCCACAGCCCCCAACTGCGTAATGTTAGTGTTTTACCTTGTTTTCTTAATTGTATTGTTAGTCTATTAGCTTGTTTTTGTTTTTGTGTTTCAAAATATCCTTTGTTTCGGGTGAGCAGTTTTGGTTGGCTAGTGTTTTTTTTTTTTTTTTTTTTTTTTTTTTGAAGCGGCCTTCTTCTCATCAGGGGACAGCCATACATTTTTCTCTCACCTCACAATGTCATATCTTTTAACTGCCGTTCTGCCATGTCATGGAACATATATTTTTTTTCAGAACCAACCACTACTCGTAAGGCTATACAGGGGACCCCTAGTGTTAGTAGTATGGTTACAATGGTAATTTCTTTTTCCTGTTTCAGTTTCTTGCTGGGGATATGAAATGAGGTAGGTTCCTTCTTAGGTGTTCTTAGCTAGGGCCGATAGGCTAGTATGGAGGACAGCCTCGTCCAGTTCATGGGGGTTTAGTCACACTCACACTCACACCTTTGTTGGCCAAGGACCCTGCTAATACTGATTAGAGGTATCAAGCAGACTATCACTGCTGGTTGACACTAAGTGTGCCGCAGGCCGTTGTGGGGCTGGAACCCACAACCTCGTGAATGCAATTTGCGCATCTACTGAGCTAGGTCGGCTTGTGTTTTTTTTTTCTATTTTTTTTTTCCCAAATGTAATTTTTGTTACTGTTTTTTTTTCCCCAAAAAGAATTTTTATTTCAGGCCCAGTGCCCAAGGGAAAGTACAAATACCAGGGAGGATTGTCAAAAATTCCAGAGGGTGTTGGCCTTGCCTTCCACCCCAGGCAGAGCCTCACCTACTAACTATAACAAGAATTCCCAAGAATTAGGGGCCCCGCTTCAAGCTTTTTGCCTGCCCTAAAGGCCTCGTTCGACACCACTACAAAATCTTTACTTTGTAAGGGTGCCCTTACAATGAAAAAGTGATTAACTTTTCCTTACCCCATTTTTTATTATTATTTTTTTTTTTTGGAGAAACATAACATTTTCATTCCGATGAGATCACCGGGGCCCGGGAACACACCCCTACATATCAACCCGGTACAGACTGCTGAGGCCAATACTCAGCTTTAGGGTCCTGGAAACCGGGTCCAGTGTCCCATAAAGGAATCTCCAAAAGTAAAAATTCCAAAGCAAATCTATGTCTATATACTATTCTTGCTGCACAGGAAAACGCCGGCGTGTTCCTAAGATCGAAACACTATTAGCATTAAACTACGGGCTGTAAACTGCAAATCTCGAGTATACACCAGACAACTTACAAAAATTTTGCAATTTAACCCTACGGTTGTTTCCAGAGGCGAACTAAATTCTACGATGCAATTCCATTCTAAAGCTCAGTCCAATTTCATACGAAATTTAATCTTGACTGAAATTGGAACTGAGCACACCTCACAATGTAATCTGCAACTCACGAAAATGCGCAAGGCAATTTCTGAAAATTTTTACAATTTTAACCTTGAAATTATTCGGAAAGCAACCTAAATTAACCCGAATTCCAAAACAAACACATACAAAAGTATTTAACCCATCGCCTCGGGAAAACGTTCCCACCGCCACAAGTGAGTCTCCCACTCCCGCTGATGGCACCGCCCCCCATATAGCTTCAGGTCATTACCGCAGTCCGAATTCCAGAGAAAACAAAATATCCAACAGGAAAGGCGATCTCAGTAACTAAGAGCTGGGGAGGGAAAATGGCCTATAGGGTTACCCTCTCAACCTCCCTATCCACAACACTGTAAAGAGCCTTCGTTGCCTAGACGGGTTTCCCACCTCGCACCCAATGGATACAACTCTAGTTTGCTCTTCACCGAGTCTCTTGTATCATTCCTACCCAGTGAGTATTACCCTAGGCTAGTGCAAACATGCCCCAGCGCCTAAGAGTATCGAGAATCTATAATCTCAAACCTATATGATGATTCAATGCCAAGGCGAGTAATAGACGAGACACATCCCAACTAAGTAAAGTTCTGCCTGGCAGTAATTTTACCCTTTCGCACCCGGGAGACGATCCCACCACCATTAACGAGTCTCCCACTCCCACTAATGGCGCCGCCACCCAAGGAACTTCAGGACCTTGCAGCACACCAACTCCCGAAAGTCTGCAAAGCATCAAACTAGAAGAACGAACTWCAAAACCAGGAGTTGGAAGGGAAATAAACATTAGGGTTACCCTGTTTACCTCACTATCCATAACGCTGTAAAGAGCCTTTGTTGCCTAGACGGGTTTCCCACCACGCACCCAATGGATACAACTCTAGTTTGCTCTTCACCGGGACTCTCATACCATCCAGCCCTGTGAGTAGCCCCTAAACCACTACAAGGATACCCCAGTCGCTTAAGAGCATCGAGGCTCTGTAAATCTCGATCATGCATGAGAACACCATACCACTGCCAGCGATAAACCAGAACACGACCCGACTAAATTGAATGGTGACAAAACAGACACAAAGGAACCTTCCGACTGAGATATAAACAAAATCCCCAAGATGGCTACAGGACAAACGTGGAACATACCCCACACTACTCTAGACGTGAGTAACCCTACATCACCGTATCGAACATACGGGGAAAAGCACTGTGCAGCTGTTCCAACAGATAATTCAAAGATTCGAAGGCCATCCAACTATACCATAAACTGAAAACGGAGACTAAACATACTATACAGAGCAAAGATAACAACCAATTTAAGTAAATAGCACCAAACATGTAGTATATGAACCTCAGGCTGCCTTGCGCCATAGATAGATCGACCGAAACTTGCTATCGCCCTTAGACATTCATACCGAAGTGTTGCCACCAGTGCCCACCACAACCGCATGCCCTCCCACTGCGTCCAGATGTGCCGCTCCACCATCCTTGCTTTCTTATTGACCGAGGCAATCAAAGTAACGTGTCCAAGATGTCCAACGCCCGGCCGATTGGATGGTGAAAAAGGAGCCCTCCCTATCGAGCAGAAGGCTTAAGGGAAGGACAGCTCCTTTGATATGTAGATCTTGTTAGGTATCAAGATTGGTATAGATATGAAGTATAAAGTGTGGAGCTGCCAGGATGCCATGCCGTAAGAGTGCAAGGCACTCCCTCCCCACTCAAGGGCAAGGCTACGCCAGGGCACTGTCGCCATAGCTCTCCCACAGCTATGGTGCCTGGCAGGGTAGGCACAACGTGAAAGAACAGCATCCACAAGTCACGACGTTACACCTACGCAGCCGCCTTCCGACGACCGGGGGCCGCCACCGCCGCTATCGCCGCTGCGTTAGCGCATAATCGCGCGCCCCCCCCCCGTTTCTTGGTGAAGAATTTCGATGTGACCCTCGGCATAGTCGGTTCTTACCCCATTTTTCATTCCACAACCACTTACGAAAACCCCACACTTAGGCGCACTTACTTTTCAGGTGCCTCTGTTTGCGTTCTAAGGGCCGAAAGAGGAATCCGAATGTCCCGGTCCGACCTGCAGTTGCGCCGGACGAAATCCTGTCTGACACCTTTGGGCCCGTGGGACAGCCGTTCTGGCCTCGTCCCGAAGCTAGGCTGGGCTGTGATCTGGGCGCCCGATGTCATCCTCCCGCGAGGAGAACAAGCGTGCGGACCCTCACCATTCAAATTCAAATTCCGCACCACCAGTTTGCTTCACACCCATTGCATTCTAGAGTCCGTGCATTCTCGTTTTCGATGTTGCATGCGCCAATACTCTACCGTCGCGGCACCGCACGTGGCTACGCGTGACTGCCGTGTGGCACGTTTTGCAAGGGAGTTCAGCTATGGACGGCGGCGGAAGGGATGAGGCGGAGATGAGGAGACTGTCACCCCGTGAGAAGACCATGGTCACCAGCGCCGTCCTCGCGGTCTGTTGGCACATGGAGACAGTGAACAGACTACAGCTGGCGGCTGGGAGGGGTAAGGGGACGAGGGAGGCCGCCATAGCCCAGGCATTGGGAGACGTCTGCACATCGTCGGGTGTGTCAGACGCTCCTTTCCTATTGCCCAATGCTATTATCGTGGGTATTCTGCCGAGGGATACACCTCGGTGGTGGATGAAAAGATGGACTGACGGGATGTGGCAGGACTTGGACATTGCCGACGACGCCACGGAGGAGTATTTGACTGTATTTCCATGACAAGCTGTGAATGTCACGGACCATATTCAGCGACATCGTCGCAGCGTGCAGTCCGTTCATCGAGCGACGAGTGTAGAATGACTCACTACCGAGAGCCTTTGCAGCGCGACTTTATCGTTGACGGAGGCGGTGCCCATGCCAAATCGCCGGGCAACAGCTGCTGGTGAGGAGGCAGATGCGAATACAGATTCAGATCAAACCTGTGGTGCATGCTGTGCTCCACTTCACTCCCACCTTTGAGGCCCCCCTGCCCATCCCATTACCCTGTGCCCCCCTATTGTGTTCATCCCCAATGCCTTTTCTTGCCGAAGAACCCTGTCGAAGCCTCTTCAAACCCTTCCTCCTTCCATGTCGGCTGCAAGCACCGGCCAGTTGGCACAACTTCACCGCACAAGTGCAGAATGATCAACAGTGCCAACGCCCCAAGCAGGAAAATTGGCAGAGCTGTCTTCCTCGCCATGTCAGTCATGCACTCCTCCAGCGAAGTACAAGGAACAGAACTGCCAACTTTCGAACAGGTATACAAGATCGCACGTCACGACACACAGCAGAGGGGCGGCAGTGCCGACGGGGGTCGTAGACAACCTGCGTTCGAATTCAAACCTAAGACCGCCAACGGCCATCTCACCCGCCTCCACACGGACCCCTGCAATGGCCGCCTCCAAACGCCAGCCGAAACGGTAAACCGGAGGGACTGCGGGGGCACAGGCGGGGCACTGCACGGCCGTTGGAGGTTGCCGTGGGACTGCTGTCCCGAGGTCTACCAGACAACACCGCCATTGGACCAGGAATGCCCAAGACACACCTGACGTAAAAAAAAAAAAAAAAAAAAAAAAAAAAAAACCGTTTTTTTCGTGGATGTAAGGATGCCACCCCTACTTTCAAGTCACCTCCACGGCCGTCCCTACGTTAAACCATCATTACTTGGCCCAGCTATGGGCCGCGGGCGTGTCCCGTTAACGGTGTTAAGGGTGTCACATGAACAGCCGGTTGGTGAGAATTGCGACGTAGAAAGGCAAGAACCAAAAAAAAAAAAAAAACTTACTTTGCTAAGTTGGGAGGGGGTCGTGGTCACATAAGGTCTTGTAATGCTTCTAACTACTATTTCACTTAGGCTTGGACCCCACTGGTTTCCGGCTGGAAAGTGGTGTTGGCCACAAAAAACGGCCGACCGTGATTGGAAAGAAGTTGCCGCGTTTTGTTGGGACCCCACCGCAGCCCTCGACTTTCGGCACTGGAAACTCTTCAACATGCCCGATTAGGAAATCCGCCCGGGATGTTTCCCGAAAAGGCAAGTAGGCCCAGGGATGTGGTCCAGGCCTTTCTATCAGCATGCACCAGGACGACGGTCCGTGGTTCGCGCCAGCGTACTGGTCCACAAAACGGTCCACGACGATGGTCCGTGGTTCGCGCCGTCCAGCCGTTTTCTGGAAACTGTTTGACATGCCCCCCCCCCCTACTCGTCTGGAGGCGTCCTTGGAAACGGCCTGGAAACTCGTCGGCATTGCATTTCCAGACCGCGAGCCGAGTAGAAACGCCCCGTCAGCTTTTCCACGACCTCTTTCCAACCGCAGTGGGGTCTGAAATTCCTTTCCGGGCCGACTTTCCACAACGGTTTCCAACATCTGTGGGTTCTGAAAAACACTTCCTCACTAAAACTTTTCCACGCCGCTGGCCAGTGGGGTCCAAGGCTTAGATTCTGGATGTCGTTTTTTTCTGCTTTTGTTTCTTTTCCGTTTTTCTTAGATTCCCCTACCAGCGAGGAAGGGCATATCCCGTGATCTACTGAACAGCCCTCTTTGAGGGCATACTCATAATTGCAAACAGACAAACGTATGTAACTAATTTCAGGGCCAAATTCATGTTCCTTTTTTTTTTCTTCTTTGAGATTCGTTTCTTTGTTCTTCTTTGTTTGGGGCTGACACACCCAAACTGCCACGTGCTCACACTAGCACTCGGGAGAATGCATCCAACTGCATTCACGTCCCCGGAGTTGTTGGTTTTTTTTTTTTTTTTATGTTTTTTTTTTTTTGATGTTTTTTTTTCCAAGTGGTCCCCACAGCCTCGGCCTGTCCAGCTACTGGTACTGCCAGGCTTGGCAGGCTCGACATACCGGTCGCTGGAGGCTCGGACTTGATAGCTGGGCCAAGTACTGGTGGGGTAAGGTCCGTTTTGGCTGGGGAGTCCTTACTTTTGTAGGAACCGGCTTACGGCGGCGAATGTGAAAACAAGTTCGACTTCTTTTTCTTTGTGATTAGGGAGGGGTGGAACGATGAAAACTCACATGTAACTTGATGTAAGGGTTTTGTAGTGGTGTCGAACGAGGCCCTAAGTGAAGGTGGGCCTGTTCACCTCATTGAGGCCTAAATTTTGTCATTCTTAAACCACCAGTACTTCCTAAAGTCGTGCCCATTAACAAGCGATCATCTTAGGAAATGTACAATCCACTACAGGAGTGCCCAAATCCATCCAACTAGAAACGTTTCTACTCTACTTTTCCCCACAGCCGATGCCTGGGCCAAGTACCGGTGGTTTCAGGCCCTAATGGGCGCCAGAGAGTTACATTGCATAGATTGCTGTTATGAACCTGGTTGCTTGTTGTCAGAAGACCAACACTCACACACATAGACTTCCAGGTATGTCCATACATACACAGAAAGGAAATGGAGAGGATGGGAGTATCACACCGCACAGGGAGAGATAAACACAGCGGAAGACTTAACCATGCGATATGACAGAGAGCACTGAAAGTGCACTTCACTCCACAGAATCCTCGCAACCAGTCACAAAGGAAAGCCAAGTAGATCACATCCAGGAAACAATGGAGCAAAGATAGTTCAAACCCAGTATCAACACTGTTCATTAAACTCACAGTCTCGAATTGTCAGAATATCCCCAGAACTATGGTGCGCTGCTCAGAAGTGAACAGCGCTTCACTCCCCAACCCTAAGTAACAGCTAATAACACCCCTGAGTCCCTGAAACACCAAGTGTCACCCAGATACAGCCTCCAAAGGACCAGAGGGAAGCGCCACCCTGAAACAGGCCTCTGAGGCCAGGCACCACTAAGAGGATGAAGAAGAAGATCAGCGCTACAGTGCCTGATGATGATGAAGTACTCGATGACTTCCGGATGGAAGTCTCCTGATAAGATGATCTTTGAGGAAGAAGCTGCAGCTATGGCTGCAGCGCCACACACCCTGTAACCCCTGTCTCTTATACACATCTAGATGTGTATAAGAGACAGCCACTAAGAGGATGAAGAAGAAGATCAGCGCTACAGTGCCTGATGATGATGAAGTACTCGATGACTTCCGGATGGAAGTCTCCTGATAAGATGATCTTTGAGGAAGAAGCTGCAGCTATGGCTGCAGCGCCACACACCCTGTAACCCTACTCCGGAAGAGGGTCCAGCAGGGCACCACTTCTCTCGCCTCTAGCAGACTTCAGATAGCCCGAACCTTTGTACAGCCCCGTGTGCTGTCAGAGTACAGCACATGTCCCAGCTATGGTCGGCGCTCCTCAGGTCCGGCTATGTCTGTCTCCTCCAACGCTGAAGCTGTCACCACTCCTGTTCCTGCGTTACGCAGCAGCGATGTACACAGTACTAACTGCCAAAAGCCCTGGACCGATGTCCTGATTCTATCTATAACCTACACTAGCCTAGACATCACTGGACCAACCGGTACCGTTTTAGCGTCGGCCTCTAGGGCCTCTCCCAACCCGGGTATAGGCTATAGGACCGTCGAATAGCTTAGGCCCACAGGGCCTATCTGTTCTTGGGGTAGCCCGGGTCTGCTATTCGCAGTTAGGGTAGCTGTAGGCAATTTCAGTTAGTACGGGCCTGTATTTTCCCGAATTTGCATATAGGCCCCTCATAATTTTCCCTACAGGTAGGTCTCTCGGTTAGCCCTCAGCCAAACAAAATTATGAATCTATACTACCTGTGTGTCCATTCAACTCGCAACGGGATTTATTCAACTCCGTTGAACCCGTTGAACGGCCTTGAGGCCCGAGTTGAATCCCCGTTGAACGGTATAATGGGGGCTTCCCGCTGAGTTCCGATCAACGGGTCGAGCCCAATGGGGCTCGGACACGTGGCGGGACACGTGTGGAACAAAAAGTAAAAAAAAAAAGTTGAAAAACTACCCTATGTGTGTGTGTGTGTGTGTGTGTTCATGTGTGTGTGTGTGTGTGCGTGTGTGTGTGTGTGTGTGCGTGTGTGTGTCTGTGTGTGTGAGATTGGGTGGGGGGTGGGGTGGCGACCCATCCCCTACCAATCAATCAATCCATCAATCAATCAAAAAAGAAAAAAAAAAAGAAAAAAAAAGCGGGAAAACCCGCTTTCGAAAGCCGGGTTCGAAAGCGGGTTTTCCCACTTTTTTTTTCTTTTATGATTGATTGATTGATTGATTGATTGATTGATTGATTGATTGATTGATTGATTGGTAGGGGATGGGTCTGGGTGGGGGGTGGGGGGACGACCCATCCCCTACCAATCAATCAATCAAAAAAGAAAAGAAAAGAAAAGAAAAAAAGGGGGGAAAACCCGCTTTCGCCCGCGCAGCTTCGGCGTGGTGGGGTGTGTGTGTGTGTGTGT
>BFEA01000818.1:101590-115238 GCA_003427395.1 Chara braunii | reverse complement strand
ATGCTGCCGAAAATTTTTAAAAAATAAATATTGTTTTTTCCTTTTCCATCCTTTTACTTATTTCTTTAATTATTTTTATTATTTATTTATTTTCTTATTTATTTTTATTTTCTCTCGAAATCTCGCTGTTTATTTATTTTTCTCCCGCCTTCCCCCCCCAATGCTTGCTCTTTTACTTTCTTGATTAGGTCACCGATACCCTACCCTAACCACTTAAACCTCGGTTAGGGTTTTCTTAGGGTTTTGTAGGGTTTAGGGTTCTTCAAACCCCCCCCCTACTTCCCCGTCCTCTTCGGGCACCCTGGACCCGAACCACCCCTCCCCTTTTGATGGCGCCCGCGCTAGCCTTGCTAGCGTCATTCGCCGCTTTCTACCGCAGACTTCCCCCTACGCCCTCCGCTCACGCGGACCTCTTCTGGCCCCCTCCAGTCCGGTCCGTCATCTCCCCATGGCTGACGGTGTGTCACACGCCGCTGACACGGCGATGATCATGGTATCGGGCTCCACACCCGTGCCGGCGGACCAGGGCCATCAGCCCCAGGGAGATTTGCACACCCTCCTCACCTCCTTCCTGGCGCCCATCCAGGCGCAACTCGCGATCCTCGCGCCCTTACAGGCGCAGGTGGCGACCCTTGCCGCCGGCGTGCAGCAACTCCAGGACGCTGGTCGTCCTTCCTCTCCTCACCCTATCTCTTCTCCTGGCTCCCAGTCCGGGTCCCCCGCCTTCCGACAAGGTGGCCATGGTGGAGCTTCCTCCTCCGCTGCCTCCGACCCGACCATCTTGGTGACCGTCTACGCACCTAACACGACGACCGCCACGAGTCAGGCCCTCCCTCAGTCCACGGGCGCACCCGCCCAGATTCCGGTCATGACGGCCACAGGACCACAACCTGCTACCATGGTCTCAGCTTTTTCGGATGCCCCACTTCTCCCCCCTCTTCGCACGAGCGCAGCGCCATCTGGCTCTCCCCCTTGTGGGATGCCTCGCGCCGCTTGTACGTCTCCCCCTCCCACACCTCGCTCGACCTATATTCGAAGTCTCGAGGACGAGATCGCCCGGCTCCGGACCGACCTCGCCCTCTCACGCCTTCAGCCACCCCCACCCTCACAGGTGGCCGCGCCTACCATGGTCTCAACTTTTTCGGATGCCCCACTTCTCCCCCCTCTTCGCACGACCGCAGCGCCATCTGGCTCTCCATCTTGTGGGATGCCTCGCGCCGCTTGTACGTCTCCCCCTCCCACACCTCGCTCGACCTATGTTCGAAGTCTCGAGGACGAGATCGCGCGGCTCCGGACCGACCTCGCCCTCTCACGCCTTCAGCCACCCCCACCCTCACAGGTGACCGCGCCTTCCGGTGCACCCCCTTCTTCCTCTATTCTTCCCTCCATGCAGGTTCGCTTCCCTCAGCCTGCACCCTACCAATCTCCATCCTACCTCCTCCCCATCCCCTCGGTCGCCGCGACCTCTTCTACCGCAGCTCCCGTGCAGCCTGCCGCTGCTTCCCCCGCCGCTCCACCATGCGGCCCAGGCGTAGAGTCAGTTGCGCCTCCTCCTCCTCCAGGACCTGCGCCGACTTATTCCGCCGTAGCGCAGTCCCCTGCTTCCCGTTCCCCTCGCCGCCAAAACAGTGGCACACCACTCATCCGCTTGTCGGACATTCCCTTGTATGACGGTACTGCGTGGTGCTCCTTTCGACGCCTGGGAGGATTTCTATGCTTACTCCATGCGTGAGGGTCGGACTCCGACCTTCATGGATTTCCAAGCGTTCCTCGAGGATCGCTTCGGAACCCGATATGACGTGACTGACGCCTTCGAGCGTGTCGTCACTACACGCTGGTCCGGCTCTGGTGGCGCTGCCGGCCTGGATCGCCACATCCAGGTCTTCCAGGACGCCCGCCTCGTTTGTGATGTGGCGTTCCTTCCGGAGGCTGCCCTTATCGATCGTTTCTTGGCCAGCCTCCCGCTCGAGTACCGCTCCGAGCTATGACGGTACGAGTTCACATCGGCCCCACAGGCTTACGAGGCCGCCAGGGACCATCAGCGGATGCGAGCCCGTCTTCACCCTGCCTCCTCCTCCCAGCCCCAGCGCACGGGCTACGCTTCCTCCTCCTTGCACGACACTTCCCAGCGCCGTTCCCCTTTCCGCGGTCGCCCCCGCCGTTCCACGCAGCAAGGCCGCCACTTCTCCGCCGCTTCAGCGCGCTGGAGTATGGTGAGCAGGACGTTGTTGCCCCACTGTCACCTGAGGGCGACCACAACGACGACCTCGATCTCTGCGAGGCCGTCCACTATCACTTGGAGGACTCTACCCTCCTTGCAGCTGAGCGCCTTTATCTCGCGCTCTCCGCCCTCTCTCGGGCACGTAGCCGCCCCGGTCACGCTGGCRCGTCGCCCCCCGAGGTCCCTCAGGAGGACCTCCCTCAGGGCTTCGTCCCTCCTCGTGGTGTCCTTTCCNCACGCTGGCACGTCGCCCCCCGAGGTCCCTCAGGAGGACCTCCCTCAGGGCTTCGTCCCTCCTCGTGGTGTCCTTTCCCCTGAGGAGCGCGCGACCATTCTGGGCCGGCGTGGGTGTTTGCGCTGCCGCTTGGACGGTCATACCTCCTCGCGGTGCCCTTACACTACCACCCTCGACCGCCACTACGCTGACCTTTCTCGTCAGTGTTGTGCTCAGTCCCCCCCCGGCGCCTCACGTCCCCGCGGCGCCTCCTAGCCACGGTGCAGTGTACACCTGCGCCCTCCTCAGTAGTGGGCTTCCCGACATCTCCGTCGTGGTTCGCCCCTCTCGCTACTGGGGTTGAGGTATCGCAGGACTCGACAGAGTGTACTCAGCCCTCTGTTGCAGTACTGTCTGCGCCTCCGCAGACCACTGTCTCCCCTCCTTCCCTGCCGCGACTACCGACGCGTCGAGCCATTCGCTCAGCCCGTTGCAGCGAGCAGCTCGCTACTCGCGAGGACGTTGTGTCCTCTCTTCTGGACTTGAGCATGCTCCAGGCTCGTCAGGAGCGACTCACCCTCCATGTCGCTGCACTGCGGCGCCTTCTCGCCATCCTCTCTAACCCTGATCGCACCCTCCCGATCATCCCAGTACGACTCGGGACCTCCACGAGGGTGTACTCCGCGTTGTGGGATTCCGGTTCTCAGGGCGACTTCATTCACCCACGCGTGGTGAAAGAAGCTCGCTTACCCACGACAGGGTCTCTAACTCCCATTTCCGTTACCCTAGGGGATGACAAGACCCAGCGCTTCTTCGATCAGACGGTCACCGACCTCTCTTTCTTCCTCACTCTCGAGCCGACTGATCGTTCACCGGCGTCTCGTCGCCACCGCTCCTCTGCACATTTCGATGTGATGGAGACGGGGTACGACTTCATTCTCGGCACTCCGTGGTCTCGTCGGTTCCGCAGCACCGAGGCCGATTGGGCGACAAACACTCTCGTTCTCAAAACGAAGTGTGGACAGACGTATCTCGTACCTTTCATAGATACCACTGCGACACCACGCCCTGATTCTTCTCCCCCGGAGCCTTTCATGCCCACACCATCTCCTACCATCACTGTCACCTCGCCTCGGCAGTTTGCCCACTTCATCCGACAGGACGACGTCACCTTCTTTATGGTGGACGTGACGTATCTCTTACACTATGATCCACCCTGTCCCGACGCCGAGCTCATCCCTCTGGAGCCAGATCCTCCTTCTATCTCCATGGCTTCCATCTCTACTTCCGTCCCTCCGCCGTCCGTCGAGTCCACTCCGCTGTCGCACGTTGACGCTGACGCTGAGGAGCTCGCACGATATACGGCTGACCTGGAGCCCGCAGTTCGTGATCTCATCCGAGAGTACCACGACGTTTTCCCATCGTCGTTCTCGTACGTCGGCATCCCACCGATCCGTGACGTCGAGCACTCCATTCAGCTTGTGCCTGACTATCGTGTTCACCACCAGGCACCCTACAGTCTCTCGATCCCCGAGGCCACCGAACTCAAGCGTCAGCTTGAGGAGCTCCTGAGACTGGGTTTCATTAAACCCAGCAACTCCCCGTGGGGTGCACCCGTCCTCTTTGCTCGAAAAGCGGATGAAACTCTTCGTCTCTGCATCGACTATCGCGGTCTCAACCGCTACACGGTTAAGAACAGTTACCCCATGCCTCGTTTTGATGAGTTGTTCGACCACCTAGCAGGCAACCGCTTCTTTACGAAGATCGATCTTCGTAGCGCTTACCATCAGATCCGCGTCGCTGCAGCCGACCAGCCAAAGACCGC
This sequence comes from Chara braunii, assembly GCA_003427395.1. Lineage (NCBI taxonomy): Eukaryota > Viridiplantae > Streptophyta > Charophyceae > Charales > Characeae > Chara > Chara braunii. The sequence continues at coordinate 110,978 of BFEA01000818.1, read as the reverse complement.
GTTCCGATCGCGATTCGGCCACTACGAGTTCACTGTGATGCCATTCGACCTCACCAACGCACCCGCTACCTTCCAGAGGGCGATGAACGACATCTTCAGAGACATCCTCGAGCAGTACGTTCTCGTCTACCTCGACGATATCGTGGTCTATAGTCGTACCCTTGAAGAGCACCTCAGACACCTCCGCGACGTCCTTGACCGCTTGCGCAGACATGGCTTCTACGCCAAGCTRAGCAAGTGCCGCTTTGCCCAGCACAAAGTGGATTTCTTAGGACACTACGTGTCTGACCAGGGTCTCCACATGGACGATGCGAAGATCACTGCTATTGCGGAGTGACCCGCCCCCACATCCGCCAAGCAGCTTCGCAGCTTCCTAGGCCTGACCAACTACTATAGTAATTTCATCCGGGGATACGCTAGGTATTTTTACGTCCTTACCTCCACCCTCCTCCGGAAGAACCCACCCTGGGTTTGGACACCCCTCCACGAGGACGCCTTCCGCGCCCTCAAGAAGGCGGTGACATGCGCACCGGTTCTTCACCTACCCGATTTCGATCGCCTTTTTATCCTTAACAACGATGCGTCAGACTTTGTTGTAGGAGCATTGCTTTCTCAGGTCTTCCCCTCCTCTCCTGATTCCTCTCATCCTCGTATCCCTCGCTTCCCACCACCTACCCCTACCACCACTTCCCGACTGACGCCAACTCGTCCAGCTACTGACGAGCCTTCTATTGACTATTCTCCTACCATCGTCGAGGACGGCACTGTCGAGTCTTGCTCAGGTGATTGTCTGATAGCCTTCTACTCCCGTCATCTCCTGCCCGCCGAGAAAAACTACACTGCTGATGAACGTGAGGTTCTCACAGTAGTTTATGCCGCTCGGCACTGGCGTCACTACCTGCACGGGGCACCGTTCACGGTGCATACGGACAACTCTGTTGTCCAGGCTTTTCTGACAAAAACGAAGCTCACTCCTCGACAGGCTCGCTGGTGGCGCGACCTATCCGAGTTTAGTTTCACCACTGAGCACATCAAGGGTGAGACTAATCGGGTCGCAGATGCCCTATCCTGGCGCCTTGACCACGACCAGGAGCACATCCAACTCTCTTCCATCTCGGTCACCACCGTCCACCACTCGGTGATTGATGAGTTTCGCACTCAGTACCGCCACTGCCCCGACTATCGCGACATCCACGCGACCCTTCGGAGTGGCAAGACCGTCCCGAACTACTCTCTCGGGGACAACGGTCTTGTGTACTGGCACGGTTCACAGGGCACCAGAGAGCCCCGTATTTGCGTTCCCTCCACTGGACAGCTACGTGTCCAAGCAGTAGCAGAGTTCCATGACCAGGCAGCCGCCGGTTATATGGGCTTCCACAAGACGCTGGCTCGTGTGAGACGCCTGTACGTCTGGCCGAAGCGCAAGGACTTTTTGAAGGACTACGTCGCAGAGTGTCCCACCTGTCAGGAGGTGAACAGTGTGAACCACCTACCTTATGGTTTGCTCCAACCTCTTCCTATCCCTAAGGGTCGTTGGCAGTCCATCTTGATGGACTTTATCAGTCCTCTTCGACCTCCGACCCCCCGCGGTCATGATGCTATCCTGGTCGTCGTCGACCGCTTCACGAAGCGTGCACGCTTTGTTCCGTGCCGCTATGCTATCAGTGCACATGAGGTTACCGACATCGTGTTCGACCGAGTCGTGCGTGACCACGGCTTACCTCTCAGCATCATATCTGACTGTGACCAGCGCTTTACCAGCCGATTCTGGCAACGGCTCCATGAGGTATACGGCACTCAGCTCCGCTTCTCCTCGTCTTACCATCCTCAGACTGATGGTCAGACCGAGATCACGAACAGGACTTTCGGAGATATTCTCCGAAAGATTGTTCGTGACGACCAGCAGTGGGACCTCTATCTTGCCCACGAGGAGATAGCCTACAACCACGCCGTCTCGCCAGCCACGGGGATGTCGCCTTACTATTGCGACCTCGGCTATCACCCTCGTGTTCCCGCGGACTTCCTTCGACCGTCACAGATGCACCCCGACACGAGTTGTCCCGCGCTAGATGATTGGGTTGCACACATGACGTCGATCATGAAGACCGCACATGAGCACATATCCGCTTCCCAGACTCCCATGGCAGCAAGTGCGAACCGATCGAGGATGAATCATTCATTCAAAGTCGGTGATGATGTGCTTATCGACGCCCGCCACTTATAGCTCGAAGCGGATACGCTTCGCAAGTTTCGACGTCTCTTCTTTGGTCCATGCCGCATCCTCCAGGCCGTCGGTTCTGATACGGCTTCTAGCCCAGTCAGCTTCCGTGTGAAGCTGCCCGACTACCTACGCCAGGCTCGTGCGCACGATGTCTACCACATCTCGTTACTGCGTCCTTACCGCAGACCGTCTGAGCGTTTCGCCGGACGACCATACGAGCGCCCTCCACCCATCATGGTGGACGGTCACGAGGAGTTCCTCGTTTCAGACATCATTGGTCGCCGAGTCACCGACGACAACTCTCCCCACGTCGAGTATCTCGTACGTTGGAAGGGTTACCCTGATGAGGAGGCTACCTAGGAGCCCCTCGAGCACTTGCAGCACGCTCCCATGTTGGTGCGTGCCTATGACCGTGCTCGTCGTGCTGGGTTCACTACTCCTCCTCAGCCCACTGACCCTCCTCCTTCTCCTCCGGCTGAGGAGACCGCTCAAGTCGAGCTTGCTCCATCTGAGGCAGACCTTCAGCAGCAGCCGGATGCTTCTGAGCATCCACAGCGCACTCGTCGTCGTCCTGCTCGATACGACGATTGACTCTGACTTACCTTCCCACGTCTTTGACTTCTCAGTACTCCATCCACATTAGTTTTGCTACTTCAGCTCGTCRACGCTGCGGCTCTTCCTCGGCGGCATTCCGGACTTCTCATCGTGGACGTCATAGGCACCTTCATGGACTTCGTCACGATCAGCTCTGCCTACTTCAGACGTCGCCACTCTCTTACCACTTTACCCTGTACAGTACCCTGCTTGTGTCGCATGATGGTCTCCCTTTAGCCGGGTTCCTCTGAGTTGGGCTCTCCCTTGGTATACGCATAGTCATCAGGACCGTAGCGTTGCCCTGGCTTCCCACCTTACGGATCTAGCTCCGACTTCCTTCACTTTAGGAGTCATTTGCATGATTCTCTTACCCGTCATCTTTCTACCCTTTGCCGGCCCTCACGCCCTAGTTCGGAAGCCCCGCATGCTTCATCTAGGTGCACTCAGTATACCAGGCTCCCTTGTTCCCTTGCATGGTCGACCCTCCATAGCGGTCACCCCTTAGTCGAGCATTACCCGCCCTGATGGTCTATCTGTTAGGGTCATTGGTTTTGTTCGCTCCCAGTTCCCTACCGTCATGTGTTTTCCCCTGTCACTATGTGTGGATGCCCTTAGGAGTTTTCGACCCCTAGGCTGCATTCGCCACCCTCAGAGATCACCCCACCCTTTGGTTTGCGACACACTTCTCATGTGACATATGGTTGTCTTGTTGATTGCTTTGTTGCTCTCAGACCGAGGCTACTGCCTCCGACATTTCCAGGATTTAGTTGTTCTGCTTTTGCTGTTCTTAGGACTTATACAGTAGTCAGTTGTTACCAGGCTAGTGCCTCCAGCATTCTAGGATCTAGTTGTCACTACTTTCTGCTTTCCTAGGACATGTATGCTAGTTAGTTGCTTTTGCTTTCCTAGGACATGTATGTTAGTTAGTTGCTTCTGCTTTCACTTAGGCTGTTAGCTGTGACATTGCTGTTTTGTGACATTTTATATCCTAGGTTGCATCGCATGGACTCAGCATGGAGCTTGCTCTGCATCCTAGACTACTCAGGTTTTCTTTTCTTTGGTAGAGTTCCGCTTCTTGGCGGAAGCATGTTTGTATCTATCCGATCCATCACATGTCGAGGATCATGTAGCGGACCTCGGGTTGGCCTGTGAGACCAGCCCCTTGGCCTGTTCTCACAGGCCTGTGTTGTATTCGGGGTAGGCCAGTCCAGGCCGGTACCTCTCTCGGTACCAGCCAGTCCAGTCCAGTCCCGTCAGTCTGTTGGGGTATACCCCAGCCATTGTCTGTTTTCAGTCTCATTCTTCACTTGCACATTTTGGAATACGTGCGTTGGAGTCTTGCGTGGGGAGCTGTGTTGTGCCATCTCGCTCCTCCCTTCTTCCTCCATCTCCATCTCTGTCACTAGCGGAGCACCACACCTGGTGGGTCCGCTACAGGGAGGGCGTGCCGGCGGCAGTTCGATTGTGGAATGGGGAGGGAACGGGCGGTAGGTTGGGGGCAGCAAGAGGGAAGAGGCGGGGGAGGGAACAGGTAGGACGATGGGCTAGGTAGGGCTGGTACTTCCCCCCAAAAGGTTTGAAAAGGGTGGCCTTCTCGGCCTCTGATCTCTCGAGATCAATGGTCCAGATAGGCCGCCCTTTTCAAGCCTTTTGGGTTGGCCTACCAGACCCGGTTTGATTTGTTTTGGGCCAGGAGACCTCCACAGCCTGTGAGGAGGCTTCCTGGCCCAAAAAGAAACCGTTAAGTCCCCCCAGATTCGATGCACTATGGCCAACCCGGGGGGAACCGGCCCAATGAACCGGCCAGTAGGACCGGACCGGTTTCAGTTGGGGGTGGGCCCCCTTGTCCTACCGAATTTACAGCACTACTTTCTATCCCTTATGCGTTTTTTAGTTTTTTTGTTTTTCCTCTCTGGAAGAAGATCGTTGGCCATTCTTGATGTGCTCCCCATGAGAGACAGGGAGCAATCAATGCCTCCATCATTTCTTTTTTCTGGTTTCTCGCACTGCTGTTTCCAGAATGTATCTGGTTGTGCTTGTGGGCTGCCTGGGCGAATGCGCAAGTAAAAACGGCTGCCCAATTTTGTACCAGCTGCTGGCTTTAGGTCCAGCATAAGGGTCGGTACCTGTGTCAACCAAAAAATGTCCCCTACCAGTTCCCGCCCCCTCCAGGCTAGGCAAAGCGCCGGGCATATTTAGGCTCGGCATCACTAGCTAGGCCAAGTACTGGTGGTTTGAGGTTTCGATCTCTGGTAGGGCCTTAGGAAGCAATCAATGCTGTTGTATCATGGTCCCTGGACCCTAAGGAAGGGAAGCGTTGAGTGTGGATTTTCATGTGAGGGGACACTGAGGGACACTGGAAACGATTTTCAGTTTTAATAATGAATAAGAAAGAGAGGTTGATGCGGAGCTGCGCTAGCGCTAGCGCCCCGACGCCGCCCGGCCAGCAAGGCCCGGTCTGCCGGCTAGACTAGTGCCTGGGGGAGGGAGCTCCTCGGTCGCTAGGCCTGTGCGCGTGCCCGGCAGACGCGCGTGGCGTCCTGATAGCCATGTGGCAGCTGCTGTTGATGACGTGGAATTGTTGAAAAAAAAACGTGATCGCGGCGCAGAGGTGTTAGCTTCTGACATCAATAACGACAGCAGAGATGGACACGGAGACCATGCCTGATGGGGGGCTGTGGGAAACCCCTCCTGTCCTACAGCCTGTGCAGGCAGATTCTGCACTGTTCATTGTGACCGTGTATAAGCAGCAGATGGAGGAGATGCACGCGTTGCTGAGTCAAGAATATGGCAACCTACCAGATGACATCTTGTTGGAGGGAGAGGAGATCTACGAGGGGTGGGAGGAGGAACTGTATGAGCAGATCTCTCTTCGACAGTTGGATGTGATTGACAGGGCACATGCGATGACTGCCCGACACGAGCGTGCTGGGATGCTGGCGCAGGTGAAAGACATGTTTGCAGGGCTTCTAGCAAGGAGAGATGTGGGTAGTCCACCAGGTGAGTTGCTCTTATCTGAAGGCCAGGATAGCGTGACATGGACAGCATCAACAACATCAACAACATCAACAACGGCAACACGAGCAATATCGACAATTACAACATCTACAACAGCGACATCACCAATTACTCCACTCTCTATCCAGCAACAACGGCCATTTGCTCAGGCGAGTGATGAATTGGGTGACGATCTCATGGTGTCAGTATTGTTTGGCTATCAGTCTCAGGCTGTTGTAGTGAATAATGGAGATTTGACGGATGTAGGAGCGGTGATCCGGGCGCTTGCTCCGAAAGTTTTGTTGACATCTGTTTTACAGTCTTACCAACAGCCCGCGGAAGGTTAAAAGACATTGTCATCATTGTTTTACAACTGTGCTTCGGCGGAGGTAGGTGATGCAATTCCATATTCTGAAAGTTTTTTTTACAGTTGATTCGTCATCTACCCAACAGGCTGATGCGGGCAACGATATCATGTGTGATGATTTGCCAAACTATGACGACGACAGGGTTTCTTATGATTTCACAGGGGTATGCCATTCCCCCCCAGAGAGTATTACTAATGAGTTGCGGTATCATACAATCATGGGGGTGGCTCAGGCATCTGACCACGGGCGGGGTTGGATTCGATGGGTTTGGCATGTATTTTGATTGTTTGACTCCTGTGTAAATATCACTTGCTCTTTTCGACTTAGGGTTTCCCCTTGCCACCTCCCTGTTGCCGGTCCTATTTGTCATATTTTGTGGCTGCCACTGGGTGGGGGGCACGATGGAGAGGAGCGAGAGGAAGGTTTGTCGTTTGGGTGGGGGATAGGGGGAGGAGATAGGACAATCAATAAGGGATGGACAGAACTCTGGTTGGCGAAATGGCAGGGAGAAGAGTATGCATGGCAAATGTGTGATAATAATAATAATACAAATAATGATATATGTTGCAGATGTTGCTAATCTCTGCCAAAATTTTCACAAAAACAATCTCGTGAGAAAGATCTTCGCTGGGTGAATAGCTTAGGATAAGGGAGGGTGACAGATGTCCTCCGCTGGCGGAAAATGTGAATCATGGAGTTGGCCAGTGGCCTTATGCACGGAGGAGGCCTAGGGTTTGCTTTGCACGGTTATGACTGTGAAGGATTAGGGTGTTTGGAGGATAGTTTGTCACCCTCCCCATGGCTAGATCTTCATACATGTTGTGACCTGGCTGATAATTGGGCGGGCAATCCCCTCGTGAGAGGGCAATCAATTTTGTTCCGCCAGGTATATGGTCTTCAATCTTGTCAGTGGGACGCTGGACCCGGTTTCCAGCAGGTGACACTCCCCATCAATAGATTGGAGCCATCTATAAACAAGGGCTTGCTATTGAAGGATGCTCGTATCACCTCCAATAGCAGGTTGCCACAAATGTTTCAGATTAAAAAAAAAGAAAAAAAAGAAAAAGGAAAGAGAGAGTTAAGAAATGAAAAACGAAGCAGAAGAAAAAGAAGAGAAAGACAATCTGGATACTTGTGCATTGTCGTGAACTCACCAAACTACCCCGTCCAACTTCCGCATTTACAGGTAACGTAGTCCCTCTTTGAGTCCGAGATCAAGTCCAACCCAGACAGACATTGTCAGGTGAGTTTAGGAAGCAAGAAATCACTGAGGTAACCCAGAACTAGATGGAATGGACTTGGGACTTAGACGCATGATCCAGAACATGCCATCTCCAAAGCAATCTCAGAAAAAAAACTGTCTAAATGGAGGTGTAACCAACTCAGCTTCTCAAGACGCACGCACATATTCACGCAGCAAAAATTCAGAGCTCTTTGAATTTTTTATTTTTCCACCTTAAATGGGGGAACCACTAACCTTATTGTGTCCTCGTGATTCACACTCATGATTCGAACTCATAATTTATTTATGGAGAGGTACATGTATGTACCATTCAACCACATGGGCTGGGTAACTCAGACTTCTCTGAGGGAGAGCTGTCCGAGTTTTTGACATTACGGAGCAAAGAATGTAGACTCAGGAGCCAGGACCATCAAGGTCTGTTTGTTCTATTTCTTTCCGGAAGACTCACGAAATTGTTTTTGTTTTAGGTCGTCCCTTGTGACTCTTTTGAAGTGAGATAATGTTCGTGTCATCATTCATGAAACTTGTTTCTCTGAAAAAGAAAGAAGTGTCTATGTGTTAAAAATGAACTTTGGTCCCATTTTGCGTCAATGGATTAGTATATTGCACTGTAATGCTATCACCAGGGTTCAAGTTAATGAACTACTTTCTCCATAAATCAAACTACAACGGTCGGTGCATCAGGGAGATCCTTTTGCGCCTTCTTTTTCCTGATAATTATGAAAGCCTTGGGGGCGAATCTTCGAAGCAACCATAATTTAAAACGATTGCAAATCGCTGGGATTTCGGAGGAAGCCATTGCTGTCAGTTTTGTAGATGATCTTAGTCTTATAATGGAAGCATCAATATCTAATATGGTGGAAATTAAGGCTTTATTGGATAAATTCACTTTAGTATTTGATATGGTAGTTAATTGGGGTAGCAAGACACAGGGTTGGTGGATGCATTCCAACGGTGTCAGACCACCGGAACAACCTAAGGTGAAATGGTTATCCCTAGAATTCCCCATTCAGGTATTGGGTGTCTCCCTTAATGCTCTAGGGAGGCCCTCTACAAATGATGATTGGATATCAAAGCCTGCGTTAGAAAAAATGTCCAAATGGAAAAATCAACATACTTCTTTGTTTGGAAGGGCACGAATCATTAATAATGTAATAATAACATTTATTTGGTACAAGTCAGCAATCTGGTCACTCACTAAGACTGCATCGAAGGCATTGAAAAAATTACTGATACGACAATCATGAGACTCAAAGAGTAATTCCAAGGGTGGTCTGGCTTACTCTCGTTCAGCCAGAATCTAAGGGGGGATTAGGTATATTGGACCCATCCTTACAATGTCAGACATTCTCTCTTCAATGGATAAAATCACTGATATTTTCACTAGAGGTTCCCTAGCAACCCACGACTTTAAAACAAATTAGGCGTTTGGCGCCTCCCACAACTGATGAAATACATCCACTGACATGGGTAGAAACTGTTATTGGACCATTCCTAGAAGGAATTTACACTCACATGAAGAAGGGGTGTGGGGAGAAGCGCGTAAGGATTCGGATAATGTTTTGGGTTCTCTCATCAAAGCGTAGAGATATACACTCACATGAAGAAGGGGTGTGGGGAGAAGCGCGTAAGGATCCGGATCATGTTTTGGGTTCTCTCATCAAAACGTGGAGATAGTTACCACTCCCGGATAAACCAGTTCCATCAAGGTATGAAGAAGTGTTAAGACGACCCCGTTTTGGTAAGAGATGGATCACAGACCGTAATGGGTGTGTTTACAATAGCTCTTCACCTCCATGGTCCTAAATTAAAAGGGGAGTCTTGAGGATCAAAGACATATGAGATCCATCAGTAAAGAATTGGAAGTCTGTAGAACAACTCGGATTCACTCTCAGGTGTGCACACCACTTATCTGAAATGTTGGACCAAATAGTTTTCTCCATTCCGCTGGCTTGGGTAAAAACG
>BFEA01000818.1:73137-100540 GCA_003427395.1 Chara braunii | reverse complement strand
ATGGTTTCGATCTAGAAAGGAAAGACCAGCTAAATTTGCTTTATGTCAATGGCAGATTATACATGGATGTTTGCCTACTAATGACTGGCTAATAGGCCACTCAACATTAAAACAGAGAGGAGTAGCGTTACGATGGTGTCGTTCTTGCACATGACATTCCCTTCACGTAAATATCGTGAAACCATTGAACAAATCTTCACTCAGTGTCCAGGGGCCATCCTTATGTGGCATCGATGGGACTATATTTGGCGAAGATTAACTGGCCTCGGGTAGCCTTGGAATGGAGAGGCCTTTTAGTGTGCCATCGGAATCAGGTAGACCTGTCCCTTTCAACCTTTCAGTCAAATCTATTTCGTCTCCGTAGGAAAGCTATCATATGCGCCATATGGCAAAGGAGATGTGTATATGTAATGGAAGATGTACGTATGGAAGGGGTGCAATTTTTTCAGAATGTCAAGCAATTCATGGAAAAAGCAGTTTGAGCCCAATGGGCCAATCTTGAAGGCAAATTAAAATCTTTAACTCAGAAGAAAGACATCAAGAAATCTATTCCCAATTCACAATGGACTGGCTAGGAGAATCACAGGAACAGGGTATGGGACAGGTGGTATGGCCTGATGAGAATGAGTCTGTGTTGCCTCTCAAAAGAGTTACTTTTTGCAGTTCAATGATTGGTTTGATATTAAGCAGGGGAGTTCTTCAGAGATGCTGCATGTTTTTTTGAACTGTTCCCCCCCTCCGAGCTACCTACTGGTTCTCAGTAAAATTGTAATGATTAACATTTTGATGTTCTGTATAAGGACGCTGAACCCGGTTTTCAGCAGGTGTTACTCCCCACCAATAGACTGGAGTCTCAACTGGGGGATTAGGAATGGCTGCTCTTATCACCATTCCTAATGACTTCAGAAAAAAAAAGAACCCGCGGACTGATGCTCCCCAGAATGGACATGGAGCCAGGACCATAACGGGCCTGTAACAGTTTGGAAAGAATGACAATAAGCCAGCCTTCCATGTGCTTTGCATGATAGCAAACGCAGACTTAGAAAATTCACTCTGTGTCAAGGTCCCCGGTGGAACAGCGGGGCCAAACGAGGTATGCTACGAATTAAAGGCATATGGGACCAACACCAAAAGGATTGGGTGGATGGGAAGCAGTTGACGCAGATCTCGAAGTACTGTTGCAATCTGGAAAACAACCTGGAACTGAGTACCTTCCCGATACCGCTGCACTGGGTACGTATTCTGTGCAAAGGACCGCGGCTTCAAGAATGTGACTTGGTGGCAAGTACGAAAGGACGGTAATAAATCTGTTTCAAACGAACAATGACAACGTGCTTACCTGGATCTCCCCGGACATGGTGGGATGGTACAAGAACACAGGACTGTTCAGAATAAGGGTGCTGTCAATAAAAGAACACTGGGTAGCCTTCCTTCTGGGCACCCCGCTGTCAAACCTGCCTTCGGACCTGGAAGAATGGCAGTGGACCGCTTCACAAAAGAACCGAAAAAACGAAAACATCCATCCCGTCGGTCTGGGGATGAGGTCAACACATACAGAATGCTCCACCCCAGAATAAACCTCAAGGATATCATGAGGAATACATGGATGACGCAGCTGAACGTTGGGAGGGATGTGGTTCGGCGCATAGGCTGGTTTACAGCGACCAGGACCAGACTGGCCAAACTAACCTTCCTGTAGTAGCAGATAGAGCAGTAGTAGCAGATAGAGCACCGTTAGTTCCCCACCAACAACTGGTTGATTGACCGCACGAACTTGGAACAGAAGAGAACAGCTGTCCCATGGTGCAAGTCGTGTTGAGACAGCTTTCTTCCCCACAAAATTGCGGAGACTATAGAACATATATTTCTACGGTGTCTGGGTGCAGTCGTCACATGGTGCTGGTGGGACCGGATATGGCGCCAGCTAGGCACCAGCGCTTTTTGGCTATGGGAGTGGAGAGCACTCCTGTGTTGAACATGGCACTGCCCGCAGGAGAACGCCTTTGAGGAAAACATGTCTAGGATAGGAAGGAGGGCAGTCCACTGGGCCCAGTGGCGGAAACGATGTAGACAACTCCTGGAAAGGGGACAGGTGGATGGCGATGAGGTCACCGAGATGATAAAACAGCAGTTACAGACAGACGTCACAGAGCAATGGGCAAAAGTAAAGTCACAGCTGGATCTATATCACACTAAAAGAGACGTCAAACAAACAATTCAAAGATTCTCAGAAGAATGGTTGGGGGTTCACCAAGGGGGCTGGATCACCAGCGTTCACTGGGGTCCAAGAGACCAACCCGAGGACCAAGTGTTCAGAAGAGACTACAGCCTGAGCTTCAAAGGCTGGATCAAGATGAGCCTGGATGTACCGCTGCGGCCCCGTGGGAGTTCCCAGACCTCTTCCCTTCCCACCAGCAGTCGATTGTGGATCTGCAGTGGTACAGCAGCGGCAGCAGCTGAGAGGAACCAAAAGAGTCAGAGCGCAGCCAGTGATACCTGTGTCTAATCGGTGCCCATGGAGGGCTGAAGAGGCCACACAGTTGTCATGAGAAAGTCGTGATCCGTTTATGAGGGGGTGAGCAGAAGCCGAAACCGGGTAATCGCACGGGGGAAGGAGTTAGAATATATAATGGGATGCTGGACCCGGTTTCCAGCAGGTGCCACTCCCCACCAATAGACTGGAGCGTCTAGGGCGGGACTGCTAGAGGGGGATGCTCTTATCACTCCGGCTAGCAGACCCTGCCTAGATTTCCGGAAAAAAAAAAAAAGAGAAAAAGGGTTCCCGGGAGGGAGGTATATTTGCCTTTTCTTTTGTTATTTGGACCATTTCTCGATTTGTGTGTCATCCCTTTCGCAGGGGCCATGCTAATCTTCTCTGTATCGTTCCAATTTTAACGAATGTCCCGAAGGACGAGGTATATTTGTCTTATATAGTGATGTATGGCATGAATTGTATGTGACTTCATTTTCTGCAGAGAGTCGCCGAGCTTGGCGGGAGAAGGCCGGCAATGCAATCAAGGTCTTCCCCCGTGCAATCAAGATAGACGATCTTCTCCTCCTCCCATGTAGCCAGCTGTCCCTGATGACTGGGGGTGCATGCAATTGGTAAACAATACATCCAATAATGTCAGGGATGACATCCACGTATCGATGTGTCTTGACTGCTGAGTTTTTCTGCCGAGCGACCATCTGTGGAGAGAAGTATATTGTTCATCACGGTTAAGGACCTTTCAGGTCCATTGGACTAAATTTAGCAAATGTGCTGTGGTTTACCTGGAATGTTCATTGTAGGAAATGTACTGAGGACAACAAAGGGTCACTTGTCAACGAGTCTAGCCTTTCTTCCCAGCGACTGCTCTTAATTGTTGATTGTGCGTTTGTTTTCCTGTGGTTTAAGACAGTACATGTTTGTGTGTGTGTGCGTATGTGTATGCTGAGAGAGAGAGAGAGAGAGAGAGAGAGAGAGAGAGAGAGAGAGAGAGAGAGAGAGAGAGAGAGAGAGAGAGAGAGAGAGAGAGAGAGAGNTGTCATTTGTGATTGGGTTCGGTTAGGCTAAGTTGAGTGAAGAAGAGGAAGGGAGAAGGTAAGGGTAGCCAATGAGCAAAGGGAGATGATGGAGACACGTTCAAGACGGAAGGGAAAACTTCGAGGATGGCTGCCAGGCATTTTACAGAGCACCTATGTGCAAGCATTACTGATGCTGCAGGTGTTTGTGGTGGCATATATTGCATGGATAGGTTGGTGGCAATCAATTCCTTCCATTCCTCGAGACAAGGGTAAGCAAGGCCTTTTTCGTTGGGGAGCAACAGTAGGGCGAGTTGGGGAATCTGGTGCAAAACAAGGGTCTGACTCATTGGGATTTAATGGGGTTGTGATGAATGAAGATAGTCAGGGCGACGGATGGACAAGGCCTAAGGAGCGAGTAGTGGTCGAGCTGGAGGGGGTTGTGAGGAAGGAAATCAACAGGAAACAGAAGGGCAACAAGAGTCTCAGATCTTTGTGGGACAAGCTTTCTTTTACAGTGGGTTCACCTGGCGACTTCAATCCTCAAAGTGGACGGACCTATCTTGGCGACTGCTGGATGAACTTCTCGCACAGTGCATAGAATGCAGCATGCCCGATCTGGTCCATGACAAGCACGGGACGGCAGAGACATGTGATGATCTTCGAATGGACAGAATCTGGTGCATGAGGTATTGTCCATGTCGTGCCAAGTGCATCGAACGGCACGCTTGGAACATGCAGAAGCTGAAAACCAACAACGGCAAAATCGATTCCTGGGTGGTACACAAGCAGCATGAACCTTACCTTGCTGTCTTCCGCAATGCGTCTGTGTCGTACAACAGCGAGGTCTACAACAATGAGGTGGTTTTCGATTCACGCGGGCGATGCCCGCGTGCGGGATCATTCCCACGTGCGTGGCCGGATATTGCTCGCGATCGTCATTACAAGAAGATCTTTGTCACAGATTATACATGGAGGGGTCCATATCACGACCTGGCAGACATGACCACGCGTCTAACTCCCTACATTGATGCGCTGCTTGAAGACCCCACTATCATGATACATACGACTGCCGACCTCACGGGCACAGAATACGAAAACAACCCCTACGACATCCACCCACCGGGCGTTAGGTTGAAGACTATTATGGACATGTTTGGCATTAATCACTTACGTTTGATCACTGGGGACGTTCACGGAGACCTCATCATAGTGCCGGAAATACACTGCCTTCCTAACGAATGGCTCTTTGAAGTGTATGCATCGAGGTTATCCCGGATGATACACGGTTACCTTGTGGAAAACGGCTACAGTGCCGACTTGCCGTTTGGAGAAGGGACGATCCTTGTTATCAAGCGAAGTGGCACTCGGAGAATCAACAATCACAACGAACTGATCGCAGCCATTACAAAAGAGTTCAGAGGAAAACGCCTTGAAGTGTACGATGATGTTTACAAACTCCCTCCAAATAAGATTTGGGGACTCTTCTACTCTGCGGATGTTGTCGTGGCACCACATGGCGCAGGGTTGACCAATATGCTCGCTGTCAGAAGGGGTACAGTGGTGTATGAGTTCCTGCAGCCCCACCAGTCTGTGTGGGACCCTGCAGATATGAACTTATGCTACAGGGATCTTGCGATTGCGGTGTCGGCTGATTATTATGCCGACTTCCCGAAGGTCTTCCACCAACTGTCGAAGCGCTTTGATGTTAAGAAGATGGAGTGGGAGGAGCATCCAACGGCGATGACCGTAGATGTGCTGACAACCATCAAACGGCTGAAGACAATCATGAAGGACAGAGGAATCTTGTGATAAGACAGTCTCCGGCGATTTGAAGGCGAGTCCCGGTGGCGGGTTGATGGTGTCATGTAGCCTCAGGCTGAGTTTTGACCAACAAGTCTTGCATATCATGAAGCAAAGTTAAGAATCACTCAATGCTGTATCATGAAGCAAACTTAAGAATCATTCAATCCTGTTTTGCAGTAGACTAAGTTCTGACGTACACGAAGAGGATATGGACATGAAGGGAAACACGGGGGAAGACTGAGGGTATAGCACTCCGCAGGTCATAGAGAGTGTACATGTGTTTTTTTCTTAATAAATGACAGTAGCCTGTCATTGCCCGCCTGACTGAACAGACCAGTTTGTGTAGAGATGTCTAAGTTTGACTACGACTGACTGAACAGACCAGTTTGTGTATAGGTGTGTAAGTTTTGATTTCTATCATTGTGTGCCTGACTGCCATAGCACTTGGCACGTCATAGAGAGTGCACCTGTGTTTTCTCAATAAATGACAGTAGCCTGTCATTGCCTGCCTGACTGAACAGGCCAGTTTGTGCAGAGATGTCTATGTTTGACTATGACTGAACAGACCAGTTTGTCTAGAGATGTCTAAGTTTTCATTATTGTCCTTGTCTGACTGACTGCTTTTATAGCACTGGCCAGGTCATAGAGAGTGTACCTGTGTTTTCTTAGGTACTGACAGTAGCCTGTCATTGCCTGCCAGACTGAACAGACCAGTTTGTGCAGAGATGTCTAAGTTTGACTATAATGACTGAACAGACCAGTTTGTCTAGAGCTGTCAAAGTTTTCATTACTGCCATTGTCTGACTGACTGCTTTTATAGCACTGGGCAGGTCATAGAGATGTGCCTGTGTTTTCTTAGGTACTGACAGTAGTCTGTCATTGCCTGCCTGACTGAACAGACCAGTTTGTGCAGAGATGTCTAAGTTTGACTACTGTCCTTCTCTGCCTGACTGAACCGACCGGTTTGTGTAGAGATGTCTAAGTTCGACTGCTGTCATTTCCTGAATGACTGAACAGACCGGCTTGTCCAGAGATGTCTAGTTTGACCCGCTTATCATTGTCCGACTGACTGAACAGACCAGTTTGTGCAGTGATGTCTAAATTCGCTCGAATCACACCATCACTTTCCTCGATGTATTTGGACCACAGCAATGGGTAGATGCTGTCCAAAAAGCACCAGTGTGACTATGCCCTGATGAGACAGGGTTTGCAGCTTCGCAGGGAACAAAAGGACCATGGGGGTTTTCAAAAACTTTGGAGTTCGACTTCTGCAGGAGGTTGTGGGATGGGGCAACATTTTTTACTCTGTTGCTGAAATTGTCCATTTCATCGGGCCCAGTAGATGGGGCACCCTTCATTCCATTCGCCGGGCACGGTTGTCAGTTCTGTCGCTCATTCCAGTGACGCGTCTTGGTGCTGGTTTCACTCCAATCACGATGCTGACCTCCTAGACACGCATGTCATGTTCCTATAATTGGCACAAGACTCCCGCAAGTAACATCGGCTCAGTCCCAGTGTTGCGTCTTTGTGCGGGTTTCATTGCAGTCATGTGGCTGACCTCCTAGACATCCGTGCTGTGTTTCTTAGAACTGGCGCAAATGAGTACCCGAGCCGTTTTTTTTTCCAACGGATTCCGGCCGAACTTCCTTCATTAGCGAGTGTTTGGTAATTATAAATGTTTTTTATCTGATGATGTGATCTTATAGCTCTCTTACTTGGCTGCCCTTGCTATGCAGAATAAATCTACAAGCACTATGTCAATCTTCATCAATGCGAGGAAAGACTAACGTCTTCACCCATCGGCGAATAGAAAGCCCGGACCTTATAGCTGCATTTGGGGCAACTTCCAGTTCTGGATGCAGTGATAACGACCGGGTGTTCTATTCAGGTAAAGACCGTAGGCAGGAACAATGCGGATGATGATTCACCATGAATACAGGACGTCAGACCGGTGACAATCTGTGTCTTTAAGTTAAAATCTTATGGTTTAGCAAAAATTCGACCAATTTTGTCGAACTTCATCCTCACTGGCGCGCTTAATTTGAGGCAAGCACACTTGATCGAAAACTTCATCGACAAACAAAAAAACTGAGCAGACATGCTTTACTACTCGATACAACAGACCGACTCTCATGTCCAACAAAAGGGCCACCCATCTGCCCTGATCACACAGCATCCTCAGCCCTAACCCCTAAACCCTAGACCCTAGACCCTAAACCCTAAACCCTAAACCCTAAACCCTAGACCTTAAACCCAAAACCCTGAAACCAAAACCCTAGACCCTAAACCGCAAACCCTAAAAGGTATGTTGGCAGAACTGGGTGGTTATGGCTGCCTCCTAATCTCCCTGCTATTAGTGCTAAATATGATGCGGCTCTGTGCTCTTAGTCAGGCGAACTTACGGGATGAAAAATCGTGAACTGTGCTGCTCACTTTGATGAGGTGCCTTCCCTGACGTCACCTACCTGGTCTCTCTACCTACGAAAAATCCTGATTCCCCCTGTGTCTGAAAGGTCCAATTCTAGTCTAGCCAAACAGAGTCCATACCTACAGTTTCCAGGTTCTAGGTCTTGTAAGACCGGCCCTGCAGCTGGGCGCAACGTTTGCGATTCTGGGGAGTGCCTGTCTGGTTGCCTTTCTACCGGCAACGGCGGCAAGTCAAAAACCATACACACCACGGCCCAGGGAAGCTGACAGCATTACTTGCTTCCTGTTGGAAGGATTCACTGCCAGCACACTCGTTCCTTTTCGAGTCCAGTGTCCCACTCCTCTGCCGTGCTAACCCTGGTTAAACCATCAGTACTTCCTAAAGTCGTGCCAGTTAACAAGCCACGATTTTAGGAAATGTATGGGCCACTACAGGAGCGCCCAAATTCATCCGACTAGGAACGGTTCTACTCCATTTTTGTCCACGGCCCATAGCCTGGGCAAGTACTGGTGGCTTAAATAAGCATGCCAGAAAATCAGACCGAAATTATCCCTCTCAGTCTGCCTCTGCCGGACGGCCTGATAAAACCCTAAACCCCAGGATCGCCTTGGCCTGTGTGGTGATGCCTTTCTGCCGAACCGATCCATCCATCTATCGTGCTAACCCCTAACCCCTTGTAAATTATTGTGGACTAAACAACCCCAGTTGTTCTCCCCAGGTCGCTGCTGCCGACCCATCTGCTATTCTCCAAACCAGGGGGTCTGTGTCACCTTGGTAAACATTGATGTCTTTCCGTTCTCACTGTCGATGTTGCTCTGTTTACTCGTCTGTCATCCTCTCCTTTCTTCAGGAGGTTGGAAGGCTTTTATGCTGAGTAGAGGCTGACGGTGCAGGAGGTCAGCATGCTTTGGATTGAACTCTTCCCCTGTTCACTTACTTTCTGTGTATTTGTTGAAAGCATTCTGTGCCATTTGAATTTTAGCCGTTTGGGGCTTATTTCCCCAATTTTGCCTGAGCCCAATACTCCCTCGGTAAACTTTTTTCAAGTTTTTTGTGATTTCCTGTTTCTTATGTGGATTTTTTTTTTTTTTTTTTTTTTTTTTTTTTTTTTTTTTTTTTTTTTTTTTTTTTTTTTTTTTTTTTTTTTTTTTTTTTTTAAAATTTAAGGTGACCCCTTGGAGATATCATCATTAAGCTGACTAGCCCCAGGTAGTTCAGCATTATCTTTTTTTTTTCATCTGATTGCATTTGGATCCGAACTTGGCTCAGTATTTCAACAGTTCACTGGTGTACCAACTGAGCTAGGCTCATTGGTGTTTCCTTTTTTTTTGTTTTTTCGATTTGGACTGCGGACGTTTCCGGAGATGTGGACGCAGGGTTCTGACGAGGAAGAAGAAGGAGACGAAATCCCCCTGAGGAAGACCACGTGGTGGCGTTCGAAACCGGTCGGGGTAGCCATTAGCCACCGGCTCATGCAATCTGTACATGTATATATTGTGCAATAACTCAACTCAAATCATGCATTAGTCATGGGCTGTGGGTCATCATTTTGGTCAAAGGACCGAAATAGGAGTCAACGGCCACGCCCAAGTCATGTAAACTGCCTGAACGCAGGCCTGCTACCGTGGGGTGCCCGAAGCAAGGCCTAAAACTGGCGTTCAGAGGCCCAACGTGCGACAGTTGACCATGGAAAGTCAAAGGTCGACAGCAGCTTGGAAATTCAGGCCCACGAGTCAAAGTTAACATGGACCCAGTCCAGGCCGCCGATCAGACACATACACTTGGCTGTTTGCAGGTATCTGTAGGGAATCAAGTCCGAGTGGGAATCTGCAACTGTACGGGATCCAGGCCATTGGCTGCGAGACAATCTGGGCCATCGTATCTGAGAGACCAGAGGCTAATCAACCGGAGTCAAGACTATTAACTTCACCCAGCCCCTGCTGACCGACATTCAGTCTTGCACATACTGCTTGACGCTGGCTGGACACTGGCTTAACGCTGGCTGGACGCTAGCCTGGTGCGACGATGCAGGGCTGCTGATTCTGTGGGTTGGCTCCATTCTCTGTCTTTGGCGCCATCTGGACACTTGATTATTCTGATGTGGCTCTCTTCACACTGATTATGACATTGAAGGGGTACTATTGAGGAGGATAAGGATCAGGGCTTACCTGTTTGCGTTATAGTCAACATTGCGCACTGTTGTCCGTCTTCATAAGGTGTCTGCGCAGACAAGTGCCATGATGAGATGAGCTCATCGTCAGAGTGCATCAGAGGGGATTGTCTGCTGATGTGGCGAGAGGGAGATGCCCGAAGAAGGACTGTGTTTGAGATGGATAATTTTCTCTTCCACCCTCTTAAGTCTTATCTCCCTCCCACCTCCTTCTCTGATGACCAGACATTGGGCTACCTAACTACATATACGATTTTGGAGACATTGAAACTACTCTATGACATTCATTGTTCCGACATTGACGATCTTCTCTTTAGATTGGGTTCGTTCCAATTTGGTATCGGAGCAATATCCTCCACTCCACCGTGATCTGCTGGTGCGCGTGGTATTGCGAGGCGGTATCACTCGATCGCGTGCTCCACGCGCCTTGATATATATGTGTCTTTGACGCACGCGCACGTATCTGATGGTGATGATGATAACGATGATGACGTGGACTCAACGACAGCTGGCGAGTGCTTGCTGATGAGGCGCTGGGCAACCACAGAGAGAGAGAGAGAGAGAGAGAGAGAGAGAGAGAGAGAGAGAGAGAGAGAGAGAGAGAGAGAGAGATGCTGACGTGGCTTCGTGGAATTAATGCGCACTTGCTGACGTGGCATGGCGCGTTGGTGCTGACGTGGCACCTGACAAGGAAGTAGCGGGTCACATTGTCTGTCGTGGCACTTACCGGAGTGTAGCGACTTACCTGCTGATGTGGCACTTGCTGATATGTCGTGATTGACCTGCTGACGTGGCACCTCCAAAGCCTCAACAACACATCAGGTTGACGCGGCTGAATGAAGATGATCTACTGATCGCATATAGATTGGGCAGACACTTGCTGCTCACGTGGTCGCTACACATCTCCACTCTTGACGGTCTCATTAGCCATTGATGCTGACGTGGCGTTTCCTTCGACAATCTGCTACTTCAACATAAAAATTCCCACAAGAACTGAAAGTTGAAAGACCATCCCTTTAAAAAAATCCTTCATGTGGATGATACTTTCATGTCACCGCGTGTCTTGTGGATGCTCGCAAACTCACCATCATGTTGTTGTATTGATCACACTGGCCGTAGATGTGGTAACCTGTACAGACTATAGGGAAATCATCATCAAAAAGGAAACCAGCACAAACAGACTTCGGAAAGAAAATTGAGAGTTCCGATTCCATTTTTTTTTCATTTTTTTTTTCATATTTCTTGTCATAGGAATTAAAATTCATTTTGTAGTGTGACCGTGAAATTTAAAATTGTCTTGTTGAGTTTATTGTGCCGCGAACACACTGGGAAGAGTCTACGTTTGAAACTGTTTGCATGCAGTCATCTTGACTAGATTCATTCCTCTCTGATCATCTCTCCCATCTCGGTTACCTATTTGTTGATCAAGAAGAAGGGGTGATGCGAACACGTGACCAACTAGAAGAAAGACGGCAGCAAACAATGGGTCGACTTCGCCAACTGCTCGGTGAGATCACAACGCTGGGCCAGATGATGAACAACACGCACGCAGCCAGTTCGATCTGCAAGAAGGAGAAGACGAACTCACGAGGGTTGAAATCGTTGTTCAGATGTTGGAGATCGGCAGAAGGGTGCAGCAGATTATTGATCGAGGACGACTGGCCCTCGATCACTTCGTTGTTGAGCAGTTTGTAAGGATCGCTGATACAGGGGCCAAAGAAGAAGGGAAATGAGAATCAAGTGAGAGGAAGGAAGAACCCAAACTAACTGAAGAAATCATGTATGACAATATTAAACAATTGCAAGCTGCACTGGAGGTAGAAATGAGAAGAAAGAAAGTCTATCTGAAAGAGAAGAAAGAAAAGAAGAAACAGGCAAGAAAGGTAGGAGAAATAAAATAGAAATTTCAAGTTGTGAACCAAGAAACTGATGTGGCATCTGTTTTGCAGAACATGATGGCCTATCTCGCACACCTAGAGGTTAAGATTGACAACGTACGGTGCTCATCAAAGCTACAACGTCCTCTCTACAAGCGCTGACAGACACCATACACATCTTCTCCACGGCAGCTGATATGAAGGTAAACTGGGGCACTAAAACAGAAGGGTGGTGGTTGAGTCCAATGGGACTGATTCCCCCCCCGACACCCCCAGTAAATTGGCGCCCTGGAGAGGAAGCGATCAGAATTTTGGGTATCAGGCTCACAGCGCTAGGCCCCCCAAAAGACCATGGAGAAGTGCTAGTGGAAACAGCGCTCAAAAGGTTGGCCAAATGGGACAGCCTCCACACATCTCTCATAGGAAGGGCGCTGGCAATCAACAATGTTGTTCTAGCGTCAATATGGTACAAAACGGCCTTCCGGATATCCCTAAAGCGCAGTTGACAGCCGTGCGCACAGCAGTGGCCGCTTACTTATGGAAGAATGATCATCAACAGGAGCGATGCATTAAGCGCGTGGCTTGGAAGTACATCACCCAACCCAAGAAGGTGGGTGGCCTGGGCATACTGGACCCGGGGGATGAGATCAAGGCACTTATTTTCGAAGTCATTACTCGACTAGTGTTGGCCACAGACGTCCCCTGGGTACCACTGGCACTTATACAGCTTGCCCAACTGGCCCCCCCATCCATGCTCGACAACCCGGTCCACCCGCTGCGCTGGTTTACAAACAAAGCCTGGTCTATCCCTGGCCCGCCACGACATAAGCGAGATGGGACTGCACAGAATACTACCAAATGGGACCTCAAAAATGATCCCCTCCGGCCGAATATCCTGCACCTGTGGCGAGAAATGGGCCCCAATAATAAATCCCCTCCCGCCCGATGGCATGAAATCTGGAGACGACCCATTTTTGGGAACCTGCACATACTGGATGATAATGGGCAACCCTTATCTCTTACAACTGGCAGACATTGGTTGACATGGGTGAAAAATGGTTTGTTCATCATAGGGGATCTGTGGGACGTCCAACGGGGAGCATGGAAAACAATACAACAGTTGTGACCGGTCCTCAGGCGCATTAAGAACAGCCAGGCAAAACTCGACCAGCTGCAGGTTGCGGTACCGCTAAGTTGGATACGGGCTCTAAAAATTGGCCCGCAACTTAGGAAGGATGACTGGGTCTCCAAAAACGACTTCAATCCCATCCCCATGGTCATTTATAGAGTGCTCAATGTGGCCGTGGGAAGCACAAAATTGCAGGCATATGAACCGATCATGCCAGGGGCCAAGTGGACTGGACTGAGAAGGAATCCTAACCTCGACTCCCACCACCCGACCGAGACTCTTACAAGAATCCGAGTTGTGGGAGATGATGACATGGGCTACTTTGCTTTTGAGATGACCTCCCCCATTTGTGCCCTCCCCTTTGACCCTGATGAGTGGGAATGGAGCAGCCATAAACCTACCCCGTTTTGGCAGTATACAGTAAAGAACGGGTATAAACACGCCCACCATCTCCACCCGTCAACCTCGGTTGTTCGCAACAGATGGACCCGTGATTCACCACTGGAGGAAGCTAAGCTGATATATATGCCTTGGACCTCTTATGCACACGTAATGCCAACCTCCCACCGGGCCCTTCAGTGGCAAATTGTGCATAGATGCCTCCTGACTCCCAACGGGTTAACGTCACGATCCTCATCCCAACGTCGTCGAGCAGACCTGGAGCACTGTCTGTTGGCTTGCCCCATGGCTCTCCAAGTCTGGCGATGGTGGGATGCACTATGGTGTAAGCTCTCAGGCACCCCCTTCCAATGGGAAATTGGCCTGATACTGTTGGGGAGGCAAACTGACTACCTATCCACCTGGTCTGCTTTTCAACGAAATTTGTTCAAGTATACTCGGCTGGCCATCCTCATGGTTATATGGACAACACGATATTCGACCGAACGTAAAGATTTCACCTTTGGCTTCCCTCAGGCTAAAGTGGAGATTGTTGAGCACATCAGGGCCAACATAGTAAAGGCCAATAAGAAGTTGCTCATTGAGCTGCCTGCAATACCAGATCGATTGAGGAAGCAGCAAGCAATCTCAGAGTTTGAGGACCTCTGGCTCGACCTCCAAAGGAAGATGGCAAAGTTAAGCGATGAAGGGGCATTGATATGGAAGAACTGGCTCGCCAAGGAAAAACACTGGCCGCTGAGATCGCTCGATTGCTTCCACACCCCGCTGTCGAGCGAGAATTCACATGCCTTGATAGTGGACCGTGTACTCGTAGGAGGAACTCGGACCAACTCCCAACCTCTCCCTTCTCCCTCCCTACCCCGACCTCCACTCCCTTTCTCTCTACCGCCACTTACCCTCCTCCACCGTCGGCCCTGTATCCTCCTTCTCCTTCGCCCCCCCTTCCCCGAACTGTATATCCACTTTGCCCCCTTGTCGCCGTCCCCGACTTCCCAACCTCCCCTCCCTCTCGCGAGCCCGCCACCGCCCCCCCCCTCCCCTGCCCCATCTGGGCCGCCCCCTGACCTCGTCACCCCCCCATCTCGGCGACCCCCCCTCACCTGCCCACCCACCTCCATCTCACCACGAATGGTGATCGCCCCATAAATGGTATCCCGTCCGCAGTCCGGCGTCCAAGGTTCAAGTGGCCATGCACAACGGACAAGTAACACCGGTCTTCCACAATGGGTGGCCACTCAGGCTATGTCAACGGCAGCCATGAAGAGCTCCAGCGTTCTCAGTCTCCGCAACAGGGTGACATGCAGGAGGGTGGTAGCTGGCCAAGATGACAACAGAGGATTAGCGCTCCACGACAGCAGACGAAGAAAGGGTCCATTCCCCCCAACCGGAACAGGGGCTGGTGGGGGCCAAGACCCGCTCTCTTCCATGCTGCAAGGACCTTCAAAACAGCCTCGCTACCCCACGCCTCCTGGGGGACAGGCAACAGGCAACAATTAGGACAGGAAAGCCCGTCTACATGAGTCTGTTGTCTGAACACTGTCAGTCACATGGAATGTCTTGTAATATGAGGGACGCTAGACCCGGTTTCCAACAGGTGTTGCTCCCCACCAATAGATGGAGCCTTCAACCGTGGAGCCACTTAGGGGGGCTGCTCATATCACCTTCCTAAGTGGTGGCCATGACTCGAAGTTAAAAAAAATAAAAAAAATAAAAAATTGTTAATGGCCATACGTTCTATTTGGCGAAGACAGTAGTGCGCATCCGCAAAGAAACGCTGTTCCATCAACCTTCATCAGCCTTTCTCCCTCATTGAGTACCTAATATAGGATGAGAAAAGAACGACAAAAAAAAAGTACTGATTAGAGATTAATTTGATTAAATTTGTAAAAACAACAACAACACCAACAACAACAACAACAACAACAACAACCAGTCATAAAGTGGGGTACCCGTGCTGCGGCAGACTGGGACCAGAGCCCACGCCTGTTGTAGGTGCACCAGCGTCTGATGGCTCTGATCTTATTCATGGCGAGCAGCACGTGCTGGGAACTGGGCCCAGCGCCCCACATTGTCATATCTGTTTCCCAAGAACACTTCTGTCGCTCCTCATCTTTCTACCCCCCGAACTGACAGTTTGCCGTCTTCGCCCGAACATGAAGCATGTGCGTTATAAACGAATACAGCGCATAGAGTGAGTTCTATTCGAACTAGATGACCTGTTGCAGCTTCGCTCGCAAAAACGAATATGATGGGTGATGCATTCACGGTGTAGGCAACTGACCAATGCAATGTATCTCTCTCTCTCTCTCTCACACACACACACACACAAAAAAAAAAAAAAAAAAAAAAAAAAACANAAAAAAAAAAAAAAAAAAAAAAAAAAAAAAAAAAAAGGTTGACATTGTCACCGTACAATTGCAGATGGTGAGAAAACTTATAAAGGGAAAAATAAGGTTGTGCAAGAAGAGGTAGCCGATGAGAAAGAAGAGAAAAAAGAGCCTCAAGAGAAATGAATGAAAGAGGTCATGAAACCCCATGACACGGAAGAATTTGAGGCCACCAAGAAAGAGGCCCAAAAAAAAAAAAAAAATGGAAAAATAGAAGAGAAAAGAAAAGGTAAAAATGAACTTACCTTTTACTTACAACGCAAAGAGAGGAGAGCATTTCCTTTTGTGGATTGCAGAGATACAGACGTACTGTGGGACCACTCCGGTGGCAGAGGTCCAGAGGACAGTCACGGTGCCTTCTCCAACTCTTGTCTTAGAGAAGTTGCAAAGGAGTGGGTATTGTCTGAGGCCAACGTCCTTGACCTTGCGGGAATTACTCCAGAAAATCAAGGCGTGGTTCCTCAACAAAACGGTTGTCGATAAGGCATTTGACAAATGTACCACTATTTGGCAGAAGTGTTGGTCCACAGTCGATGCTTTGTCATGTGAAATGGATCGTCTCCTGCAGGTACCTAGGCTGAATCTTCAATACAACTAGGTTTTGTATATCTATCCGCGCCTAGAGCCGGAGCCCATAAGCAGATAGCTTGTGGCAAAGGCAAAATCCGGTAAATACAACTACTGATAATTTTGTGATCGTGTTCTCCAAAGAGAACAAATGATAACACAGGTAAAGGGAACCTACGCTAACGTTGTGAGGAGTAGACCGATGCTTTGTTATGTGAAGTGGATCGTCTCTTGCAGGTACCTGGGCTGAATCTTCAATACAACTAGGTTTTGTATATCTATTCGCGCGTAGAGTCGGAGCCCATAAGCAGACAGTTTGTGGCAAAGGCAAAATCCGGTAAGTACAGCTACTGATAATTTTGTGATCGTGTTCTCCAAAGAGAACAAATGATAACACAGGTAAAGGGAACCTACGCTAACGTTGTGAGGAGTAGATCGACGAGTGGGTATGGGAATGGAAAAAGAGTCTTGTGGAGGTTGAACATAGGATCACACTGACTATTGAGAAATGGTCCCTCGAAGAGACCGAGGGCGAAGCAAGTGGTGGCACTGAGTTTGGAGAGGGTGACGTCATCGTCGTGGTGGCCAACAAGGGTGACACCAACCATAACAACGGATTTAAGAAAAGGAGGTCATGCTCTTTCCCCGAGTATCCCGACATTGCTTCTGGCCGACCCCGGGAGAAGATGGGTCTGACCCAAACTGAATCGAGCAGCGTATGAAATGAGGCACTGCAAGATGCACCATTGCATGGTGTCCCCTCATCCGTAACCCAGAAAGGATCAGTCAGTAGGAGTAATATCTAGCCCTACTAAGATGGTGGGTTTGGACAAAGGTAAGCCATCAACAACCCCTTTCAACCGCCCAACTCGCAAGGCAGAGGATGATTGTTCTTTGACCCATCACCATAAAATCCTGAAAAAATATTGTGTTATGTTTCTCTAGGTGATTATCTTGATGAACTTGGTTGTTAACTCATTGATGATTGCTGACGTAATTCGTGGACTAAGAAAGCAAAGTCTAAGGGAGAATTGATGATTGCTGGCGTAGAGATTGCGCACACATGTGTAGGTGTCTTGTTAGACCTTAGGTTTGCGCGACCCTTTATCTCAAAAAATGCAATTCGTAAATTGCATTTGGGAATGAGAGTGCATGACCTTCTGTGACCTATCACATTTGTACTTGCTGACTAGAACACGATAATTGTCTCGCAGTTTGTAAATTGTGTAAAATGTTATTTCAGAACTAAGGAAGGAAAAATTATATTGCATGAAGTAACTTTCCTTTTTAAAAAGAATTTGTCATTGATATGATTCTAAGAATGGATTGGCACGCGGAGGCCGACCCATAAGTCGAGTTCATAGACAAGATTGTCAAAGGATGAAAAATTTAAAATGAAGTCAATTAAACTGTTTCACAAGTCTGGTTCTGACTCATCACTGTCTTTCTGTTCTACGAGTTTACATGCTTTTTGAAGTATGGTCACGAAAAAAAAAGTCGGGACCGGTTGTGATGATGCTACTCGTTATACGAGATGGTGAATGTTCACCTTCTATTGATAAACTACTTACTGAATATAAAAACTTGCAACTTGAACCAAGGAGAGTAACTGAGCGTGTTGTAAAGCATATCATTGAAATCATTCCTAGAAGTAAGACTCCCAAGGAACCAATCTACCGAATGTGCCTGAGGGAACTAGAGGAACTGAAAAAGCAACTACAAGAATTTACTGAAAAAGAATAGATCGACAATTTTTCTCGTCCTACGGTGCACCTATTTTATTCGTATCTAAAAAGGGAGTAAGACTTAGACTGTGCATTGAATACCGAAGATTGAATTTCGTAACCATTAAGAATAGGGAACCCCTTCCTCGAATTGATGATCTTTCTCGACCAACTGCAATGTTGAAAGTACTTCAGTAAGACTGATCTGGAGTCAGAATACCACCCGATCGATGTGGCACCTGAAGATCAAGACAAGACGGCGTTCATGACAAGGTATGGGCACTATGAGCTTATTGTGATGCCTTTTGGCTTGATTAACGCCCCTGCAACCTTTTAGAGGTCTTTGAATGAACTCTTAGGCAGTGACTAGATCAATTCACAGTGGTGTATCTCAATGACATCCTCGTTTATAGTAAGACATTGGAAGACCATGAGAAACACCTACGAATGGTTCAAGGGAAGTTAAGAAAAGGTAAATATGAGTTAAATCCTACGAAGTCATAGTACTCTATCGTGGACACATACTAAATGAAGAAGGACTAAGGCCAGAAGAAAAAAAAATTACATCAATTACAGACTGACCCAAACCCAAGACTGTCACTGATTGCGATCTTTCATAGGACCTGCTAGCAATTATAGGAAGTTCGTGAGGAACTTTTCCCTTATAGTTGCACTAATGAGGAGATTGTCAAGGAAAAAGAAACCTTGGTTATGGGATAAAGACTGTGAGTCGGTGTTCAAGAAGTTGAAACACACGCTAACTCATTACCTTGTTTTGAAGATTGTTGATTCATTACGTTCTCTCATTGTTACAATTGATGCTAGTTGGTTTGGATGATGGGGAAGGTTATATGACTATCAAGTTTATGTTTAAACATCTTTCATCTGATAAGGTAGATAACTCCTAGCAGCCCGGCTATGGTTATCGTGCGCCCACTGCCCAGCATTGCACCTCACACCCCGACGCCCTTGCGCGCGACCCAGCCGGCAGCTTCGTGCAGATCACGAAGTTGCAACGCAGCAACGTGGCCCCATTGCTTGCCTAGGCCAGAATGACCTGCTGAGCGATGCTCACTTTCCTATATGGAAAGTGAGCTCAGCCTCTGCTGCCTCTGAGCCTGGCTGGGCGAGCATCCGATAGCTTGCAGTCGGGCCTCAATGCCTTCACCAAGGCCCAGTTGCAGTTATGGGTCTGCGCCCTTTACAGTTGGGCACATCCAGGCACTCCACGGGCCTCCACATGTTCGTTGTGATCTCATTGGTTCACGACCACTATGTGTCGACAATGCTGCAATCTCATTGGTCTGTGGTTGTTGTATGATGTGTCGGCCTCTAAAAGCACACACCCAGGGCCTTAACAGTACGGAGCCTTGGGCTCAGCTGCCCGTCGAGGCTGCAACTTCCGAAAAGAGCCTGGAGAGGCTTATGTTGCTCTGTAACCAACTGGCGTGCTGCAACTGTCTGATACCCACATATGGAAAAATGTCAAATCTTGACCTCTTGTGAATATTCGGCCCGCCTTCACTTAGGGTGGGCACAGGGCTTGCTGAGGGCCTCTGCTCAGAACATGTGCATATCTTCTAAAGGTCCCGCGAGGGCTCAATTGCCCATATACGGCCCCTTCAGGGTGATCACACTGGCCTGTACCCAGGCCTTGGCACATATTGGCAAACCCGCCTTCACTTAGCGCGCGCAAGGTCTTTCCCAGCATTGCCGAGGGGTCAAATCCTCGCATCACTTTCACATGAAGGTTAGGTAGAACTAGGGAGAAAAAGGGTAAGAGAAAAAGAGGAGAATGAGAGAGTCAAGGACAAAGGGAAACGGGTCCAGGAAAGACTTCGAGGAGAAAGTCCGCAGTTGCCACGGAGAATTTTGTGAATTCCAAAAATGCCCTCAACTGAGGACAGACTGGACACGTGTAGTACATGATATATAGAGCTTTCATCTCGGGAAGTTGCTCCCTCAAAATTCAAGCACTACATGTTCCAGGGGTGCCAACTTGCCGAGGTGGAAAATGCTATGATTTGGAGTATGCAACAAAAGGAGGTTGTACACACAGGAGACGAGAAGTGCACTTAACTGAACTGTGAACTGCTGACCATAACCAGAATGAGCTACGTGCTCACGTAAGGAATTGCAAGAGAGGTCCGGCGAGACAGATCGATCCTGGCTTCTGGCCAGACCAGTGCATTCAGACAGCTGGACAGCTTTTTCCAAGGGCGCGAGTTCATAATATTTCAGCCGTGTGAGCAATGGCTTATATCTAAACTCTCACAGGACTGAGCTTGGCCAAGTCCAACGAACTTGAGCTACCCTCATCAGACATACGACTCATAGAACTTAGACTGCCGCTGGTACATTTGTGCTCACCGGATTAAAACTCAGTTGCCTTATCTTATCTATATCTAATCAGGGCTTACAGAACTTAGACTGCGGCTTTTACGTTTGTGCTCACCGGATTAACACTATGTCCAGAAATAAAATCTGATGACCATAAAGTTGCACATAGTGAACTTGAGGCCAACCTCTTTCAAGTTCGGAATGAGACAGACTTCTGCGGATAACCCCGCGGATCATATAGGGCTTGGCGCATCTAGACAGAGTGCACAACGGTCTTTCAGCAGACTCCATTCAGCGAACTGAACTCAGAATTGTGGGTATACAAATCCAAGAGGAACGAGATGGATTCAGATGGACCAGACTGGCTCAGTTACAGGAAAACAAAAAAACACAAGGGCAGATTGTGGACTCAGCAGAGCTCAGACACAGTAGCAGACCGCAGACCACAGAGTAGTTTTTTTTTTTTTTTTTGAAACAGGTCCTTATGGTCCTGCCTCCATGTCCATTCTGGGGAGCGTCAGTCCGGTTTCTTTCCGCCGACAAATCAAAGTTGAGATACAAGGTGAACACTCTCATGCTTCCTTCCGTCTCGCCGAAGGAACCGTGACCACCATTTGATTGCTCCATGTCCGGAGGATTGACTGTCAGCTTGCCCTGCCATTTTTCCTCTCAGAATCTAATGTGACTCTGTCGGTTGGTTCGTATAAAGCAAGAAAAGAGGAGAGTTGTCTAAACTGGTGAGATGAGAATCTGAGTTTGCCCATCACTGGGTCACCGTCCTTGTTGGCGGTGTGCTATGCCATTTCTTCCAAATCAATCTGTTATCTGTCACGGTTGCGATCTGTCCCTGTAGAAGCCAGTTTCTCATAAAAGCCCGTCTCTTTATGGGTGTCCTTTCTGGTCTGCCTTTCATTGCTGATGTCACCTCCCTCCCAGCAGTAGAACCCACATTTCTTCTCTTGCCACCTCGGTACCTTCGATAGTCTTGGTGCATCTCCTTTTCCAGATTACCCAGAGGGCCAGCTTTCTGAGCAGATGAAACCGAACTTCCTTGCCGCCTTTGAGATTGTTAGTATTGTTGGAGAGGAGCAGGATGTTAAGGGGAGTTGTGGGTGGAGGGGGTGATGAGAAGAGTAGGGACCAAAGGTCGTGCACCTTGTTCCATATCCATGCTGCTTCCGTGCAGTACAGGAAGCTGTGGGGTATATCTTCCGGGGTGTTGTCTGTGCAAAGCCTGCAAAGATCAGAGCTGTTTGGGTCCGTCTGTTTCCTCCTCTTATGGAGCCACTGATTGACCGGTAGCGATGCGTGCGCCAAGAGCCATTGCATACTTCGAATTCTGACCGGTCTTGTAGACAGGTACTTCGTCCATGAGATGGAAATGGGGTTTGTGGGGTCCAGATTCAGGATCTCCCTCCACTTTCCTTGGAGTCTGGGGTCCGGATCCTTGGTTTGTAGTCCCAGCTCATAACCAAGTTTGACATCATATTCAGAAATCGTTCTCGTTCTCCCGGTTTTGCCCTGCTTCCAAACCCACTCTTTCGGGTCGAGTTCGAGGTCTGAAATGTTGAGGTCCGGTTGGAAGATTTTCCAGGGTTTGGCCTTAGAAACCCTCACTTTTCTCTGTCGGAAGGCTTCTACTGTCTCACACTTGGGATCTTTGTTCTGGATTTCCAACTCCTGGAGGTTTTGATTAGCAATGGGGTATGAGTAGAATTGAGAATGGTAGCTTAATGGGTTCGTTCGAGAGATGTCGATATGCTCTAGTAGGCTGGGTTTGAGAGATGAGTATGCCCCAACCCCCGGATTTCCACGAGAAGTCCTCCGTTAAGAGGGAGAGCCATTGTATTGGGATACTCTTCTGGATCAACATTTGGTTTTCATCTAGGGAGTGACAATCTTTTAAGACATTTCGTAGTTCCTGTTCGGTAGCCCATCGTCCTTGAAGTTGGTCCTCTGCCCAAATGTGTTTTACCTGCCACACGCCTTTTTCCACCCAGGATAGCCATCTTCTGTCTTTTCTCCGTAGTGTCCATGTCGCTCCGCTGGGGTCAGTGATCCCAGAGTTGCAGAAGAGATTCTGTCTCGGGACCTCTGTTTCCTGGTGAGCCGTGTTTCCTTGGCATCATTCTGCGCCAGGCTTTGATGGTTGGACTCCAGTATGAGGTGTTTTTTTGAGTGGGGGTTATGATGGGCTCTGCAGGGTTTCTCCTGCGAGATCTGCCTGATTTGATTGCCCAGTCCTTCTCCATGAGCCAGTAGAGACCTCTCATGTTCGGGGGAGAGTTTACGGGTGCCAGGTTTCTGATGCTATCAAGAGTCATCTGCGTCCACGGGAGGGATTGTCTGATCGGGATCTTGATAATCCATTTCATCTGCAGTGCTATGGACTCCTGTTTGGGATCAATTACCCCAAGGCCCCCTTCCTGAGGTTTCCTCGTAATGTGGTTCCAGGCTACCCTGTTGATTCATATGGTCCTGTTGGGATTTCCTGTCCACAGGTAGCATCTCAACCTGATTTTTAACGTCTTGATTTCGTCATCGGGGGGAGACCAGATGGATGCCATATACCACAATGTGGAGTAGATTGTTGTGTTTAATACTGCTTATTAAAAGGGCTCGTCCAATTCGTGAGGCCTGAGCATTTTTGCATAGGGTCAAGCGGGTGATTGCCCCGGCTATTAGGTTCTGACCCATTCCTGATCATACTCCTCCCTTGTTGACCAAGATGCCCAGGAAACATAGTGCTTGTTCTCTCCTCGTCCATGAAACATAGTGCTTGTTCTCTCGTCGTCCATGACATGGGTGTGGCGGTGTCGGATGGCTGGGGAGGGGTGTCCTCTGCAAGCCACCAACCTTGAGTTTTGCCCCAGTTGACCTTCATTTCTGATGTCGGTCTGAAGTCTTCCATTGCTCTTACTAAGGCTTGGAACGAACAGTTATTGACGCGAATGAGGACAATGCGGTCGTCGGCGAACATGAGTGCAGTGTGTAGGGCGAAGTCATGTAACGGGTTGAAGTTGTGTTCGGTGAGGTGGTCGATGGATGAATCTTTTCGAGGGAAGGAAGCTATGGCTTCCATAATGAAGAGGAATATAGGCGGGGCCAAAGGGTTGCCTTGTCTAACTGATCTAGATATTGGGTAGGTCTCCGATAAGATGCTACTGATCTGGACTTTGCCTGTAGCGTCTGAGTAGAGGACTTTCACCCAATTTCTGAATTTCGGGCCTACCCCCATTTTCTCCATGCATGTGTTGAGAAACTCTCAATTGATTTGGTCATATGCCTTTTCGAAGTCGAAAAACAAGATTGCAGCCTTCATTTTTTTTTTCGTGATTTTTTTTGCTGCTTCATTAAGCGTCATCACGTTGTCCAGTATGTATCGGCCCAGGATGAAGCCTGCTTGGTCGATGTGGAAGCATTTCTTCGTTAGTTTTGAGATTTTTTTTGCAAGAGCCTTAGCGAGGATTTTGTAAGGTATGATGAGCAGCGAAATTGTTCTGTAGTTCTTTAGGTATTTTTTGTCTCCCTTCTTATATAGTAGTGAAATGACGTTGGTGCTCAGTTCATTGCCTAGGCCGCCTTTTAGCATGCTGTCGTTGAGAAAGTCGAGCAGGTCTTCTCCTAGGGTCAGCCAAAAGTAGCTCCAAAATTCTTTAGAGAGGCCATCGATGTCCGAGGCTTTGTCATTTCCCATCTCAGGGCTATGTGTAGCTCGGCTAGGGTTAGGGGATTGTCCAAGCCTTCCACTTGGGTAGTCAAGATCGTCTTGTCAAGGTAGGATAACATGAGTTGGCGGGCTGCTAAGCTCGCTCTGGTCGGAGGTGAGGTTGCCTTTGATTCATATAGATCTGCGTACAATCCTCTGGCTATCCTGGCCATTTGTGGACCTGTTGTTTTGATGTTCTCTTACTCTTCATATTCTTTGAGGTTCACTATCATGTTGTTCCTTGTGTTTGCTTTGATTTTAGAGAAGAAGAATTTGGTCATGGACTCGTTAAGTGAGTAATCATTCATCCTTGTCCGAACTTGTAGACCCCTTAGTTCCCATCTTCTCCACTCGTTTAGTTCTTCTTTCGTATCAGCTAGTAATTCCTGGTAGAATTCGATAGAGGGGTCTTCTGCCAAGTTAGCTTCTGCTACTGAGATGACGAATTGGAGTTTCTCTCTTCTCCTCTTGCGGTCTCTAGCTATACTTCGTGATTCTGCTGATACTGTTCGTGTTAGCGTTGCATAAATGTCGATGAACCATTGATGTCTGTTTGTCTGTCTGAACTCGCGTTGTTTATTGAGGGACCAGTTTTCTTGACTGTTGCAGACATCCTCTTCGTTGTTGGGAGGGAGTTGTTCAATCTAAAGAATCCCTGACCTGTTTCAACTAGTGAATTGAAGTTGAGCAGCAATTGGGTGGGTTTGTGATCTAGTCCTTTGAAGACTGCAGTCTGCTGATGGGAGGATTTCGACCTCTTTGACTGTGCCTAGTAGACTCTCAGATATGAGGAAGTAGTCAATCCAGGATAGTGATGTCCGATTTGACTGGTTCTTCCGTATCCGGGAGAAGACTTTTTTGTTCGGATGCATTGCCCTGAGTGGGTCGATGAGGTCGAATTTTGTCATCAAAATTCGAATCCGGGTGCCCGCTCTTGTGGAGACCATTAGTGTTGTCCTGGAGATCCGATCCAGGTTGGGGTCCAGAGTCGTGTTACAATCTCCTGCGATGACTACCGGTTGCGGGTTAGGGATAAGGGTTCTTATGTCCTCAAAGAAGGTCAATCTTTCGGATTCCGTATTAGGTGCATATATGCTGAGAATTCTCAGGTCCTCTTCTTGCCATCTAATGTCTACCCAAGACCATCTCCCTTCCTCATTGTCGCCCTCGCTATTCAAGATTTGTCCCTCTATCAGAATTTTGGATGTTCTAGGGATGAGTATTGTCGCCCCTTTTTTGCTTTGGTCTTCTTTGTTGGACCATATTGCAAATGTACATCACCCTACCATGACTGCTCTCTCCACCCTCCGCTGTATCTTGGTGTGACTATTCAGATTGGACAGATGGGTCTCTTGGAGGAGAAACAGATAAGGTTTGGGCAGATCTTTCCCCACCAGGGCCGTTCGGATATCTTTCAGTTTGTCTTCTTCAGTTAGGATGTTTCCTAGGCCGTTGACATTCCAACTTATTATCTGGAGCCCCTTGGCAACTTATTATCTGGAGCCCCTTGGCGTGCCAGTTGATCTTGGGTGGTCTGTCTTGCCCATTTTCAATTCTTGCAGGGACCGACATTGACATGTACCTCGTTTTTTTTTTTTTTTTTTTTTTTTTTTTTTTTTTTTTTTTTTTTTTTTTTTTTTTTTTTCCCGTTCTTCCTTGGTTGTCTTTTTAACTTAGGTAATGCTTGTGTGGATTGAGTTTTAATAGTCATTAAGGTGAGTTACTCAGTCCACTGCCGCCTCGGTCTTGTCGCTCTTGGTGTTCGAGTCCCTGCTGTCCTCCTTTGCTGTTGCGGAGCCCTAGTTCTATTCTCTTGCGCTGCTCTATACCGACGACTGTGGTCCTTCCTTGTCTCCTCCTGGGGAGAACTTGTCGCCTAAGATCGGCTCATCTTCTTCTTTGCTCTCCATGTCTTCTTCTTCCACCTCCATATCCACCTCGATGGGGGTGGCCTAGTCTTGTTGTGAGGTCTTTGAGGTCAAGAGGTGGGTTCTGATGATATCAGCCAAGGAGTCCTCGATAATATCAGTCGTGTTGGACCTTCCGTTCAGCGCGTTGTACCGGAGCACTATAATTGTGTTCCACGCCCTCCAAGTCAGGCCTTCGTTGAGTTTTGCTTTTTCCTCTAGCTTGACCAGGAAGGGGTCGAAGGGGGTAAGGATCGACTCTTCTCGAATCTTCCCCTCAGATGTCAACTCTCGTGGCCAGATCCCATACACCCCCAACGGGATTTCTGTTGAGATGTTGTCCCTGATGATCTTTGCGAAGGCTCTGTTGTCGTCGAGGGTGGGGATTGTGAATGATGCGTCGGTAGTCACCTGCCACTCGTTGAGCTTGCTTCTTAACCGGACTGGGATCAGCGACCTTACTGCCCTGATGGCCTCCCTATCAGTACTTGCTGATTTGGTGACGTTGGCGGCCTTGTTTTCCGCTATCATTTAGAATGTGGTGAATTTTTCTCTTGGTTCTTTTTTGTAGTCTTGGTTCTTGTCGAACAGTCGTTTCATCTGAGCTGCCACTGTTGCGAACTCCTGTGTGAGTCGACGTTGTTCATTCTTGCTGCTTGGTTCGTCTTTGGGGGTTCCCTAGACCTCTTGTCCCTTCCTTTTGATGGTTTACAATTCTTGGAAACCAAGTCGCGGATAAAGTTTGTCAAATGTTTAGGGTTCGAAGCGTGTGTCATTGTCTGTTCCTGTCGGCTCTCTTCCACTTTTCTTTTCCTAATATCTGAATGCGCTGAACTCCAAGAGTTCGGAGTTCTGATGGAGCAGGTCGTAAAAAGTATTGGAGAAAGGGATCCCTGGGATTCCCTGCCACTGTTTTACTAGTGGTCGGCTTCCCTCTTTTCTCCAAGTGTTTCATACAGGCCAGCGTGACGTCGAACTTCTTTTCCCCTTCATACTTCGCTCTCTACAGGTACGTGAGTCATGGAATGGGGTTTACTTTGCCTGGTCAGATGTCCATCCTTGTGCGGGAGTCTGCTGGGGAGTTCGGGTCTACCCCAGAGGGGGGGCATCGTCTGTGGGGGTCTGTTCAGACATAAGAATTGTACTTACTCCTTCCTCAGTCTCTCTTCTCTTCTTCCCTGCTCTATCCTTTTGGATTCCTTTGGAGGGAGGGGAGGCAATGAGGCATTCCACTTGAGAGTAGGAGCGATATCTGGCTTGCGATAGCGGTGCTCCAGGATCTGCTTTGCTTCCTGTAGCAAGGTGTTGTTGTCCAGGTTAGTGTTCTGACAGGTTTCTGTTGTCTTAATCCTGATTTTATCCATGCCTCTTTTCTTCCCTGATTGCTCGTGGGTCGATTACTGCCTCTTTCCCTGGTATTCCTGTTACCTTCTTTGCTCCCTTTGCATGCCATTTG
>BFEA01000818.1:65637-68137 GCA_003427395.1 Chara braunii | reverse complement strand
TTGGTTCCCCTCCTCCTCTCCTTAACACTAGGCTTGGTGCAAAGGAAACTTCCCGCAAAAATCTTTTCAATCCGTTGGGGGTATGGCCAACCCCAAAAGAGAGTGGGGTTAGCCATAGGCCCACTGGATTTTCAGTACTTTGCCATGGAGGGACGCCCCAAAATAGCATTGAAACTTTTCACTTGCACGTTGAATAGACACATAGGTTGCCAGGGGCGGGGTTAG
This sequence comes from Chara braunii, assembly GCA_003427395.1. Taxonomy (NCBI): domain Eukaryota; kingdom Viridiplantae; phylum Streptophyta; class Charophyceae; order Charales; family Characeae; genus Chara; species Chara braunii. The sequence goes on along the minus strand of BFEA01000818.1, from coordinate 67,912 downwards.
TGTTGGATTCGGGTGTGTGGCGGGTCGGTGGCGCAGTCGGTGTGTGGGTGAGCTGGTATGGGTTGGGAGGAACGAAGACGTCCGTTATGTGGATAATGTTGCTATAGGTCTGGAGGGGGTTAGTAGAAGAAGGGGGGGGGAGNGTTACCGGTGAGAAATCTGTGGTTGGGGGCAGCATTATGAGGTACGTTGCTTCCTTTCTTATCTACCCTCTTCATTGCTTCTTACCGTGAGGAAGTGAGTTCTGTCTTGAGAGTCCTCTCAATGTGAGGTGTCGCGAGCGCTCAACCTTGATCCTGTCTCTTATACACATCTAGATGTGTATAAGAGACAGGGGGTGGGTTGTTAGAAGGAGAAGGGGGGGGGGAGAGGGGGAGGGGGATGGTCGGATGGTGGCAGACGGCGGGGGGAAGGAGATGGTCGAAAGGGCAAGGCGAGTGGAATGGGGGTTGAGGGGGATGTGGAGGAAGGAACCTTGGAGGGGGGCGGGCAGGGGGGGTGGCCTCTCGTTTCGGGGATTGGCCTTGGTCGAGTCTGAACTTAGCCGATAATCCTTGGTCGGCTCGATTAGGGAGGCGGGCGTGTTGCTCTTCTCCTGAACGGTGGCGTTGTTGGAGCTGACTGGCTGCGGTTGGCCGGTACCTTTTCCGTGGGAGGTTGCCCCTTCTAGAGACAATGGCGCGAGGCGCTATGGGCAGATATGCTGCTAGTCTCTTGTAGCAGGCAGTTTTCACTCCTGTGGAAACGGCCTCGGGCAGCTTAGTTCCTGTGTTGATGGCAGTTGTGGAGATGTCTTCGGTGGTTGCATTCCTCCGGTTTCGGTGGGTCGGTTCCTCTCTCGTTACTTCCAACTCCAATCACGTGAAGCCTTTTGGATGTGGGGCGCACTACAACCAAGTTGCTGCTCTCGTTTGGAGATGGCGCCACGCGAGTGGTAAGTGAGGATATTGCTCCTTCAATAGGAGCGATGGCGTTGACAGGGAGGTGGTGGGAGCTTCCACCCTTCTTCAAACTTCAAAGGTGGGCAGGGCGCAGCGGGACGGATGCTAGGCGGGAAACTTGTGGTGGCGGGTCTGTGTGGGCATCGGCCCGAGTGGCCTAGCGCGGGCGCTAGCGCAAATTAGCGCAGCGCTGCGTTGCGTTTCGTGCTAACCGAATGGCGCGGGTGCTCTTCACATATCATGATAATGATTGCAGACCACATATTAGTACATATTCAGCATAAGTAAAATTTAATGCAAACTCAAGAGGACTGCAGACACAACAAACAGCGGCTCAAAGTTAAGTGCGTGTAAACAGCAGACTCAGGATCGAGACAGCAGCTGCAGCGGACCTCTGATACCGAGAGTTGGAGTCACAGCAAGTCTCAAATACAGATTTCAGCTATCAGTCTGACTCATCAAAGCTCGAGAACCACTATTCTGCGAACCCAGACCACTGAGATCAGTGGCAGGGGAACACATACTTTGTGCCTCAACCCAACAAGGATTCTGAGCCACAACATATCCCGTTTACACAACTGAGACTACCAACTCTTCGTTTCAGCACATGTTGGAACACACTGTGATGTCATTGAAGTAATTCTTAGGTAATAGATGCTTCATGCCTACCATTGGGTGATCCAGTTCACATCCCTATCATGTTTCTCGATGCTTGATTTTGGTACTGACATGGATTGTTTGTAGGTTACAGGAGTCCAAATTTGGCCCTCCCATGGGTGGTAAATACGGGGACGACACAGGGTTAATTCCGTAGGCCGCTACGTGACACCGGCAGGCAATTCGGCCGCTGCGGCCGCAGCCAATTAGGCCCTATCCACGGCCTGTTTTTTTTAATTTTATCTTTATACCTCTAAAAATACGTAAGAAAAAAAAAAAGGGTTGTAGGGCTTGCAAAACCCTACAATCGTATATTTTTTATTTTGGTATCCGACCTCGTTTATAATTTAAAAAAAATGAAAAACGAAAATCGATTTAAACAAATTATTAAAAAAAAAAAAAAGCAAATTTTTTTTCTGTCATTTTTTATCATGAAGGACATGGTCGCTGAGTTGCCTTGGATTTTTTTAGAAATGTTTTTCAGGTTTGTGTCGGGAAATTCGGTGTCAAAAAAAAATTAAGATGCAAAAATTGAAAACAAATAAAGAAAAAAAAAGGGTTAGGATGGGTTTCCTCTTATGTGTATGTGTGTGTGTGTGTGTGTGTGTGTGTGTATGTGTGTATGTGTTTGTGTGTTGGTGTGTGTGTGTGTGTGTGTGTGTGTGTGTGTGTGTGTG
>BFEA01000818.1:45825-58435 GCA_003427395.1 Chara braunii | reverse complement strand
TCTCTCTCTCTCTCTCTCTCTCTCTCTCTCTCTCTCTCTCTCTCTCTCACACACACACACACACACACACACACACACACACACACACACACTCTCTCGCTCGCTCGCTCGCTAAGGTGGTCGGAGGTCACTGGCGATCTCTGATCCCAAGTGTACCTACGGCCAAAGGGTTGTATTTTGTATTTTGATTGCTGCAGTATTATAATGTATAAAAAATATAGAAATAAATACAAAGAAGGTGAGTCTTTTTGGGATCGGAATCATCGGCACGGGTGAACGAAATTCAAAAAAAAAGTGTTTCCCTTTTGGGCATTTAGTGTTTTGATGTACGTCAGACAACTAAGAAAATTTCCAGCAAAACGATAAGCCAATAATACCACCTATAGGCAAATAACGTAACACATTTTCGTGAATTTCTGCTATCTTATATTTAGTGCGAGGATCTGAGTCCTGGACAGGCCTGAGGGGCGTCTGTTGCAAGAGTGTCCGACCTAAGTGAAGGCGGGCCTAACATATTACAAGAGGCCCTCGGCTGTCAAATTCATATTTGGGGGTCCAGGCAGTTGCGAGGCGTCAGTTGGTTGAGAGGAACCCAGGCCGAGCAACAAAGACATTTCCACGGCCTTCTGGGCTTTTCCAAAGAATGCAGGCTCTGGGCGAGAATTGCATCATCATACACTGACCGTTGGGAGGCCCAACCGAAAGAGGCCCAGTAGCTGCACACAGGCGCAGCATCCTGGGGCCTAAAGGAAGCTTTTGGGCCCAGGCCCAGACCAGCCAGGCTGCACGAGCAAGCCAGCTCTTTTCATATAAGAAAGAGCTCTACCCAGCAAGCCTGATTAAGGCACTCGCATGCTAGCGGCAGCGCTGCAGCCGCTGCAGGAGCAAAGGCTCGTGGGCTGCTGCTGGCTCTGAGAGGCGAGGTGCAACACGTGCGGTCGCGCACAGAAGAAGGGCGCTGCTGAGGGCAACGCCATAGCCCATGACCATAGCTGGTGGGCTTGGATTACAGTGAGGTGCAGAGGTGGTCTTCAGGTGTACAACAAAGGGAGATGTGGGAGAGAGTCAAGGGGGAGAGAGAAGGATGATGATGATGGTGATGTGAGGGAAAATACCTAGTATTGGCGATGGTTCTGCATGGGCGACATCTTCAAGTACTTCAGGTGCTGCTGACGTCATCAATTGCATTGTCAATTAGTAGGCTAGTAGTAGCTGTGTAGGGAATAGGCTGGGCGTCGAGCGCCAGGTAGGGAGATAGAGACTGGATACATATGTTGGTGGTCGTGAGAGCAAGCTCCCATTGACATTGACTTTCAACGCTACGATTCTACATTGGTGTTATATTGGTGCAATGATGCTTCATGAACACTTTGTTACGATTTGACTTTCAATGTGATTGTGCAATCTGAATATTGTCATCTCGCTTCTGTTCATTTTCCTTGCAATTTGGTATCGGAGTTGGTTCGAACTGCGCTAATTGGTTCTTCACATTAGTTGTTCGGTGCTTCACATGAGGTGTGGTGCAGTGATAAGGCTTGGGCGTTGAATGTAAGGCGGCCCAGGGTCGTTTGGGCGCGCCAGGAAGCTATGTGGTGACATTAGGGGTATATGTTGGATGATGAGAGCTCGCTGATGTGGCATTTAAACCGAGGTGGAACTGCATTCTGTTGTGGGTTGTGCCGAGGCAAAGACCGGTCATCATAAATGCACATCAAGTTACCGGTGAGAAATCTGTGGTTGGGGGCAGCATTATGAGGTACGTTGCTTCCTTTCTTATCTACCCTCTTCATTGCTTCTTACCGTGAGGAAGTGAGTTCTGTCTTGAGAGTCCTCTCAATGTGAGGTGTCGCGAGCGCTCAACCTTGAGAGTCGACATTCTTCCTGGGCAGCAAGCTGGTGGGAGACGGGCGATGCCTCTGAAGGGCATTGGATGAAGCACTCGGGTCACTGTCACCATGCCAACCCGCTGGGACTAGTACACGCATGCTTTGTCGCAAGTCCTTGGTTCTGCTGCTGCGCAATAGAGGTCATGCAGGGCATGCCAGCCCTTTGAACAGACGCTTACCAGACCCTCTCTAAATATTTCTGGAGGGGACTCGGTGTTGATTCTGGCTGTGATCGTCGTCCTGTCTGCGACGTTAAATAATTCTTGAGGAGTAGCGGGGGATCTCCTTAAATGCCTCTTGCTCAGCCAGATCAAACCGGGTGAAAGGGTCGTTGCATGCGAGGATAAATAATGTGCAGGGGCAGGCAGGTTCGTCGTTGACTTAGGGCACAAGGGTGGGCCGGATTGCACACCTTTAGACATGGTGCTCAACCAGATGTTCAGGGCGTCAACACAAAGAGACAACTCAAGAAGGACACAGGGAGAGGGGGGATTCCGGCAAGTGTTTGCGGTAACATTAATTAGATAAACAGCTATTTAGCATACATCTCTGCAGGGAACATTATTCCTATTTTTGATTATTTAGTTGTTACGGACTTGACTGACAACTGACCGACAGTTGCAGATAGAGTAGTATTTTTTGCTGCATTGCCATCTATATCAGAGTAATCTAAAAATAAATTTAACATTCCTTGTAGGATCTGGCATTGGTTGAGACCTAACCACCTAACTGTTTTTGTCCAAACTGACGGAAGTTTGTTGTGTATCATAATCGGTTGTGCGTCATGCTAGGGTAGGATTAAGTGTGAATTCTAGTTTAGATCACACACACTTTAGCTCATGAGTGATGCAAGCATTAGTGAGGAGGAATTGTTAGTGAACGACCGTAAGACTACTCATAGTACTCCTCTCAGTCGACCTTTGACTTTCCTAGAGTTAGGTCCAGGAGACGAGAGGAGACTGCGGAGAGAGGCTAGAGAGAGAACAGTGGCAAGGAGAGTGAGGGTCAATGGGTCACTGAGGATAGTGTCAAGTCTAGGATTTCAGCTAGCATTGGTACGACCATGGCTTTTTCCTGTACCATGTCACACGTCTGTTCACAGGCCACTACGTCAGGAGTTAGTCAGAGTTGTTCTCGGGTTTCCATTAGCCAGAGCGATGGCATGCAAGTCAGCCAGCAGACTCAACTCACGCCGGAGGATTAAAGTCTGCTGGCTGACTTGCACGCCAGCACTCTCGCTAATGGAAACCCGAGAACCACTCTGACTAACTCGTGACGAAGTGGCCTGTGAACAGACGTGTGACATGGTACATGAAGTAGCCATAGTCGTACGAGTGTTAGCTAAAATCCTAGACCTGGCACTATCCTCAGTGACCCACTGACCCTCACTCTCCTTGCCACTGTTCTCTCTCTAGCCTCTCTCCGCAATTTCCTCTTGTCTCCTGGACCAAACTCTAGGAAAGTCAAAGGTCGACTGAGAGTAGTACTATGAGTAGTCTTACAGTCGTTCACTAACAACTCTTCCTCACTAATGCTTGCATCACTTATGAGCTGCAGTGTGTGCGATCTAAACTAGAATTCACACTTAATCCTACCTTAGCATGACGCACAACCGATTATGATACACAACAAACTTCCGTCGGCTTGGACAAAAACAGTTAGGTGGTTAGGTCTCAACCAATGTCAGATCCTACAAGGAATGTTAAATCTATTTTTAGATTACTCTGATATAGATGGCAATGCAGCAAAAAATACTACTCTATCTGCAACTGTCTGTCAGTTGTTAGTCAAGTCCGTAACAACTAAATAATCAAAAATATAAATAATGTTCCCTGCGATCCTCCAAGCCGAAGAACTTCAGGATGAGTTGCAGCGGCAGTTGGATGAAGCAGCTGAGAGGAGAAGGAGAGTTATAATGAGGAAAGTTAGACTAGGTAGTAGATTGCAGCAATTAAGCAGATTAGAAGTACTAGATGAGTCAACACTTGACCCTGCGATACGAGCACTGCGTAACTCACTCCTGTCTGTGGCGGAGACGCAGGTAGCTCAGCCGGAGGTGTTGGCTGAACTAGTGGCAGGCCAGAAATGAATTATGGCTGCATTACAGGCGCCTCATCCATTGATGAGGCAACCTCAGTTTGCTGTAGCTCCCCCTCCGGGTGCGGGTCCATCAGTGACGCTGCTGTCGGTAGGGCCTTCATTCTCGCCTATGTTTGGCATGCTCCCTCCAAGTGGTTATGTAGCAACTACCAACTAGTGGTCCGGTTCACAGAGTCTTAGTCGTACCATCGACGACAGTGGTTACTACAGTCCCACTTTCAAGCCAGGCCCAGTTTAGTGTGCAGCAATCTGTTTCAGTGGCTATGCAGCCACTGCAACAATCCCATGTGCCAATGCAGCCTATGTAGTGGATGCCCGAAATACCCTTCCTGAGTCCTAAGCCCTTCTCCGACGACAAGAAGAAGGACGAGGACTTGGACACCTGGGTAAGGACGGTGCCTACCTATGCGAGGCACAAACTTACCAGGCCAGAGCAGGAAGTTGTAGTGGATGCCTCCTTTCTAGAGGGGTCAGCAGCCCGATGATTGAATGGCCTAGTGCAGCAGCAGGGCGACGGTCAGAACTTTGATGCCTAGACCCAGCCCCAGACATTAGAAGAGTTTGTACGGTCTGTGTATAATAGGTAGCATGACCCGCACGGGGCTCAAAAGGTCACCGATACAATCAACAGTCTTAGTGCTAGAAGGTACAAGAATGTTCGTGAGCTAACGGACACCGTAGAACGTCTGCTCGTGGTACCTGGTGTGCGCTATGACCAGCAGGTACTCCTCACGGATTACCTTAGATGCCTACCTTAAGAGGTAAAAACAAAGCTGGTAGACGAGGCCTATGTCGAACAGCAAAACTTCGCCTCTTTCAGCAAGAAGGTCTTAGATATAGAGGCAGAACTGGGGTCCGCGCATCAGAGTCAAGGAGGTGGTAGGAAGAAGAGACTACCCCAGGACTGGAAGAAGAAAGGTCAACTAATGTTCGTCGACCATGATGGTCAAGCGACAAAAACTGACGGCTTCCCAGACCTTGGGGAAGAGATAGAGCACGATGGGGCCAACGAGGCTTCAGGTGGGGGAGTCGTGACACCCATCAAAGAAAAGGTTAGGGGGACTGGGAAGAAGAAGGTAGGCCGGTATACCGGTCACGGCGACCAAGGCACACACGCTTGGGTAAAACTTGGTCTAGAATATGAGGTGTGGAGGGACCGAGTCGCTAGGGGGACGTGCCTGAACTATGACAACTATAGCCACACGTCCAGAACGTGTCCAAGCAAGAAAGTCCTGACGAGGGTAACTTCCCCAACGGTGGTGGGACTATTTTTGAATCCTGGTGGTGCTTCTGCAAGCACTTCGCAAGGAAACACCTCAGGTCAGTAGGAGTTTTAGCCGCTCTCACTCACGCTGAAGTGGTAACGTTGCCTTCCCCACTTCAGGCGTTGGTCAAGGCTAGTGACCCACGTATCGCCCCACAGACACATTTAGACCCACCGACGCTCTGTTTGAGAGATGTGTTTGAGGCCCTAGAAGAGTTAGAGACTGAGTGGTCATGGCAGGACCCCAAAGACTCTTGGACGATGATCAGTAGAGGTTCAAGGAGTGAACATTTCATGGTATAGGTTGATGTAGGTGGCCGCAAAGTTGGCGCCTTCGCAAACATAGGTTCTACACGAAACTTCACCAATCGTCCTTATGTGGATAGACTACGCTTAGGGGACCAAGTTTTTGGTGGCCCTCTATGATGCAAGAAGCAAAGATATATATTGAATCTGTCAGGTTTGCCAAAGGGACAAATCTAGGACTCAGGCTCCGCTTGAGTTGATTAAGCCCTTACCGATTCCTGAAGGGCCGGGTCGGAGTGTGTCCATGGACTTCATGGATACTCTTGTGACCAGCCGGTCTGAAAAAAAACACATCTTTATTATAGTGAATCTCTTTTCTAAGTATGTCAGACTAATCGTCATGCTAGAAAATGCTAAAACTGACAATGTCATCAAACTCTTTATGGACAATTGGGTACATGACTTAGGTTTGCTTGCATCTATTGTTAGTGGCAGAGATGTAAGATTCACCAGTGACCTGTGGCAATCAACCGCTGAAAAGATGGGCACAAAGCTCCAAATGACATCGGGGAATCACCCTGAGTCAAATGGCCAAGCAAAACAGATGAATAGAGTAGCACAACACCTGCTTAGACATTATATCAACAAAAAAATTCCAATGAGAAATAAGAGTTGAAAAAACATTCCATAAAAAAAAAATCATTCATATTTATTAATTATCATTCGAATGTTCGTCTATTCTAAAATTTACATTTTTATTTGATAATTTACCATCTTAATATGAGTTTTTCCTTTCAACTACGTCTATTTGTTCAAGATGGAATGAAATTCTGAACGAGTTTATGAAATGTTTTCATTAAACTTTCATTCTACTACAACAAATATCTTCTAATTTAGATTGGATTCACCTATTTATGACTGAAAATCCTTACTTAGTATAACAGTCCAATTAAAATATTTCATGAACTCATCCAGGCTTTCATTCCATCTCTACCATCCAGTTCAAGTAAGAAGGGATACCCCGTTCTTGGAAGGAAAGTTTTCAAGTAAGAGGGAAAATTTAAAAATTGGAATGAGATTTTTTAAGATGGAATGAAAATTTGAAATTTAGAATGTAATTTTACTAAAGAATGATTATTTAATTCTGAAAAAAAATTATGTTGATCAATCCAAGTCTGGATAACTGGGACGAGAAACTACCTCTTGTCGCCAGCTTGTATAACAACGCTGTGCACAGTACTACAAGAAAGCCTCCCAACCAACTGCATCTCTGTTGGAAACCCAAAACTGCACTTGACTTTCTGCTACCAGAAAGAGAACCCACTGTTGCACCTGGCAGCATAGAGTTTGTTGTCAAATATGAACAGATGTTGCACCAAGCCGTTGAACATATCAAGAAGTCTCAGGACGCAATGATCATATCTGAGAATAAACACAGACAACCCTCTAGCTTTCATGTAGGTGATAGTGTCTGGGTTAAGTCATCTGAACTAGGTCAGCAGTTAGGAATTTCACGTAAACTAATGCCCAATATTTTCGGCCCTGGGAAATCTTGGACTTTGTAGGGGATCAACCGGATGGGCCTTCATACGTGATTCACATTCATGCACACTTACGTACTTACCCTGTGTTTCATGCCTCCAAGTTGGCACATTTTGCTGCCACTCATCAGTTTCCCTCAAGAAGATCAATGTTGCCCCCAACCATGGATGGCGAAGCGGATATTGACGAGATCGTGGACATCAAGTGATGCCAGTTCCTCGATCATCAGGCAGAGGCCGCCCTTCTAAACCAAGAATGCAGTATCCTGTTAATTTAAACAGCATTTGGATCCTAAAGAAGATTGCTAGTTCACACGAGAGGAACTCATGAGAACAGCACCTCAACTGATTGCAGGCTACGAAAGAGAACTCAAAGGGAAGATGCCTGCAGAGTGACAAACTTCTCAGAGGACTAACCAAGTAAAGGAGGAGGGAGTCCAAGGATCTGAGTCATCCGCAGGCCTGAGGGGCCCCTGTTGCAAGAGTGGCCGCCCTAAGTGAAGGCAGGCCTAACATAATACAAGAGCCCCTCGGCTGTCAAATTAATATTTGGGGGTCCAGGCAGTTGCGACGCGTCAGTTGGTTGAGAGGAACCCAGGCCGAGCAACAAAGACATTTCCACAGCCTTCTGGGCTTTTCCAAAGAATGCAGGCCCTGGGCGAGAATCGCAGCATCATACACTGACAGTTGGAAGGCCCAACYGAAAGARGCCCAGTAGCTGCACACAAGCGCAGCATCCTGGGSCCTACCGGAAGCTTCTGGGCCCAGGCCCAGCCCAGCCAGGCTGTGCGAGCAGGCCAGCTCTTTCCGTATAGGAAAGAGCTCTATCCAGCCAGCCTGATTCAGGCACTGGCATGCTAGCSGCAGCGCKGCTGKAGYAAAGGCTCATGGGCTGCTACTKGAGCTGAGAAGCAAGGTGCAGCACGTGCGATCGTGCAGAGAAGAAGGGCGCTGCTGAGGGCAGTGCCATAGCCCATCCACCATAGCTGGTGGGCTTGGATTACAGCGAGGCACAGGGGTGGTCTTCGGGTGTACAACAAAGGGAGACGTGGGAGAGAGTCAAGGGGGAGAGAGAAGAATGATGATGATGATGATGATGTGAGGGCACATACCTGGTATTGGCGATCGTTCCGCATGCGCGACATCAAGTACTTTGGGTGCTGCCGACGTCAACAGTTGAATTGTCAATTAGTAGGCCAGTAGTAGCTCTGTAGGGAATAGGCTGGGCGCCGAGCGCCAGGTAGGGTCCGTAGGGAAATAGAGACTGGATACATATGTTGGTGGTGGCGAGAGCAAGCTCTCATTGACATTGACTTTCAGTGCTACGATTCTCCATAGGTGTTATATTGGTGCAATGCTGCTTCCTGAACACTGTGTTACAATTTGGCTTTCAATGTGATTGTGCAATCTGAATATTGTCATCCGGATTCTGTTCATTTTCCTTGCATTAGCATCATAAACACAAATAAAAAAAGAACAGCAATAGCTCCTACATAAACAACTAAAGTGTTTTCAGAGGTGGCCGTTAATGGTCCAAGTAGASGTACCAGTGGGGACGGATTCAGCATATAGGTGCGTCCGTACGACTTTTTTGTTTTTTTGTTTTTYTTGTGTGGTCCGATGGACCACGGATCAGATATTAAACTGATCAGAACAGAMACTACACTTGATCTTAGCCAAAAGGCCGAAAAAGCTTCGTACGATTTTTTCGCTGTCCACCGATCACCAAGATCGTGACCCAAGGTGAGTGGTTTTGGATGAATGCTGAACCCTTCAGATTGCTGATGTCCGTCTGAAGTGCCGCGGCGGATTTTTCTGTGTTTTTCAGGATTTCGGGTCAGGTATCCGATATTTTTCGTGTGTCTTCACATATACATCTTTCACTTAGTTTTCACTATTTTGGGCACCTGGTCGGCTTCGCTAGTAGCACRAACCAGACAGTCGKGCGCCTACAGATTCACCTGCTGCACGGCGCAGGAAGGATCAGAAGTCCGGGTCGGGTAAGGTAGCCGATACTGAGATTATGATCTATCATTCGAAGGGCGAAGGAGATAAGAACGCGAACGCTGGTCGGAGAAAGCGAGCAATCTTACCTCCAGAACCACGCATGGAAGGAAGCGAGAGCATCTAGACACGGTCGCCGTAAGACATGAGCAGGTTTTTATGCATCTAGACATGAGCAGGTTTTTATGGGTATACGGGAGAAGGGTGAGGGAAGGTAAAAGGAGTAGGCACCGGGAGGATGATCGCAGTTGGCAACAATTTGTATTTTTTTGTTTTTTACTTTTTTCGGTTGGGAGATGACCGTCCTGTCACTAAGATTGGGTTGATAGGTGTGCCTCCTCAAGAGACCCGGTATGCGCCCGGGTCGAAACGCGTCGAGGAATGCGCATGGCACGGTGTTTGGAGGTTGTGTGAGGTAATTTGCACTTAAGTTCTCTGTCCTCTCTCCGTGTAAGCGTGTAGTGTGGCCTCTGTTCTATGTTCAATCTCTCTCTCTCTCTCTCTCTCTCTCTCTCTCTCTCTCTCTCTCTCTCTCTCTCTCTCTCTCTCTGTGTGTATACACATTCAATGTACATATATATAGACAAAGATAGGGTTCAGCCTCCTGATGAGTCGGTGAAACTCCGACGAAACAGTTTGTCACAGCCCCTCGTTTGTTGTCCTCTTCTCTCTCTCTGCCTACGGTTTACCGGGCAGTTCTGTCTGTGACGATATATATATAGATCGTCACATGAATATAAGAGCGCAAAGGCGAAAAAAAAACAGAAGAAAACAAGAAAATGCAAGAGAGAGAGAGAGAGAGAGAGAGAGAGAGAGAGAGAGAGACAGACAGACAGAGAGGCGAAAAAGGTATAACAAAAGCGAATCCAGACGACAACGGGGGTCCCAGTACATCTCAAGTCAAAAGCAATGGACGTTATTATCCGCGTTCGCAATGGTTGTGCAAAAACAACAACACCTGAATAGCTGCGCTCTCGCAAAGAATGAATCTATAAATACGTCACAATCGCAAGGAATCAATCTATAAACAAGTCACAATCGCAAAGAATCAATCTATCAATAAGTCACAATCGCAAAGAATCAATCTATCAATAAGTGACAATCGCAAAGAATCAATCTACCACAAGTCACAATCGCCAATTAATCAGTTACCAATCCTTCAATGCTCGCAACATCGCCGGCTTTACAATCACCTCTGCAAAGTGAGAGACCCAACGGATACCGACCGAGTCACCCAAGAGGCTGCACTGACTTACAGCACCAACCCACAAACGCCATGCTCTCTAGCTGGGAGCATAGGCGCGCGCGCGCGCGCGCGCGAGAGAGAGAGAGAGAGAGAGAGAGAGAGAGAGAGAGAGAGCACTTTACTAACAATATAACCTGAATCGTCGGAGAATTCGACCTTCGTTCTCCCACTCGACCACTCAATGCTTTTGATCGCCTAGCAGATTGCACATAATCTGCTTTAATCGCCTATAACGGAGATCGACTACACTGGCCGAGCGTCATTACCACCGCTTTCTTGGAAAACACGAGAGCCGTRATTCCCATYATTAGACGAAACGGTCCAGGTTTTGAATCGGGAAAACCAATAGGGAGAAGCAGAGAATAGAAAGGGAAGGTCGGASATGAGAGCCAAAGCATGGYGATGCCCCGGGWACCTACATGAAGAGCCTGAGTCKCTTTGGGTTCTGTGGAGGTGGCGGCGCGTTCGTGGGCATGGTGCCGGACTGCTTCGTGCCGAGATCGCGGAGCCCGGGGATTCCGGTTTTCCCGAGCCACTTCTTGCCATCAATGAAGTTGGTGGAGAGGAACGGCTGCACCTGCTTGTCAGTGAGGCCGAAGGACCATCTGGCGCGCTGACCCCTGCGAGCTCCAGGGCCAGAGCACCTGTACTCGGCGTAGAAGATGGTCTCCTGCCTGGTCGGGTCGAACCAGTCGTTCCAGCCCACGGGGAGAATCACGTTGTCCATGTACGTGTAAGCGAAGATGGTGCGGGCGGCACGGCCCCAAGCACGGCCCAAGTAGACCTGCCCGGTCCCCTGCACCTTGCACCGGATGAAAACGAAGCCGGTGGGCTCCTTGGTCGAATCCCTCTTCTGAGCGGTGAGGGCGCCGCCCGTCTTCGTCACGTCGGCGAACAGCAGCGAGTCCAGGAACATCGACCTGCCGTTGCCGAAGATGAAGTCCACGCTGCCGCGCACGTACACGTTCTTGAACAGATGCCTCCCACGGTGGCAGTACAGCGTGTCCTGGTAGCCGTAGAAGCGCACGTTGTGAAAGGCGGCGAAATCACCCGTGATCCGGAAAGCCACCGCCTGTTCCGTGAACGAGTTGGGTCGCGGCCGCGAGGCATGGTTCTGGAAGGTAATGTCCTCTGCAGTGAAGTAGTCCGCGTTCACTCCCACAGACGCCGACAGAAACGTGCCCATCGGCTTCTTGGTCGTCTTCAGCAAGGTCGACGCCCGGTCGCCCCAGCTGATCACCGTCCGGTATGGACCTGAACCCCGCAGCGTGATGAACGGCTTGTTCGAAGGAACGGTTACCTTCTCCGTGTACCGCCCGGGCTTGATGAAGATCACGAACCTCTTCGTGCTCTTCACTGGGGCAGCATTGATGGCCGCCTGCACCGTACGGAAGTTCCCGCTCCCGTCCTGGGCCACAACCACGTCTCCCTTCCGACCTGATGAGCGATCGTTGCCGTTGGCGTCCTGGAATCCGACAGCCACATGGGGAAGAGGTTGCGCACCGACCTTCTCAGTGGCCTTAAGCGTGCCAGTGTTCGGCGTCACCAGGTCAGCTTCACCACCTTTGCCGCTGCAGACACCCGCGGCGAACGGGAGCCCACCACAGGCGGGATCTACAGTGGCTGACGCCACAGCTGCAATGGACAGCAGCGCTAGCATCGCACCCGCCAGCCAACCCCGACCGGTCGGAGCCATGGCGATCTGCCACACAACCTACGACGCCGGTTGCCACCCCTCCACCACCACGTGCTCGATGTTCTCCTCTTTTTCTTCTCCCGGCGAGTATGGAGTACCTCCTAAGCGTACCGACTCGCTGCGCCCTCTCTGAAGCGGAGCTAATTCGCTCCTCGAAACACTTGAACCGAGAATGAGCATGCCGAAGCTTCTCTCGCACCTCGCTTTTGAATTGCCCGTCTCCGTGGGCAGCCGTCCAACAACCAAGGACGCTCTGATCGCCCCTACCAGTGAGAGTCGCCCTCGTTGGGGATTTCGGGCATCGCCACACCACTCTCGGAATGTGCAAAATGAGAATGAACGTCCCGCTTCAACATGGCCAGATGCGCACGCCACATTTTTGTCGTTTTCACATTTCGAGAGTGGTGTGGCGAGGCCCTTCGCAGTGTGGCTGGGCGGGCAAGCTTCACGCCACAGGAGGCATGCTCAGGTGGCAGCTCTGCGGGATCACTGGAAAGCGCGGCGTCGACTGCCGGGGAAGATTCCAGCAGCTCCTGTGATCGCGGCTTGTCGTTTAGCACCCGTGGAAAGGAAAGCTCGAGCGCGCGGAAAAGAAGGGGCTCTCAAAAAAAAAAAAAAAAAAAAAAA